>JANZLP010000045.1:18645021-18655741 GCA_026930925.1 Chelictinia riocourii | reverse complement strand
CTTATTTTCTCTTAGAAATAATTCTGATAAGATACTTAATTTAAGCAGCATATTTTTATTGGTCATTGAAGACAAGTTTCACTGATATCACATTTTCTCTGGACTTTTTTACTAAATGAACAAGGTATTTCATATTTAGATGTTCATATATTATCGTATCACTTCAGTATTTTCTGGTTACATATAAGCAATTTTCTTCAGTTACACAAGAGCAATTTTGCACCAACATACCAACTCATCTTTCTGCATCTGCTGTGAGTTTGAAAAACAACAGATGTTTGTCGTCTTCTTGCAGGCAACTCAATTAGTTAGACATTAACTATCTGTATTTTAGGATGAAGAAAATCTGAGTCAAGGCCTAATCCAAAATAAGGTCCTAAATATGTTTTACTAAGCTACAAACCCAGTTGGGATTGTAGTTCTTACATGCAGCACTTAAATAGTACAATTTATACAGCTGATGCAGGATACCCAGGTCACTTTCTTCAAAATACCCAAGTTTTTATTAGGATATGAGCAAAAAGTCAGCTACGAATTCTTCTTTCTTAACCTGAGCTCTCATTCACTGAACATACAGTTTTGGGAATAGCAGGGACTAGAGTGTATAGGAATTAATGAAACTTTGACCAACAGAGTTAAAAGTTGTGTTTGAGCCAAAGTTCCTGAACTGATACCCAGAATCCCCAAATCCAATCCATACTGACAGTGACCCCTTTACATGTTCGGCTTGATGCATCACAGCAGACTCGTCCCCAGTGGTGACTGGGTTTTGATGATACTGCTCTATGCTTTGTTAGTTTTCAGCCTGTCCATGCTGAAGAATACAAAAGACTTCACTTACATTTTTACTTTGGAGATTCTAATCAATTTGTAGTAGTAGGTAAAAAAGGGAAAAGGATATTCTTGAGAACTATTAATGGGGGATTTTGCTTTTGGAGGTGATGCCTTTCCAACCAAAAGTTACAGAAGTAATCATACAGCTTGCCTTCAATTCTCATTACGTTCTCCAAAATGAAAAGATACGCCTTTTCAAAAGAGTTCCTACAGTATTACTGTTAAACCAAGGCAATCCTTGGTCCTGGCACCCTTGAAAACTATGGGAGGACTGCATTGACTACATTTGAGGCAGGTTTTCCTTGCAACATGCTGAATCACTGGACTCTTGCGGAAGAGCAGGATCTGCAAACACAGATGTTTCCACCAGTGTACACCCTGCAATCAGACCAAGACCTTCACTGTCAGAAAACATACCTGCTTTGTAAACTCTGATTTTAGAGCGGGAAGGGGTAGGAAGAGGTATGTCTGTGGACATACAATTTCACGTATCATATTATTGACAGCAAGTTCAAAGATGAGGGTTTTTTACTGCTCCAATAAAATGTGTAGCTGTTTCTATGTTGGTTGAGAGAGTAACTGTAAAGGTCCTGTTATGATTTACTAAAGCTGTGTAAAATATATGAAGTGGTCTAATTGGTGGCAGGTGGCATGTGATACATTTGCCAGGTCATATTAATAAATGCTATTCTTCATGGTTGATTAATGTAATTCTTACAGTTAATTTGCATTACATTTAATTTTTTATTCTGTTTCCATATATGGAGAGAAAATTAAATATTCATTACAGGTCATTAATGGGCAGCTTTAACCTTAATATTTGAAGCATCAGGCTGTATATTAATCTGTAAAATGCTGAAGAGCTCCAGCATCTTAAAAAAACACACATCTCCTTTTTTTTAATTAAAGCCTCTTCTTGATAGAGAAAGATTTGTAGGGTCCAAACCCTCTGTTACTGACATCTTTCATAGTCCTGAGAGATAGTGTAGCAAAATGATGAAGACACTCTATTCTTGGTTTGAGGATCAGCACTTCAAGTTGGTTTTTTTCATCATAAAACGCTGAAAACACATTTAAGAGAAGTTCTTTACAGGTTGCTTAACATTTCAAATAAATCGTCTTAGAAACCTGTGGAAAGAAAGAGACTGAGGAAAAGAAAGAAGATGGGTAATTCACAAGCTTAAGGTAATTTTGTGGACTTGGAAAGCTGGACCATGAGTTCTCATTCAAGCTGCAAGAGATACGGAACAAATCAGAAGGCAGTAGTAGTAAATAGTTTTACACACTTCTTCCCCCCGGAGAATAATTTATTTCATTTTTGTGAAGTTGATATATGCTCAAGTCCTGGGCAAGGGCCACAAAAGCATAGAGCCTGTGGTTTTCCAGAGCGTAAACCATAATCTTCTCGGTAGTTGGATTAGAGGCAATAGCTTTAGACAAGATACACGGGGAGGATAAATCTTGTTAAACTTGTCATTCAACAGTATCGGGGCGGACACAAGCAAGTTGTTTGCTGGACAATGCAGCAGCAGACCAAAGACAGGCAGGGAAAGCATCTTGGGTTTATTGCAGCGTGTGTAAGCCAGCAAGCAACTTTTATCCAGAGGGCTGGAAGTAATGCCTCTCCATTCCCAGATCCTGTGCAAGGGCTGAATTACACATTCAGTGTCTGCCTGCAGCAGTTCACAACATGCTCACAAGGTACCATTGCCTTTCCTGTCCTGGCTGGTAAAGTGAGATCCTGTCCAGGCTTTCAAAAAGTATGAGTTTTCTTGCCTGTGAAAAAGACAAGATCTGAATTGTAGTGCAGCTCACCAGATAGCTGGAAATATTTGGGGTTATGAATATGATGAACTATGACTGTGCATTTGGTAACAGATAAACTACCAGCTGCACTTCGCCACAATGCTCAGTTTAACAGTATGAAACAGAAAACGTTTATTATGAGATTTACTACCCAAAAAAAAGGAAGAGGACACGATTCGAGAGGCAGCAGGTTGCAGGTCTGAAAGTGCAGTTGTAGACAGTGGAAGATGTGTATAGTGTACTTTTACCAAGAGGCTGTTTCTCAACTGTCCTCCATGAACAGGAACATCATACACAAAAGCAAACCCGTCATCCCTGCCCCACAGGCCTACGTATCGCTTAGCATTTTGAGCAGAGTGAAACTATGCAGACAGACATATTTCTTTGTGTTACCTAATCCAGCGAAAGACGTTCCTGCTTGGACTGCTCGCAAGTCCCTGTCCCTGTCTGACCCGTCAGCCTCTCCCGCTGGCTTACATTGTGCATGTAGCTGCTCCCTAACCTGGTTCCGCTAATCTGATCTATTAAAACGGGAGAGAAAGGAGTGGGGTGGGCAGGTGGACACACACCTCAACTGCTGGAACTCAGAAGCTGGATTTTAAAGCAGTTTGACTCTTTGGAGAAAGTTATTCACAGTTAGCTAAAAGGTCCCAAACAGCTTACAACTTGTAGAATGCCTTCATTCACTTTTTTAAATGAGGTAAAATTACTCTTCCTCCACCAAACAATCATCCATTTAAGGACATATATAAGGGTGGGGACGGGACACGACACCAAAACCAAAAAACACCTCAGAGCCAACTGGAAGAATTATATTATTATAAATTAAAAGCATGGAGATAAACTCAAATGAGGTAGTTTCCCAGCCCTGTATTTTCTATGATGATAAATAATTATTCCTTCCCTGCTAATTCTTTTCAGGCTGGTTTGTTCTGTTCCAGATTCTTAAATACTTGAGATTCATATTTATGTATGAAGCAGAACATGAAACGTTGCCTTCATCACTGATAATGGTCTAAGGATATCCCAATTTGGAGTGTTAGGAAGCTGAAAAATAACTTAAAATAGGATGTTATTAACTTCTTGGTTTGTACTGAATTTAATTTGCTTGATTTTGAGCTAGAGTTCTCCAAAACACAAAGAGTTCTATTTCTGCTGACTTTGGAGTGTTGATGAACCCACAAAAACTGTTGTGTGATAGTGCAAAACTCTGTAGCAGTCTGGGCAGCTGGCCAGCATATGCACTAGTTCAGCTTTTTATTGTAGGAATTCTCTCTGATTATGTGTGCAAGATATATTCGTTCTTTCTGGAATAGCTCTCATTTCTTTTTATTGATTTTCAGATTGGCAGCATTCACCTTATCAGGCCTTCTGTAAATGGATTTGGTCATGTTCAAAGGTTTTAGTGTGTGCTAGAAATCGGGCTGATAAAAGCCTGACTTCTTAACCTCCAATAGCCTTTGTGTATCCTGAAGTTATTTTGTGTTGGCTCAAGCCATCTGCTGTTGTAAAAGCAGTCTTTTCCTTGTCCTTTGGATTTGCTGAGATTTATCTTTACCTAGTTTTTAAGATCCAGTGTAGAAAACCAGCCTGAACCTCTTCTCACAAAGAGGTGGTACCCAGGTACTGGTACTCTTGATGCTGAACTCATTTAGTTTCTTGGGATCTGGTGCTTTACTTCTCATACAGGACTGTGAATGAGACAAAAGGGATGTTTAAAATCTAAATTTAGCAGTGTGTCAGAACAAATGTAAAAAACTCTAGGAGCTTGTTTTTACATCCTTCCCTTTCAAAGGTTAGCGTGGTTTTTTGTTTTGCATCAGAGTGTGTTAGATTCATTTCCTTGCATTTTGCCACTGTGACTTTTCTTCCTTATACTGAAATTTGCCAGAAATGGTCAGCAAATGAACAGAAGACATTTTTTGTTTCAGACCCATAAAAACTGTAGCAAGTAAAATGGAAACTTGTTTTGAGCATTAGTCTCAAAATGCTTCTAAGCCATTATCCCCCTTTTGCTTGCGATGATACTGTGGTATGGCATTGCTGCTGCCTCTGGAGGCAAGAGAACAGCTTGTTCTCCACCTCTTGCCTTCGTTGAAAGTATCTTGGGTCATCTGGCATCCATAAGGCTGTGGCAGTCAGCTGCAAGAAATATTAAAGGTTGACTGTGGCATATGGCTCATTGCATTTAGGAACTACTGGGCTACATCTTTTCTGTTTCATGTGGCCATATGGTTTAAAACAAACCAACCCTCTGCTCTCTAAATTTGTAAAACATCCATTTATTACACAGATATTATGATAAAACATGTCTTGGGAATCTAGACTTCTTGGTCAAACTCTAAAGGACCAATTTTAAATTTATATTTCCCTGGCTTTGTACTGATGAATGTCCCCAGTAATTTTCTTACTGTCAGACCTAATGACTGTTCAGTTTTGGATGCAATTTCTTTTAGTCATTAGCATATCTTAGCTAATTATCAAACTGGTGCTTCCCCTACTGTGCATGGCACATCTGTATTCTACCAGCCATTTCCATCGTTGTTTCTGTTTGATATTACCCACATCTCAACAAGGCTACAAAGTTGTTTGCTAAACCTCAAAGCTATTAACTTTTAACCTGATGCTGTGCATTTTACAGAATTGGGAGTGAATTTTCACTGCACGACTGCCCAGCTTTGTATTTCTTACAGTTAATTTCTTTGTTGCCAATATTTTCTAGTCCTCCTGCAGCCTAATTGTTTTCTTCATATTTGACAATTGTTTTCACTTTATAAACTAAATTTATCATTTTTTATTAGTCATTTTAGCATTTCTGGGGCAGACCCCCTTTTTCCTGTGATCATACTAAGCCCTGGAAATGAGCTTCCATTTTCCTTACTCACATCAGCTTTGCTTTTGGTACTCTGCAAGGAGAGACACAGGTGACAAATGCCATAGATTCTGTAAGGATCTTCAAGTTTCTCCAGAAAGTCTTGCTCTTAACATGTGAGCATCTGTAAGGGTCCATTGCCACTGTATACCAAAATCCTTATTTTGCATCTGGATTTTCTGCAAAGACATATCTCTTCACCATTCTTCTGTTTTGGACTTTCCAAAAATCTTTCTTGAGGTGTAATGCCCCAAAGCACATGCAGCTCCAGCAATGGAGAGTGGAATAGTTTCCTCCCTGCATCTTATATCCAAACCACCTGTAGTAATACTTCTTATTTTCCTCCTTTTCAGAGGTTTGCATATTAATTTTACATCTAGTTTATTTTGTAAAGCCTCCAGCTATACCAATATAACTTCTCACATGATGCTTTCCTGGTTATTCTCTCTTTTTGATTTAAAAAAAAAAAAATTACTTATGTGAGGCGTTTTACTTGTTTAGATATACTGCAGATTTTCCTGTTTGGATAAAGAAGCAGTCTCACTTCCATAGAAAGAACAATTAGGTAAACTGTCTTTTCAGCTTAGAAAAGAAATTATAAATAGAGAGACAATATGATAGAGATGCATGAAATCATGAGCAGAATTGAGAAAATTAATATAGGACAATTATTCAGTCTCTCACAGCATGAAAACACATGAGCATCAGTTGAAACTAGTAACACTTTCAAACCAAAACAAATATTTCTTTGTGCATAGTTGGACTGTAGAACTCATTGTCATACACCACTGTTATTTATGGAATATTTACGAAAGTTCAGAAAGCAATGAAACAAATTCATAAAAGAAAAGTTCCCAACTGGCCATTGACTCCAAAAGTCCTCAGATGCCACAAATCATTGGAGTGTTTACAAGGAAAATCTCAGTACGGGCTATAAGTACCCTGTTCTTATATATTCCCAAGGCATTTGATTTTTGGGTCACTCTGAGAAGACTGTACAGGACAATATAGAATCTCAACAGTGTGGCTCTTCTTAGGACAAGTATTGTTGATTAAGTCGTCATTTCACAATTATATATAACTAGAAAACATAATTTCATTTATTTATATATCTGTGTATTGCAAACAGACATGAAAAATAAGTATTTGAGTTGAAGGCAAAATATGACCAGCATTTGTTGTAAGAATTACTTGAATGGAATCAGCTGAAATAGTTCACTCTGTTTTAATGATTTTTAACTGAACAGAGTAAGCAGCTCAGTGGATCCAGTTTTGGATTCACTCCAGGCACAGAGCCATAAGAATGACGTGGTTGCAGGGGGCTGAATCCAACATGCATGCAAGCAGGCATGTACACAGAAGAGGAGCCAAATTGGAGTGAAAGAGGAGATGTACGGCCCAATCTGGGCTCTCTGCCGGTTAATATGGAAAGTTTGTGCAGTGGCATTTCCTATGCAAACACAAAGAGAGCTTTGAAAGTCTAAGCTTTTTAATTTGCTGTAGGTGCCAATGAATGCAGAGCAATTTAACTTAGGAGTTTTATTGCTGAAGTTATTGATGGTAAGCTGGTGTAAAGATGTCAGTTAAATAATACAATATTTTAGCAAATTACTTTGCATTAGATAAAAGTGGGTCCGTGTCATGGAAGATTTTTAAAATTGGATGACTGCAAGCTTTTAATTTCTTTCCTAAATTCCCAGTATTTCTTTGCCTTTATTAGATGTGCAGCCCTGCCCCTCACGTCACACTGAATGGCACTGCACTGATAGCCACCCCCGGGTTGGGTAAGAATAGACAAACTCTCATGCACCTCTTGGATCTCATAGAAGAAAATTCATGGATGAGGTAAACCTGATCTGGAGCACAACTTGATGATCCCGTTCTGAAGCTCCCTTCTGTAGGTGGTCCCTCCAGCCACTGTTTCATGGTCGTTCTCATATGTGGTAGTTGTGCTGTTTTGGTGCTGAGGGTGGTTTGCAAGTGGAAGTACCAGTCCACTGGCTGCAAACTGAGGGACTGGGAAAGCCCATTGGCATTGATAACGCTGGAAGTGGAAGGGGCAGGCAGGAGACATTCATCTCTTTCCTTCTGCTTCTAGTTGACAGCAGATTTCAAAGCAGGATGGTGATTTCTGGCTGCTAAATTACAAGTCTTCTTGCACAAACCGAAAGAGACCAGGGTCATTTAACAGAGACCGATATGCATCTATGGAGATTTCCAAAAGGGTATTTACACACATGACTCTGCAATGGTAGTGGAACAAAGTGGCGTGCCGGCAACTTCTAATGACTGGTGTTGCAAATAATCCTTAGGCAACCATCACCCACATGCTGTCAGGACAGGGAATTTTCAAGTACAGAGGATTTATAGTTTTGTGTCCAGAAACTTTTCTAACTGAAAAAGATGCTCCTTTTCAAGGAATATGGCCTTTTCTCAATGGCCTTGCAGCTTAAATTGATGTCTCTCTCTATTTCTGTGTTGGACTATCTGTGTGTGTTCTTCCAGGTAAAAGTTGTGGGTTTTTTCTTTTCTTTCAGGGCTGATGCATTTTTAGGGTTTTTTTATGATTGGCCAGGTAGAGAATGTATCTGTATTAATTTTTCTGAGAGGATAATTGCACTGTAGTTACAGTATAAGCACATTTTGAAAAAGGACAAGGAAGAGGTTTAACATTGCTCTTTGAAAGCAGTAAGAGTTAATTTAGTCAGGGGTAGCAAGCTATTTGAGATTTTGACATTTGGTATTCGGCATCAGCTTTGGAGATTAAAATGCACGGAAAGAAACTGGCCAGTGGAGAACTATTAGTGGAGCTTTTTTTAAGCAAAATTTATTTTTAAAAAGCCAATAAATAAATAATACAGAGAAGAGCCTTCTGTCGTGGAAGGAATGTGAGGGCTACTCGAGCTGCTTCTTCAATCTTCAAACTAATTTATGGAAGTCTGAGCAAATAAACTTTTAAAACTTCGACATAATTAAAAAAACCCAACAAACCTGTGTACAGTCTATAAATATTGAGGGTAGTCTATTTCCTGGAAATATCAGGAAAATACCATTTTAAACTTTTATATACAGAAATACTCATTTTTACAGCACAGCCCTCTAGCATCCTTGATGACAATTAAAAAGGCCATTCTTTTTCAAGCACTGACCATTCTCCACAATAGCTCCATCACTGCACAACTCCCACTGTGCACTGCACACACACTAGAATCAAGAATTTGATCAGAAGATCAAGGGAATAACACACCAACCTTTCCTCCAAAACACATTGCAAGCAGTATGTACACATGTGCATGTTCTCACCATGGAAAAGATGCGCAAGTTCTTAGTTTCTTGGGTAGTTTGCTCAGGTAATGCTGATGGTTCCAGCCTCGGAGAGCTATTTGTCTAGGAATATGACTTTAGGAAGAAGATGGAAGCAGCCTCAACTTAGAAAACATGCTATCGAATTAAGAAGCTGTTCTGAAATTATTTTCTACTAGCATCAGAGGGCCTTCAGGGATAGAGCAGAATTAACAGCCTTCACACTAATAGAGGCCCATTTGCTCTCTCCAGCTCCCATTTACGCAACGGAAACAAAAGATTTCAAGTCAGAAAGTTGCACTGCTAACATGAAAGCCTGGGAGGACTTGGTGAAACCCTTGCCTTTAGACTGTGGGTGCACTGCCAGTAATCTAGCTGGGAATAAAATTGTGCCATTCAGAACTGCCCACTATGCCAAAATGAGGTACTACATGAATTTCATTATTTTCTGCCAAAGTCCAAACGGGCATAAATAATGTGTACCAAAATGAGGAGACTGAGAAAAACTAATTTAATAACCTGATTATGAGGAGTCTCTGGATGTACCTTTTGTCTTAATAGTTCAATATAGAAATCTAGTAATGTTTTGGGGTAATATAGATAAATTTCATGTAAGAATCTAGTCCACTGGGCAACAGGGGCAAGTGAGACTGATCTGAATCATTTAGAAGCCCATCCATAATAAAGCATATCTTCCCTTGCCAACTGCTCACCTAAGCCATGATACTGATTCTGTGCTATGGGAAAAAAAAAGTCTTTGTTTTGCACGTTATCTACTCCAATTTTCTGCAGTTCTCAGTGGCAAACTCATGTGAGGGGTACGTGTATGTACCTGACATTTCCACTAAATAGAAACTGTGCAGTAAATAGCGTATCACTGAGCTGTAGATGTTCATAGTAATAAAGACAGAAATGGGAGATGTCCTTTGGAGGATTTTCTGTGCTTGAAAGAGAGTAAAGGAGGAAGGTAACTCCATGGTCCTTTCCTTCCTAACTGAGAATAATTCCCTGAAATATTTCAAGAAGAAAAGCTATCAATAAATGTTCCTTACTCTATTTGCTCCTTCTAGAGGATTTCTTCTCTTTTGCAAAAAGTTCACTTTCAAAGACTGTATGGTATGTGTCTCTGCAGTAGTCAGGGCTGTAATTTCTCTAATTCACCCTACCAGATTATATGCTACTTATTTTACTCATCTTATGCTTAATATAATTCAAGAGTACTTTCTTGTAACCCTTGAGAGAAGACTACTTCAACAAGGAAAATAAACAGTGGGAAAGCTCTTTTATCCATTCATCTACTGCATGTCCCCTGCATAAACTTATTTGTGCAAAAGTGGTGATGTGGCAGTGCATGTGAGCATGAGCAGACATGAGTTTGTGTATTGTTCCTATGAGATCAAGCATCTAAAAGAAGCTGGGTTTCCCCTCCTTGGAGAATTTGCCTCCTCTAAGGCAGGGTTATGCCAAACCCTTAACATTTAAAACTTATGACTAAACGTTACAGTAAGGATATCCTTAAGAACTACAGATGCATGAGATGCAGGGTTTGGGGATGGAGAAGAAAAATGTTGCCTTTTGGGGCAGTTTTAGTTTTTCAGTGTACACTTGGCTCATAATCTTATTTCTTTGCAACAGTAGGCCTTCATAATTGGTTTTTATAAACTTAAGACTTTATAAAGTCTTAACCTAGGACATAGATTAAAAAAGAGAAGGAATGTTTCAAAATTCACAGTAAGTTTGCAAAAGTAGGCAACACTGACAAGAACTCAAGTTGATCATCCAAAATCAGAAATCATGCAGTAAATTCCTGACGTTGGTCACTTTGCGTGGTTTTTTTACCCCACAAAAAGCTCCTGAACAGAAGGTGAAAGGATATGATTGTTCTCATTTCTGTTTTAAATGCTA
>JANZLP010000045.1:18491650-18504284 GCA_026930925.1 Chelictinia riocourii | reverse complement strand
GCATTTCAATGTACTTAAGATACAAACCAAACCCAAACAGGCTGGAGGCCAAGCTGGTTTTCCTGCTTGGGAGGCCACTTTGGAAGAGCTCTTCCCCACTTCCACAGGAGGCTGGAGGGAATACCAGGGAGACCAGGACAGGGCTTTCTCCTGATGGGAAATGTGGGATTTCTTGTGATTCTTCAGGGTCCTCATTACACCATTTCAGCACACACAGGCTAACAGAAATCTGCTGCAGTCAGAATACTCTACAACACCCCCTTCCTACCTCTACTCCTTCCCTAACGCTATTACATTAACCTTACGGGAAGGGTTCAAGGATCTGTTTAACTCCACGCTGCCAGTGAAGCACACACTGCCGGAGACTGCAGATTTAGTTTCCTGGCCAAGACCAGCAGCAGTTGCCCAGACACAGGAATCACGGGAAATAAGGCTGAGATGCCCATGGGGGACCATCTCCACCACTCCCTGCCTCCGGGCAGGAGCGACCACAGCCAATGGCTCATGGAAAGTGCTCCTCCAACCTGACTCACCCCAACAGAGGACACTTGGCCCACTGTATCAGCTATCTCGATGGTAAGAAATCTACCAGTGGAATGCAATTGTAATACCAAGTGTATAATTCGTTTTCACAACAGAAGAATTTATCTAACATAGATACTAAACCCAAAGCATTGTCATATTCCCCTTTCCTTCCTTGCAAAGCCACAAAGGTCTTTGAAGGATGAGTGCAACACAGTTTTTTCCCATCTCCCTCTGCCAGAAGAGGAGAGAAAGGTAAGCAGGATGAGCTACACCATATTAAAATAGGTTTGGTCTGATAATCCAAACTGATTGGGAAGGTAGTTATATTCAAAGAGAAATGTGGTAATGGCTTTCTGGCTGTTTTTCCTCTATTTATTTAAAGGTAGCTAGCTAGCTATCTATCCAGCTGTTGTAACTTTTTGCCAAGATAAGTGTAGCAAAGGCAAAATAAAATGATTTGGAGAAAGGTTAGATTAGGCAAATAAGAGTCACACTCTTTAAAAAAAAAAAAAAAGGGCATAATGTTCCTGAGAACTAATTGTTCTACTGAGAAAACTATTGACACCTTTTCTTCTAGAAAAAACAAATAAACATATAAAATGAAATCTCAAACCATACTAAAAAAAAAACAATTCTTGAATGACTTCTGAAGACCTTAGCTGATGACATTTGAGTCACTTCAGCCCTGGCTAAGAAATAATGAATGCTCAGAACCAACTTGGTTTTGTTTTGTTTCGGTTTGTTCTTTGTTGCTTAGTAGACTTTTGGGGCTTCAGTGAGATAGTTCCGGCAGGCAGACTTTTAAATGGAAAAATGCTCAGCATCACTGCAGTAAAACAAATGCTAACCTTTGTTTGTGCAACAGAGTGTTGGGCAGAAGTTGGCTCCAAGGAATTTTTTTTTAGGTACAAGAGGCCACAAAGCTGCATTTGCGGCTTGTTCTCAAACGTTAGTTATGGTGAGCTGAACAGGGCTAGACTGCTGTCACTATCTCTAGCATTTCTGTACAGCACTGCAGTATGGGTTTTCCAAGCGACCTGAATACCCTTTGAGAAAATTGGAGCTGTGGGTTCTCAGTACTTTTGAAATAAGGCCCTTAGTAAGTTACTTAATTACATTTAGTAATTATGTCTGCACTAGCGAGCATAAAAAAACCCCCAAACAACTACGCATAGGATAAACGGTTAACTACATGTTAGAAAGATAAGGATCTCATTAAAAATAAAAAGGGAGGCAAAACATAATAGGATCTAAAATACTTAACCAGGTAGAGTAAAGACAGAGAGAGTTTACTGGCTATATCCAATAAAGGACTTAAGTACCTAAAGCAGGATTTAGGGAGAATTCAGGTGCCTAAGTCCAAAAATGTGATCTGAGAAATCTCACACAGCTGCTGCCTAACACAGGAGATGCCTAAAATCAGAAGGCTCTTCCTTGATTTTAATTTGTCTCTCTAGAGTGTCTAGGATTTTACTTCTGTGCACATTCATTATGCAGCAGCTAGAGCAATTTAGTGCCTATTTCCCACTTGGCAATTTCCAGTCTTCAGCTTAAGTGTTCAAGGGCTCTTTTGTCAGTATTCTTAGGCCACACCAAGCACACATTCATGTTTGGAGATTCTTATTTTGCTTTAACAGGAAGGATGGGGGGATTGAATAACCTTTTATTTAACAAACTATCTGTTGCATTACCGATACAAGAGTTGGAAGATTCAGTTTGGTTCAATCTGAGAGTGTTCAAACCCATCTCTCTCCAAGTAATTTATCTTAGAGTGACTGCATGAATTTAAATTGTCTTGGGAGCATGAATTAGAGATGAGGATGGGTCACTCCCTGCTAAATGCCCTGTTTCTTGGGATCAATCTCGCATCATTTCTCTTCCTACAGACTCTGGAATTCTTTGCTTCACAGTGGTGCAA
This sequence comes from Chelictinia riocourii, assembly GCA_026930925.1. Lineage (NCBI taxonomy): Eukaryota > Metazoa > Chordata > Aves > Accipitriformes > Accipitridae > Chelictinia > Chelictinia riocourii. The sequence goes on along the minus strand of JANZLP010000045.1, from coordinate 18,501,841 downwards.
CTTGAACAGGACAGAGTCATCTTTGTTTTCAATAGCCCTGTCTCTTGCTGTGTAGGATCACTTTTCTGCCATATGTTGACATGAATCTTTTTTGTTTAATGGGGATACACAGCAACAATAGGTTGCTATATGGGAGGCGTTTGCTTTCTCGCTTCCTTCTGTTATCCCGGCTGTGCTTTAACAGAATACAGCAAGCCCTGCTCCGTTTTTTTAACAGAATGGTAATTGGATCCTACAGTTAAGAAAGGATGCTAGGCTGTGTATTGTAAGCACACTGTGGTGTCTGTCTTGGCCTGAGTTAAGTTTCTAAGGAGTTGCAATAACACTGCTGCATTTCTTGCATACTAGCATTAGACAATTGTGATGCCTCAGGACAGTACCAGATTTCATCATACATACTGTATAACATATGTGGGTATTTCAGGTGGAGTTCTAGATTCTTTGTTGGGAAAGGAAAAACAGAAAACTGAAAAACAGTTTGCAATGATATAATTTTAAGTGTCCAGTTAACTTGTTCCTTTGCTTGTACCAGGACTGAATGTATCCCCTTTTAAAATGCCACACAGTTGTCACACTTAATATTGGCATGTTTGGATATATATGGATATGTTTGTATGGATATTAATATCAACTGCCATTAATGAGTGGGGTTCGGTAAATCCAACAATGATACTTTGATATTGTGGAAATACATTGACTATCCTGGAAACTCTGAGTCACTCATTTCCCTGTTTTTATGCTTATTGCATTTTTTTCTTCTCCCATTTATGGTGATAAATGGTTGTGCATTCCAAAAAATAGCTGAATACTTCTAACATGTGCAGGACAACAAACTTAAAAATGTGATCAAGGTTTTGGTTTAAATTTATCCAGTTTTTAAAAAGCAATTTAGCTCCAGATGACATGAGTCATATTTGTCTTTTCTTTAGGAAGAGAATTCTTGGATTGATTGGACTCCTTCCTTCTGCCATTGTTGCCTGGTAGGAGAGTCGCATATAATCTACGGATTTTTAAAAGCTAAACATTTAAGTGGAATATTTGCTCCTATTAATATACATTGTAATTATTCAAGTAGTAACACACAGTTTGAAATACTAAATTTAAAGAGGTACAGAGCTCTGAATAATCTGTTATTTATTCTTGAAGTTAAAGCTCTTGGTGCAGGATTGTAACTGAATAATGAACAAAAAGCATAATAGTTAAGGAAGTACTAAAAAGACTTTAAAGGATTTTTTTAAAATAAAAAGTGCTTACTGAGAAAGTATACAAAAAGCAAACTGGCAATTTTTCATTTTATCAAGATGTTTTCCTTCAGCTGAAAGTTGCTGGCTAACAGTTGTATTGCATATACTAATTATTTTTTTCTGGATGTTGATGTATTCACAGTAAAGAAAACATACAAGCTGATTATTTTTAAAATAATGTACAGCAAAAGTAAAAGATAATGATTGGGATATGTGTTCTGTGTTCTAATTTGGCATTTAAAGAACAATTTATTTTGGTATCTGTTTATATATTCACTTAATATTTTCTAATATGTCCCTATATATTTATATATGTATATTCTCTCATATATCCCTTGCTATCAAGTTGGATGTTTTGCATCTACTTATGATCATCCTCCAAGATAAATTATATTGAGATATATTTAGTTTCAAATATATTTTGCCAAATAGGAGAGTTCTCTTAATTTCTAATAATTATTGCTGTTCATTCTTACACAATTAAAAAAGGGGGGGGGAAATTACAGTCATTACATCATATTTGCATTAAAAGTATGCCTGTATTGTAAAACCAAATCTTAAACCAGGGGAGAAGGAAGGAAAAAAGCTTATTAAGCTTGATATCTAGCCTCTTGGAAAAAAAGTTTCCTTTCTGGGTAGTCAGTAATGAATGTGGAATTAAATTCAGAGTTTCAGTCAATTAAAATACACTTTAAGAAATGCATATAAAAATCAGAAAATACTTTGCAGCCTACTTATAGTGGTAAGGGAGGGGAAAAAAATTACTTGTTAGTCCTGGGCTGGACTTCAGGCTGGAATGGGGTATAATGCTATTGACCATGACTATTAAGTACCTTTGCCTACAACCAGACAGTGTACATCAGTGCTGCTAGTACTAGATAAATCACTGAATTTCCATATAATTAATGATAAAGTTACCAGTCTTTAAAAATACAAAAGGAGTTTATATAGTTATAAAATTTGGATTTACTTATTCTTCTTAGATGAACACTTTAGGATCAGGAGCAACTGCTCCTTGTCTTATATATTTCTCATTCATAGAGTTCCATAGAGTTTGCATGTATATCTGCTTTTTCCTTATTCAATGAACATCTTTCCTTCAGAGGTTTTAGAGTGCTGGGCAACTATTTCTTGTCAATGAGAACAGACAATGCATGAATTTTCTTCAAAGACTGTGAATAGTACTCTTTACTAAATGTGGTGTTATGTGAAGAAATCTGAGCTGGACAAAAAGTGATTACTTATTTAATCAATGTGGCCGAAAACATTTAATTAAATTGCCTAATTGGCAATAATTTACCTCTTGGCATTAAGATGAATGTTAGAGTTTATTCTGACTATTCAATATCCCCTTTCTACTTTGGCTTATGCCTATTTACTGTTACTTATGTCCCATTTGTTTCTTGAACATGAGTAGCATCACACAGTACTATAGGCTGGGATATCAGAGCCACATCTTTTCAACCTTTCCTACAAGCATACCGCAGGAAATATATGCCTTTATATCACTTCTGCCAAAGACAGCAGATGACAGGATTGAATTTGGACACCATTAGTTTTTTCAGTGGAGCACAGGGTCATACAGGAGAGACGTGAGCACTCTCAAATTCTTCCTTTCAGCATGACTGTGTAAAGAACATTCAGTGTTTCAGTCTTTTCCCTACCCATCTCCTTCACCATATTTATACAACAAGATAAATGAGTATCTGGCTTCTGGTTGTTGTCCACAAATGATCTACATAGAGACAAAGGAACTCCTCATTTAATTTAATTTGCATTCCTGAAAAAAATTAATAAAACTTTTTTTTTTCCTCCAATATATGTTGGACATAATTTATGCATGCAGTGGTACAGAGTTTCAGTCATATGAGTCTAGGCTGATCACACTTTCTCACAGGTGGCTCTGTGGTAAGTAGCCCATCCCAAATGGATTCTGACTGTCTTGTGTTCTGTCCTCATCATACTACATATAAGCATGACATTTTAGGGGTCTTTTTTAATGATTCATGTCCTTCAACTCCTGATTGTCCTGGAAGGGTTTTACAAGGGCTGAAAGACTGTGATGAGCCCATGCATATGAAAGCATTTTTTAAATCACATAATATATTCTATTTATCTTCATATTTCTACCTCTAATAAAAAAAAATCAGGATGTTTTAAGTGAACAGCTTATCCTGCTGTTTTTCTGGGGTTTGCTGGCATGCTGGATCTGTTTCATGTTTGCATTTTGCTGGGCTGGTATTGGTATATCACCTGAGAGCCCCACCTCACACCCAGTTCATGCCTGTCCTTCACTGAAGAGCTGAAGACCTGACAAGCTGTTGTTTTCCTTTGTGACACATTGCAGAGCCTTCCTGTTAACAAAGTACTTGGTTTGTGTCCTGGGGCTCTCAACTGTGGAGATTTGATGTATGGCTCACTGTGTCAAGTTTTATCATTCCTGTAATATTTTGTCCTCCCAGTGGTACTGCCTTAATACCCCAATTCCTGGCCATAAATCTAAGCCAAAAGTTAAGTATGTAGACTTGATGGAAAGATTTATTAATTATTGTAGAACCAGAAGGTGCAACATGTATTTCTTTATTGTATTTAAATACTTAAAAGAACCTCAGAAGGGTTTGTTTTTTTTTTTTTTTTGGTAGCTGGATTACCTTGATGAAAATGATAAAAATTGATAAAAATGGTGAGTGGAATACTCTGATGTTTACAGTAGTAACGCATCAGAGGTAACAGGCTCTCAGAATTCTTGAGTTCTGCAACATCATTAACAAAATTAATAGTCAGGCCAGCAACTGATTACAGGCTTAAAAGCAGGTTATGCTGATTGTAGGGCTGATTTGTATCTTAAGCAGAGTAGCTGAGTTAAGTAAACTGTTATGGTTAAGTAAACAATAACACATCAGAATGAAAGGTTTCTGAATAAGCTATGTGGTGATAGATTACAGCATATCAGAGTCTGCATGTCAAGAATGGTGAAATGGGAGCAAAGAAGGTGGCAGCCTGTAGTCTAATTTATCCAAATAGCTATCTCATTGAAAAAGGCTTACATTGTAAGAGATATATTAGGTATTTGAAGAGGGAAGTTTAGGTAGAATAAATAATTATTGGGGAGGTGGTGGAAGCAAAAGGGAAGGTAGTTAATTTACATTTTCCAAAGTTATATGCAAATCTCTGATTGTATTTACACTAGTGGGACTGAGCTGTCCCTCTTCTCACTGAAATCACCTCTTTCCACATGGTGTAAAGCCAGTATGTCATGGGTGTGGCTACTTTCCTACTTTCTAGTGTCACCTAAAGCAAAATATGGGTTGTGTTCCGATTATACCATAGCTCATATTTCCCTGTGTCCGCAGAGTTTTTGGAGCACAATGATAACTGGAAGGAACATCTGATCCTTGCTTTCCTGCCCCAAACAGAAGAGTATGAATGATAACATGTGCCAGTAAATCTGAAACAAGTCTTCAGTCTTGGTACTGCTCCATTTTGAGTCAATTGCTACCTTTCTGTAGATTTCAATAGAAAGCCATAATGCTTTTATAAATTCTTACTGCAAATAAAAGTTCCTCCCCAGAATGTCTGTTTTAAGAAATCTTGCTTTAAAATAATAAGGTGATTTATGTAAGAAATAACAATGTCTATAGAATGATTGATCATTGTTTTTAAATAAGCACTTGTACGATGTCATTGTCTTAGATGTTCTAGTCAGTTGATTTTTTTGAAAATTTTGGTTTTCAGAATACTGAGTTTTACCTTAGATTCCACTATTGTTTCCACTGCATACTTCATTCCTACAATTCCCATGTCATTATCCTATTAAAATATATACATGAAAATATATGTATGTACCTGTGAACAAAGTATTTATAACCTTTTTAAAAACAGTTTGCATCAGCTTTTGAAAGGCGTAGTGTTTTCTGAAACAAAAAAGTAGAGTTTTAAATGAAGAAAGTAAAAAGTGCTATTAAATGTAAAAAAAAAATTACCGCTTTTACCCCGTTTGTACTTCTGTCTGTAAAAGTGGTACAGTGTGCTTTTCTGCATTCCAACAATTTCAGTAGTTTATCTTCCCTGTGATCAGCATGCAGTGTGCTGCGCAGGTCCTATTTTAGAAAGGCTTACCCCCTTTTGGTTATTCAAGTTATTAAAGGCTTTTCTTAAAAGTAAACAGCTTGATTCATCATTTCTGCTGTCAAACAGAAAGGATGTTCACATGAGAACTCCTTGCTGCACTTTTAGATAAAGGGAAGGACATGCAAGTGGTGGAATCACTGGTACCAAGTAAGAGCTGCTGATTGCAATGAGCTGGCTGGGTTTATCCTGCAGCCAGGTGGTATGTGCCACACAGCACAGGTCTGAAAGCCGAATGGGGTGTGCAGTCCAGGCCTGGTGGACCTACTCAGGTTAACTGCTGTGTAGGTCACTAGCTCCTTGATGTACTGTTGTCTTCTGGTCAGGACCACTACTGCATCTTGCAGGTTAAAGGAAAGAAAAGGATCTTTTGAACTGTTCGTAACGTGTATGAGCTTCCCTCTGAAGAAGTCAGCATTAGTTTCATTACTATTAGCTGTGCATACCTGTATTCCTGCTTTAGCCCATATTACAAACTGGCCAGCACCACCCTATCAAAATGTACATGCTGCTTTGTGAATCCACTGCTATTTCTCCTGCAGCAGAGACACTGTCTTGTAGTTCCACTATTTGGCTCTTGGAGTTAGGAGCAGGCCCTAGGAAAAGTCTCTGAAGATGCTCAAGAGCAATTAAAAATTGTGAAGCAAATTTATGATACTTATTAAAAATTCTCTTGTTATTCGTGGAACGTGTTAGGTAGTACTGAATGAAATTACGAAGTTGTTTTTCTAAAGCAGTGTCCAATTTCTTTTTTTCTTTAATTCCAGGTAGAACAAAAGTTTTTGCCCACTCAGTTAAGATACAGACAGACACAGAAACACACATCCCTAAAACTGGATTTCTTTTTAATTTGTTTATTTTTTAACAACTGACCTAACATGTTTCATTTCGTGTAAATTCAACTTTCAGCTTTTTCCATTTTAAGTCAATACCACACAGGAATTTTAGAGGGCCTTGATGTGCCTGTTCTGCTGTACAAGCTAGATTCTCTGGCCAGAATGTACTTCTCATGATGCAGAAGAAAATTTGCAGATCTCCAGGAAGATGTTTTCTGCAGGGTTGGCCCTTAGAAGAAATGGAAGTTTGACTTCCTGCTTAACTTGGTAAATGTGCTGAGCTGAAGTTGTATTCAGTGTTTAATAAACTAGTTGGGAACAATGTTTCAGATGAGATGGAGAAAACAAAATATCATAGTTTGAAATTATGTTTGGTTTTCCCACTAGAAAATTGGCAGTTAACAAATGCATTTGTCAAAAAATCTTTCAAGCAAGAAACTGAAGTCAGCTCTATTTGTACAAAACTAATGGGCTAAGATTTTAAACAATTTTATAATTACTTCCTGTTATACCTAATGCATCCCAGAAGCAATACAAGTTTGAATGTAAAAGAACTGTACTTCAGGAAAGTGAAGATGAAGACAAAAATAGAGATTGTTGCCAACATTTCAAATAATTATTTAGTATGATAAGTTTGGTAGTGAAGTTTTAAACTGCATTTTTTATTGAGGATATTCAGTTTTCAGCAGAATAGCGCAGTTACTGAAAACAACAAAAAATTTTTTAGTAACAGGGAGCAACAGATTCTTAACTGTTTTCATTCCATTATGCATAACTATTTCAATTAGGCAGAAACTTTAATAAATAACAGCAACTTTATATTCCTTTTGGTTTGTTGTACGAGTTTGAATTTCATGAGTACCACAGGACAGTTTCCATACTTGATCTGCATAATCCCCCCAGAAGGCAGCTGAGTTCTGGGTAACCGAAGCTTCATTCATATTAGAGATTGTGGGTGTTTCAGGCGTTAGCAACAATATGGAATCCCTTATGTTCACACAGAAAAATGTTCCTTCTGTGTGAGCAATTCCTGTTGTAGTTGCTGTTAAGCGACTGACTTTTGCCCTTACATACTCCATCCTTTGGTGGCCTCCAGTTGTGTGGTGTCAGAGCAGAATGGGATGAAATAGCAATAGGAATCCCTGTGCACTGTTTTGTTCCTTTTGCTCTCCTTTTACCTCAACTGTTGCATCTGCACAAGTGCTGGAACAATGAAGTGCCTGGTGTAGCCACAAACCTCCAGTTGGTTTTGCACTAGAGAAATTTTCACTGAAGACTGTATTTGGGTATAGGCATTTGGGTCTGCTGGGAGCAATTGCTGTCTGTTCCATCTGTGCCAGAGCTGCAGCACTGTGTACAGCCTCTAGTCCTTTCCTCTTGCTGCTTTGCTGATGTTAAGGGGGGAGAGTGTTGGAAAGCACAGAATGGTAGCTGCTGTGGAGTTGTCAGTGGCTCTTCCCAGCCATTAATTTCATGCTCGCCTCTTTTTCCTCCTACTTTATGGATCATGAAGCTACAGGAGTAAAACTTGTTTTCTAAGAACTTGCTCTGACTTTCTAGGCACAGCTCATTTCCTCACCCACACTCCACCCCTTTGGATGACAAGCCCTTTCTGGTTTCTGGAACCTCAAACAGTATAGAAGTGTTATGACATAGATCTGTTTTTTTTAGGAAAAAACTGCTTGCAGGAGTAATAGTAGGAAGTGCTTATGTAGGAGTATGGTAGGAATTCAAATTTGCTTTGGCACACTAGTGATTGACAGTGAATGATGTTTTGAGTGATCTTTTGTACAGCTGAAGTGGAGTTATGCTGGTGGTTTTGCAACAGTGGAGATTTCCAAACATTCCCCCAGTATATGTACAACTACAAGGTGACATCAGTGCAAAGAAGTGACAGAACACGAGGCAGTGGGCACAAACTGAAATACTTAAGAATAATGTTTTTTTATTGTGATGGTGGTCAAACTCTGGAACAGGTTGCCCAGAGACCTTCTGGAGTCTTCATCCTTGGAAGTACGAAAAACCTGAGTGGATATGGCCTGAACCACCTGCTCTGGTTCACCCTCCTTTCAGCAGAAGGTAGGCTAAAGACCTCCAGCAGTCCCTTCCAGTCTCAACCAACCTGTTATTCTGTTGTTGTAAGAAAAGCATGCATTAATCCTTTCTAAAGTGGTAATGCCCTGGACTATTGTTTTGGCGTCCCACAATTTGTGCTTCAGAGACTTCTTAATACATTCTGTTGTCACTTTTGTGACCTTTCATTATTGCAAAGGATGTAACTGTAAATTACACATGCAAAAAAAGAGACCAAAATAATTGTTAATGTATAGCTCCAGTTCTATAGTCACTAATTAGAAACATTTTAAGTAATAATGAGAAAGATTTTGGTTTCTTTGAAGTCTGTAGTTAAAACTTCCATTGACTTCATGCAGCTAGGGATCTGAGCCATTACATTTTATATCTGACATAAAGTATGAACTAAAGCAAAGTGAATAGGTTAGTTATATATTTAAACAGTCTATAAAACCAAAACCCTATGATAATATGAAGTTCAAGTTAGTTCTGCCTCCAACCATCAAGCAGCTATTGCTGGTATGCTCTTTCCACAGTCTCATAATTGCTGTGCACCAGCTATATGCATTACTTGTTGGCATGATGATCTGTCTGTTTGGCAGGAAGGAAGAGCTGTGAAGCTTCATTATTCTGTGGAAAGGCTTTTAAATATGTAGAAGCAGCCTGGGAGTGCACAGTTGAGGAATGGACCCTTTTATATGACAAGCCACACTTTGTACTTTGCTGTACAAAGAAATCTCTTGATTTCTTATGTTTGAGAGTGGAAAATATTATTTGCCTGTTTGATAAATTAAACTGTCTCCAAAGCAAGCATATAAGTAATAGAATAAACATATTTTCTCACTAAAGGGATAGTTTCAGGAAAAGAGGATTAAAATTCTTGGAAAATCAGCGAGGCAGCTACAAGTGTCAGGTGATTGTATGGCCTTATGTAAGTGCAATGTTTGGTGTCTAGCCAAGTATTTGTAAAACTTATACAGCAACTTCTGTTCACATTTAGGACAGCATAAATCTGAAAGCACTTCAAAAAATCAGAGTGCAGTGTTTGCTCCTATGTTAGCACTTTTTTCTGAAAAGAAAAAAGAAGTCTACATCAAAATAAATTTCTTTACTACAGGGAATTCCTAAAGGGGATGATGTGGTTAAAACAGGGGCTTGCAAGAATTAAATTCTATTCCTGCCTTTCTTGTAGATCTCCTGTACTGCATGGGGCAAGCTATCTTTGTGGCTCAATTTCTGTCTTAACCATAGCATGTATTCTGTTTGCGTATATCTGACTTCAAAAAATATAGTGTGTGTAGGTGGTGGTTGGTTGATAGGTACACCATCTATTTGTTGTATGGACGTGTATTAAAATAATTTTGTTCATTATTGTTTTTCTTTCATGGAGAAAAACTAGTTGGAACTAACTGCGAGAAAATGTTTTTAAGTGAGGGGTTTTTTTGAAAATTTTACTCCCATTTAGTCTAGTAGTGCAGGTGGTAATAAACTGCTTCTGAAGTGAACCCATCTTAAGTCATTTATTTGTATAGTTTGGTAGATTTTTTTAATGTGTAGTAATCTTTCAAAGGATGTTTTTTTTCCAAGGTAGTATCCAGAATGCAAACTGTGTTTCATAATGTTATTTTTCTTGCACATCCACTCTTTTTTATCTCATGCTTTGTTTTTGTGCAGTTCATATCCCATTACTTTTGCACTTCAGCTTTGAAATATCTTTAAACTTGGCGAGAGGCATAATACCACTGAATAATTCTCTTTGACTCAGGCAAATCTTCAGATATTTAGAACCAGAAAAGCAAGATCTTACATTGGTAGAACATTGCTTCAAGTACTGAAGATGACTGGCTAAATCTGTTGAGTACTAATTAAGTAAAATTTGTCAGTCTGTCAATCAGTAAGTGTTTACAGAT
>JANZLP010000045.1:18426471-18439568 GCA_026930925.1 Chelictinia riocourii | reverse complement strand
AATATATATAAATTAAAAACTAATTATAATAAATAAGCAATAATGGTAAAAAGATTGTCTATAAATAACAGTTAATCAAATACTGTTGTATATGCATATGTCATTCTGTGTCCTTACTGTCACAAGCTGTTGATTCTATGACTGTGTCCCTTTTTTAAGGTCTTGTCTCCATTAAAATACTCTCAGTATTTTTTAAAAGACTCCAGCTGGGCTATACAAAGCAGTTTGTTTGCTCAGGCTAAAACATGCTTACTTTACCTAAAAATCTGTGATTTTTCCAACAACCTTCTTGTCGTTTTTCCAGATGGGTAAGTAAGTTCTCATATTGCTGACTTAACTTACCAGGTAAGACACTTGAGCACTGCAGTGCAAAAGACCATGGGATGTCCCCATAGCACAGAAACAGTGAGGTTACAATTATTTGTGCAAGGACGTAAAATGGGGAATCTGTTACCAGGCTAGGGAGGTTCCTGGGACTCAGATGAAGGCATGCTCTGTGGTGTAGACATCATCCCTACTCCAATCAGGGTAATCACATAGGGCTGAATTTCCTCATAGTTGGTGGGCTTATTTCATCTCCTTTTTTAGTGATCTTGGTTTTGTATCTCCTGGTATGCTATCTGTAATCCTCAGAAGAGTTTTTGTCCAACTTCCTTTCCAAGTTTTACTCATATAGAATCAGAGAATCAGAGAATTGTTTAGGTTGGAAAAGACATTTAAGATCGAGTCCAACCATCAACCCACCACCACCATGCCCACTAAACCATGTCCTGAAGTGCCACGTCTACGTATTTTTTGAACACCTCCAGGGATGGTGACCCCACCGCTTCCCTGGGCAGCCTGTTCCAATGCCTGACAACCCTTCCAGTGAGGAAATTTTTCCTAATATCCAATCAAAACCACCCCTGGCACAACTTGAGGTCATTTCCTTGCATCCTATCACTTGCTACTTGGGAGGAGAGACTGACACCCACCTCACTACAACCCCCTTTCAGGCAGTTGTAGGGATGAGGTCCCCCTCAGCCTCCTCTCCTCCAGGGTAAACCACCCCAGTTCCCTCTCTGCCGTCAAATCCCCCTTGAAGCACCACTTGCCCAGGGATCATGTCTTTGTTGTGAGTACTCACTTTGACCTCTCTTTTTCAGTAGCTAATATTCTGTTTCTTTTTTAAAGCATTCTCTTTTTTTTCCCAACCTTTGACTATTCTCTTTTGTAAGGATAAAATGTAATTGCAGAATACAATGTAAACATGTGGTACTACAGACAGGCCTGGATTTATGAGAAAGATCAGCTACTGGTCTGCACTTCTAGGTGATGTGACACCACATGATTGTGCAGCCCTTATTTCCTCCCCTCTACTCCATATTTTACTTTCAGTAATATGTGACTGTGCCCAGTGTCAGCATAACTGCTCTTCTGTGATTGCTGTAGCTTGTGAAGTTACTGTGCCTATTCAACAGGAAGAAACTTCCAGACTTAGATAGACTTGTTCAGTGACAGCAAGCTAATACAATGAAGACCAAATTTATGGCTAGGCACCTGTTTTCCAGTTTTAAAGGGGCACTGTCTAGTGCAATGTAGCTCAGCTCAGTACTTGATTTATTTCAACTAGCTTAATGAGGAATGTCCTATGAAGAATAATACTATACTTCTTGTCCTTGTTTTGTTAAATGCATCACCAGGAGGCATATTCAGAAGTCATGTAAATTTGATGATAAGGAATTGGCTGCATTTTTCTCCTCAGTGCTCCAGATAAAACAGCTGTGAGCCTAGGGATGTTATTTCTAATGCAGGAAATGAAGAAGAAATCTGTCTTCATGGTAAGCTAGCATAAAAAGGAACAAAATATTATTTAACTAGATGTTTAGGCAAAACTCATAACTATAGTATCTGAATATCTGTTTAATAATGAAGGCTGTCTTGAAAATGGAAGATCCTCTTATAATGATTTACAAGGTAGTAAATGAGGTTTTGTTGCTAAAATCAGAGCCCAACATTGAAAGCCTGCACATAGCTCAGCACAGCAGGCTAGCTTGGATGTTGCAGTGCTCTTATGTTCACAGGTTGTGTTCCTGTTGGAACAATATTAACTCTGAGACTAAATAACTGAAGGTGTTAACTCTGAGAATAAGTCACTAAAAATGCCATTGCATGAGGTAGTTTACTCTGTTTAGTGTACTCCAAGGTAATCTACATGGAAGAGGATGGTGAACTAGGCTATGAAGGTTAACTTCCCAAGCAGATTGACCTTTAAGACACCTAAAACATTCCCCATCCTTTCTATTGTAGCCTGAAATTCATCCAGTGAGTTTTCTGATCTCTTCAGCTTCTTCAAGATTTGTTCTTTAACATCAGATTAAAGAAATGTAAAAGAGGAGATCATTAATTATCTTCTAGAAATAGCTCTAACTATTAGAAGTATTCCTGTCATATCCTCAGATTTAATTCATAAGAATCTGACATGATTTTCAGAAAGTTGCCAGTATGTCACTAAGATTTACTCAACATTGCTTACAAACAAGGAGTATATATCCTCAGAGATAAGCATCATCCTTTGAAGCTGATGTTTCAGACATCACATTAATATGAGTAATGATAAAAGAGATTAATTAATTTTATGCATATTAGGGACATTGTAATTGTTGCCTTTTTTAACATAAATTCATGTCAACATGATGGTTGTGAAGCCTGAGTAGCAGGAAAGAGAAATGAGCTCTGTCCAGTCTATTAGAGCTCAACTGAGCAATTAGATTTAAAAAAATACACATTTTCTTGCAGATTTAGTGTTTGTTTGCATTCATAAAGAGAAGGAAAACAGAAGAAACTTTCAGAGCACTGTTCTGTATCTTAAGGCTATGAGTGATAGCCCATCCTTTGCTATGATTATTTAGGGGGATTGTATGCGATATTTTCAAGCATTCAGTGGAAGGTCTTACACTAGAGACCTGACATTAGTCATAGAATTTTTGAGTCTGAAACAGAGAGCCAGTAACTGCCAGACGAATGCAGTATTTCAGCTTACACAGGATGGTCCAAGTGTGGAATGACAAGAAGACTAAGTGCCAGAGTCTCTTTAACACATAGTTTCCTCAGCTGGCTGTTGAAAGGAGCAATTACTGCATGATACTTGCCTAGAAGAGGAAAAACATGTCATATGTGCCAAGTTTGATATTTCCCATGACTGGAATTTTCTTGTCAAAAATACTCCTTTAGCACCTTTTGTTTTGGGTTGCAGAAGTTAATGTATTTCTCCTGCCTGTATTCTTAGAAAAAATGATGGTGTTCCTTCACTTTGGGACTGATGTTGGATGATAGTGTATATAGATCAAGTCTAGTGAGTTCTTTTGAGGCAGTGTAACAACAAGCAAGGTCACAGGGATGCTGAGTTGCATCATTGATTGGCACAGACAATTTTTAAGGCACAAAATGACAGTGCTGTTCAAGACTAATAGAGGATCCTTACAGGAGAGAAATAAAATAAAAAGAAGAAAAATAGTATCTTTTCAGACACCTATAACAAATGCACTGAAGACCCTAGAGACTGCTTTTTTTTGTCAGTAGAGTTCACACCAACTGCCAATATGTCTGATGAATGATTTTCTATTGTGCACACCGAAGTCAGTGAACCAGAGGTGTTCTTTTAATACTTACACAGAAACGAGTTCATTGTTTCCAAGGCAATTTCCTCTAAATCTCTGTTCAGTCTTCAGGGCTATGCCCTGTAGGATGCTTGGAAAATCCTAAAGAGCAAGTCTAATTTCTTAATGCCAGAAAATCTTCCTTGGAGAAAATCTGTCATGCTTTAAGAGAAGATCTAATGCCCTCTTTTAGGGGTATAGATTGTAAAAAAAAATTTAAAAAAAATGTTTTGGGAATACAGCAATTCATTGAAATTACTCAAGATAGAGAGAAGCAATGTATTTTCACAGAATTAAATTAGAGAGGTGATATATTTCTTTTGGAAGAGAAATGAACCATTCTGGATGAGGAAATTGAGAGGTGAATTGGCAATAGTTATATGCCTGCTGGAGGATAAATAAATATATAAATAAATAAATAATGTATAAACATGCAATTAAAAAATCTCTTGTGATTTGGGGCTAGTACTATATTGCTCTTGGAAAGCTAATAGCATAACTATCCTGGAAAGAGCACCAAGAAAGAAAATAGTGGTGAGTAGCCAGCTGACTAACACATGTAATATTTGTAGTGTTTGTGATGAAAGACAAACTATCTTTTGGGCATTAGTCCTAAAGCAGCTGTTACCTTGACAACTGCAGGTAATGGATGGCTGTAGTGTTCATCTCTCCAGATTCACTTTTAACTGCTAATAAAAAATTAGAAAAGCTTGTGTTTTAAATGGTTTCATGTGGCTTTCCAAAGATTTGGTGCTCAAGTGATTAATCTGCTTCTGTGAGTGGCAATTTTGCAAATAGAAATGAATTTGGGGAACCTGACACATAGTAAAGACAGTTATATATGATGTCATCTAACTTTGTGGCTGCCTTAGTGGGAAAATCTTTGTATTAGAGAAATAAAGCATATTCTGTTTCTATAGTGTATTTTAAATGCAGGTCCTCAGCCTGTGTCTGGCCCCAGACTCACCCTATGTTGTATTATCTGAACACAGGCAGACTGCTGGTGAGCTCACCAGCATGGATGGGCTCATATGTTTCTCTCTGTGGGATGGATGCATTCTGGCCATGCCTGCCTGGTCAGATACTTCATTGCATCCCCCCATACTGTGTGGTGGTAACGTTACACAGCGTACTGGCTGGGGTCTCTGGTGGAAGAAGGCAACCTCAGGTAACAGTGCCGCAGAAGATATATCTCGCAGCATAGTCATGTGAGCAACACACCAAGGAGTATGTCATATTTTAAATTGCACTCAGCAGTGGCTCTCTCAATAATCTTTTTTACTGGCTGTTGTAGGTCAGCATGGTCTGGCTGGTGAACTGCTGCCTTTCCCTCAGAGGAGACAGGCAATGGCCATTTTGGCATTTCATGATGCTACCCTAACAACGGACTGCTTCCTTCTGTTCCTGCTCATAGCCCAGCAGTTAGAATACAAGTCTGTGCAAGTTTCTGACCCTGCTTGTGTGGATGTTCAGCCTCACCCACACCTGCCTTTGTGCGCTGTGAAGGAAGTCTCTGAACGGGAATTGGGGCAATCCACATAGGACTTACTAATCAAGTACCAATGGTTATACCTTATAAATGTTCTTGATTGTGCTTAATGATGACACTGTTAAAATAAATATAATATTAAGGCTTCAAATTTTCTATATGCAAACTGATCCTTGAAGCTGCCCTTAGTGCTCCAAATTGGATTTCCAGGGAATTCATCAAGGTTAGCAAGAATACAATTTCCTACTCACATTGCAAACTAGTGTTTTCAGATATGCTGAAGTTTATAGTCAGTATATAGGCCTCTAAAAAGAATTGGGCTTTCAAAGATCCTCAGGATTTGCAGGCATTTTGTCAGTTCATTTGTTTACTGCGAAAGCAAAGGAAGTTCAGCAATAGAGATTGAGTTTTGATAATGAACTCATGACAACAAGCTATACAAATATCCTTCTGGGCCTTTTAGTAGATTTTCCTTTATGCAAAATATTTGTTAAATCATATACTTAATTTTATCACACTCTGATATGTATTTTGATGTTTGTCTTCTCTAGCACAGAGGTGTTATGTTTTCAGCTGATGTATATCCAGTTACTTAGCAATAGAATTGAATGTCTTCTATATTAATAGCATTGTCTGAAAGTGCGAACAGTCCTTTGACAGAGCTATTAAGTCAGCCTTGGGAGTTACTGCTATTTTTATACATGAATGAAACAGAGAAAAGTTTAATATTGATACTGAGAATTTTATTCTGATCCATAGCACCTTATCTTTGGCTGCTGTGATATATGGCATAGCCTCAGGGTATGAGCTCTACAGAGCTGTTCCCAGAAAATTGTATAACTGCTTGCTCAGTTCTGGTAATTCTGGCTTTTGTCCAGGATATATTAGCTTCTTAGGTTTTTGTGCATTTTATGCATGTGTGTATGTGTATGCGTGTGCATGTTTTAAACTTTTGTTGTAGAAAAGCTTTCAATTCCCCTCTTTTTACCAACACAAGAAGAATATTCAAGGTGTAGGCCTGTGAGATTATTAAAAAGCCACAGGTCTTATTCTTGGCAATGAAGCAAAATTATGTAACTGAACACTACTGATATATTCATCAGTTTGATTTGTTCTCTAAGACTTTGTACAGCAGCAGAAAGGCTTCAATATCCTTTGCCTACCTTTGCTGTATAACTGTAACAAAGCAATCAGAACTTTCTGCATTTTACCTCAAACAATCTGTCTTCTGATAAAGCAGCAGCGAGGTTGCGTAGCTTGCTGGCTACTGGGAAGAGTAACCAGTAAATATTTGCACAGCACTTCGAAGAAGTAGGACCTGACTCATCGCAGCATTACTTCAGTTTTACATCAGTATTAACCATTAAAATTCATGTCACTATCATCTTAAAAACCAGCTGCTGAGAATCAGGCCCATAAAGCGCCACAGGTCATTTCTGCTCTTCTTGCACTATTTTATGTTATTTTTGCTGAGTTATCAGTTGCCTGAGCCAGTTCACTACCCAAGTTAATGGGAGGTTTCGGGGAACAAGGGAGGGGGCGCAGGGTGGTGGCAGATGTGAGTGGCAGTTACTGGAGATACGCAGCTGGAGGAGCAGGAGTCACATTTGCCCGGACCTCTTGCTAGTGTGAAAACACCTCATATCAAAGACTGGTTTCTATGGAAAAAAGACAAGCACTGAAATTGTGTAAAGAGCCCTCAATACTGACCACAAAGATGCGCTGCATCTCATGCCTTCACAGTTTATGTCTGTGGAAGACAACATGAGCCCAGGACTTCGCTGTATATGTCACAGCTCCTTATTTCACAGGATGACCCATAGATACAGGCAATGACATTTTGTCCAGTACTGCTGCCCTGGACCTTAGGTTTGACTGAAGAGTTTTTGATGAAAATCAGAAAGCACAAGGTCCAAATATTTATCTTATACTTACAAGTAGTATTATTTAAAGTAAATTATGCTGACAGCTCTTCTTAGTCAGAGGGCTACAAAATAGCCCCTTCCTTGAAGGAAAAGTAAGGCACAAAAGTTTATAGGTGGAAATGAAGAGTAGGAAATTACTGCTATTATTATGGAATAAGAGTGCTGCAAAATTGCTGTGAAAATTGGAAATCCATAATTTTATTGCCAAACTTGGTTTTGCCTACAATAATAGTCATGAACAGTGGAGATGGAAAAAAAGACCCATTAGGTCAATTTTTCTGTCTTCTTGTTAATTAAGAGTGTCTCCCTACAAGGATTTTGACTGTTTTGTTCATTTTAAAAATAACTAAAGCAATGAGGGTTCAATTCATTCCCTTGGGAAACCATTCAGCAGACTAACAGACCTCACTGCTAGGAAATTTTTCCTCATTATCAGCAGGAATTTTTCTTTGTTCACTTTCACCCTATTACTTCTAGTTATACCTGGTTGGACCATTTCTATATTACATCAGATTCCATCATTTCATCTCATGTATGTATTTCTTTCCCAGGGCAGATACTGGGCTAAATCTGAGCTTCAGTGAAGGAACTGGATGTAAACTCAGAGTAGTGATTGGCTATAATAGGTCCTATTTTTGTTGCATAGTGAGCTCATAAACAAAGAAAATGTACCACTTAAGTCTCAATTATGCTCTATTTATACCTTTCTCTGAAACTTTCTTTAATTGGGAGATTCTGTGAATTTTTCTCCATTTAGCCATGTTTTGGGTATTTCACTGTCTCTTGGAGAAGTCACTTGTAAGAAGAGACAATTAAACATAATCGATAATGGTTTGAGGTAGACCTATTGTATAGCAAGAGAAAACAGTGAAAGGCACTTAAGTGATATTGTTAACTATTATTATGCACATTGCTTCTCTTTCTTTCCACTCATTCTCAGGTTTCTAACAACTTTAACATTCAATCCCATGTAAGGAAAGTGAAAGCTTTATTGAAAATTCCTTGGGTTTGCTCAGAAAACAGGGAGGGAAACCCATGAAGAAAAATACAACAGTCTTCCAACCAGTGTTAAACAAGGAGAAAGTGAAAGTAAACTGCCAGCAAACAAATGAACAAACACATTTCAGAAGCTTAATATTAAACTTAAATTGAGGTAATGAAATTATAAAGATGTTTCCTGCTGTTTTGCTGAGATATTTATTCTTGTATTTGAAACACGTTCTCCATAAAAGGACATTGGTCTCAACATACCACCTTCTTTTAAGTTGACAACTTTTCTCAAGAGGGGAAAAAAAATAAGACAAAATATTCATACCTGTATCCAGATTCCTAAACTTGTGGCCAGGTACCCTAAAAAGAGACTAAAACTTATGCAGAAGATCCAATGCTTCTGGTTAGTAGGCCATTGCTTTTCCTATGTTGCTAATTTTCAGGGAGAGTAACTGTCAGAAATACATTTCCAGATCCTTGCTTCCTGTTTCTGGCCAACTCCTCTCTTCTTTTATGTTTTGCAGTTCAGATAAGTGAAATACTTTCTGATTTGCAAACTACAGGCTTGTTCCCTCCAACTGTCCCTTGATTTTTTGAAAACAAATTCCGTCTGCTCAACTTTCCCTATATGATACATGTTCTGGGATGAGAGATTACTCCAATGTGAAGCCTCTGGATATAGTCAGCTGCATGGCAGTGAAAAGAATGAGTGGATTACAGGTGGTAAGAAATCAAAGGGAAAATGAAGGAATGCTTAAAACTACGTTAAAGCACATGTGTAGTGTACTTGCAGGAAAGCCTAATGCACCTGCATTCTGGAGAATGCTATAATGCACCTGTGAACTTCCTAGGCTTGCTGTGTATATACCAGACCCTTGAAATTAGCTCATGTGAAAAATGTTCTTGTGGTTTCATTTCCTTTGCAGGGTTTTGGGTTAGAGTTTTGTTTTGTGGTTTTGCCTTTGGGGGGTGTTAGTTGGTTTTCCCCCTCTTTAAGCAATTAAAAATATAAGGGAAAGAAATTAACCAGTGGAAGTCCCTCAAAGAGCAGGTTTACTATCCTCCATACACATTCTTATCTTGTGTTTGTCACCATTTCTGAGCTCTGTCTATTACTGCACAAAGCAATCTGCTTTATCATCCTCCTCTGAGAGCACTGCGGACAGTCTGGTGTCTGTTTTAGAATATATTTAAGTATTACATACACATTCATGTTGTTCTAGTTTATATTTTAAAAGACAAGTTCAAAGAACTGATGGTGGTAAATTTTACGGTAGCCTTTAGTTCTTCTGGATATACCCTATATAGATCTGGGCTACCGAGAAGGAAAGCTCTGTCACTCATTAACTTAATGCTGAATGTCCTAAACAATGATGTGAGCCAGAAGTGCCTGCAAGGGCTGCTCTCAATGCAAGGCACTCAGTTCCTCAAGGACCAAATGATTTGCAGTACTTTTTCCAGACAAGGGACCAAGGAAAGAAAAGCCCAGATGCTGCAGCCCAGACCAAGCTGAAGATTTACCCTTCTCTTACTCTTGTGTGAATAAGAGTAGGGAGCTTTAGAGGATGCTCTTAGAGGCATGTTTCCCCTATTACTTGGATGTCTCCAGTTTTCCTTAGGAGCTTTGAGGGATCCTTACATCAAAGGATGTGTAGTGGTTGAGACTGCTGACACACTGGAAAGTATGTGAGGGCTCCTTGGGACCATGATTTTCTCCAGCCTGTGGCACAGAAAACTTAGGTGACTTTGTAGCTCTCAGGGAGGCTATTTTGAAACTTCATGAAACAAATCATTCTGCAAAATCATTTCCACAGTCAAAAGTTGGAGATATTAGTCCATAAATCAAACCTGCATTGCATTCAGTCCCTCTACTCCTCTCCTTGAAGACATTCAGGCAATACCAGGCTTCCTTACTCTGAACAGTAAAGTTAATAGCAACCATTGCCTTCTAAATAATTGGAGAAGCCTGTTTGGTTGCAGTTGTACCAGGGGACAAAAGTAAATTTGTTGTGATCATCACATCCTTCGATTCTGAAAGTACAGTCAAGTAAAATATTTAGATGGGTTTCTGATGTCTGCTATTTCTGGTAAGTGCTACTGTTTTCAAGAAGTCCCATAGATAGGCTTGACAGTCTTCATTTTACTCCAGAAAGGATTCTGTGTCACCAGTTACACCCTAAAACACAGAGGCTCACAGGAGCAATGGAAACTGACCTTTGCAATAATGTTGCTGATGTTAAGGTAGCAGTATATATAGATTTATATAATGTCTTGACCAAATCTATACAAGTACTACTACCGTTCCAGTTTTTCAACAGTAGATTAACTTTAAGACACTAATAACAACAAAAAAAAAATTAAGTTCATAAAACACTACAGTATGTTCTTAGCAAGATTCTAACAAAATCTGGTTAAATACCAAAGCGATCAGTCTTATCTTCAGCCAAACTAGCAGGTTAGGTGACTTGAATTTACTATAAGAAAGCCTTATCTTACTAACTGTATCTGAGCAGCCCTTTCTCCCAGCATTGCTAGCTGTGGGGTGGCTCCAGCAAAAGTACCTGTAGTTCCCAGTGCAAACTAGCAGAGACAAGTTCGCAGCAGGTTCCTGGACACTGGTTTGTCTAAAGCTACTCAGCCATTCTGTGCTGCAAAACAGCTACTACACTCTGTACAGCAAAGCAGCTACTATCTTAGACCTCCTGGTTTTGCTGTGACCAGAGAGGGGGCATTGCTGTTAGCAATGGGGAGAGACAGGGACAATTTTTGGGGGTGGGGAAGAAAGGAAAATAAAAGGAAAACCTTAATGAAGGCAAGGGCATGGAAGTGACAGTTCAAACCAAGCAGCTCCAAAGCGCTATTACTACTTTCAGAATCCTTTAAACGTGTGAAGAAAAGCATGAATTCAAATTAATCAATTGTCTTTTAAAGTAGCTGAGGTAGCACTCTGACTATTACCTGTGCTTTTAGAGTGCATCTCAAATGTGTCATTCAGGCTTCTGAAGAAAGATACGAATGAATCACCTTGTTACAAATTAATCACCCAGGGATTAGGGGTAAAAATTTCAAAAGCACCTTAAAAAGACTTAGAAATCTAATTCCCATTTTCAGAATTGACTTAGGCAGTTACATCCTGACATAGTCAAAAGTCAATGAGATGATGGCGCCTAAATCACTCTAATGCATCCAAAAATGTTACCTGCTTCTCTATGTAACACAACCCCAAGCCTCTCTGTAGTCCCATTTGCCCTTCAGTGAGCGTCCCAGGCTTCTGCTTTTTCATCCCTGATTTCAGTCCACATTTACCATATGCTGTGCTTTAATTTTCATTAAAGATTTTGAAAGATGGAGGTTTCAAACACTGAGCTACTCATTCATTCATCTTTCCACACAGAAACGTAGCATCACTAAACCAATTTCAGACTATTATTTTTAACTAATGAGAAAGGAAGTGTTTTTCCTGACACTGACAGCAAAATCCATCCACCCATTTTTATGTTTTACAAGATGATACAGTATGTACCACTGTCACATCTCAGACTAAGTGTATGTTTTGGTCTTCTTCCAGTTACATGCCTTTTTCATAAGTCAATGAGCAATCACAGATAGCCAAAGTATCCTTTGATTCCTAAGGGGTAGAGCAATCATTGAGCTATCTGGATGCTACTGCTCTTCTATTGACAAGATTATGATAATGTCCCTTTTCCTCCTTGGGGCATTGGAAAAATCTTTTTATTTCTCCATCTCTGTTCCCCTCCACCCTGTGTCTGTCATGTCCATTGTATCTGCAACATTATGTTGGTAGCACTTCTGTCATAAATGTCTGATACCACTGTGACACAAGCTATAAAAAATAAACCAAGAAATACCTATGTCTAGATTACACCATTCACAAGCATAAACAAGTGTAGTATCTTGCTCTCTGATACAACAAAGGTGAACTTCCTAGTGCTGGTGAATGACCAGCTAGAAAAGGGAATCAAGATAGGGCAGAGAGGCAGTGAACAAAAGGAAAAATAACATTCAGATCTGAAGGAAAATGATATTCACAGTAAGTCGGCAGTCATCCTAGCTTTCAGCTCTTTTTATGACACACACACACACCCCTTTTTAATGCTTACTTTTTAGTTCTTTTGCCTAAGACTGTATATTTTTCACTCTTTTGTTGTCTTCCCTAGACAAAAGTACAGGACTTGGGGGAAAGGATTAGGGAAGAGGACTTCCTCATTTTAGTGGAATGTCCTGAAATGTCCAGTATCGAAATAAAATTAATTACCGAGCGAGGCTGCGAAGCAAATGGATACAGATGTGTAACTGACTGTGTTACAGAAATAATTAGTGGAGGTCCGCAGTATGTAAAAAAAAAGAAATTCACGCTCCAGTCTGAATAACTCAAGCATCCTACAGGAGCGTTCAGCAGCGAAAGACAGTGGCAGTGGGGTTTGTTTCGTTCACCTTCCCTCTGTCAAAATTTGCACTTACGTGGAGGAATAAGTCTCTTATGTCTTCATCACTGGTGCTGCTTCTGTTTCCTCAATGCTGGTGGTTCAGAGCTTTGGAAGTGATGGGCATCCTTGTTTCCCGACGTGGGTTGACAGCGTCATGAGGCAGAGTATGAGTTGCCTTTGGGAGAAAACCAAGTACCACCGGCCCTCGTTCTGGTCCTGCTGGAAACAAGCTGCTGGCTCTTGATTTCTCGCTTAGCTTTGGCAATGGTACTTACCTGGTAATTCCTTCCTTTCCCAGAATTTCTCACATTGGGCATGGGTTTCTGGGGATACCCGATCTCCTGCCTGATGCTTCAGGAAGATCTTTACTTTTAGAAATGTGGGGGTTTGAGTGGAAAATTAGCCCATTTTTCTGATGTGTGTTGGTGAAGTTGCCAGGGTGGGGACCAGATAAAGTAGGGAGCAGAGCCTAAAAGCTAGACTCAAACCCCTCCATTTGTTACAGAAAGAAGTCCGAACTTCCATTCTAGTAAGCAAGTAAATCAATAAATAATAAAAATAATGTTTACAAGGGAGGAATTTCAGATTTCAAGGCAAAAATAGCAAT
>JANZLP010000045.1:18343011-18358598 GCA_026930925.1 Chelictinia riocourii | reverse complement strand
GAGACGGGAGAGCTCGTGGCGCTCGGCCTCGGCACAGGCCACGTCCAAATTCCGAACGTCCGGCTCTAGCTCCCATTCCTGGATTGGTTGGGTGTGTGCAGAGAATAACGTGAAGTGACATTTTCCTGCCTAGGCCAAGGTCATTGCTAATGATGTCATAGCAGTCTCCTGCATTTGCGTGCCAGCTTCCCTGCAAAGCAAGTGCAAAGGTTTGAATGAATAAGTTGGAAGGATTCAGAAATGGAAGAGAGAGAGAGGGAGGATGAAAAAGCAATAATTACAAATGTTCGTAACAGTGCTGGAGAATGCCACAATTAAGAAAGAAATATTAGATAAAGTAGTTAAAAAAATATTAAGGGAAAGGAACAAAAAATATGAACATGAACTATAAGGCAGTGTTTTTCTCATATAAACTGATGAAGAGTCTGTTCAAGGGACCACAGGAAGTGTCTCGACTTTTTAATTTTTTTAATTGAGAACTAAAAGCTCAACAAATAAACGTAGTTTCACTGAAGTCTAGACTAAAGACACTACACTGCCAGAGGGGATTAAATGGATAATCAAAAACATTTTGTGGTTTCTGCTGTTCCCAGAGACCAAAAGTAGGGGCAGAAGAAAATCAGAGATGGTAAATGACCTGAACTGAAAAAAAACCCAGAACTTTGCAGAAAAAGATGACTTTCCCATATCCAGCTAGAGGCCAACTGAAAGTAGCTAAGTGTTATGAAAGACAGAGTACAAACACAGGATCTACAGTTATGATATAAAGTCCTTGCTTTTCTTTATAGGAATATAAATAGTCAGAAGAGTTTAATGCTTGTTTAAGTAACTATTAAATTTTTAATATTTGACTCAGTACAACTCAGAATTTATTAAAATTGTATTTGACAAATTGAAATGAGAATATGAAGACTAACTGATTCTATAATGCAATGAGATTATTTAATTATTTTGATTTGCAAAATTAGAAGTAAGGTCTGATCACTGTGTGGCTGGAGTGCAGAAGCTTTTACAGGGTCATTAGTCTGGGATTTTATGTAGGAAAATTAGCTTTAGGGTAGCAGTGCCTTAACCAGGCTTGGCTTTTAAATAACTTCTTGGGACCTAGATATATATTAAGGTGACTTCAGCTCAAGTTGTGTAATCATTATCAAACCTAACATTCAGCCCTCTGAGATTTGGGTGTGAATGGTACTGCTGGTAGTATCAAGTTTTATTCTCAGCTACTTACTATATGATCTAGTTCTCATTAAAAAGTACATATAGCACTATCTTTAAACACCCACATGCTACTCATTTCAGACAGAGGAGTGAGGCAGAGGAATATGGATTTTCTGGGTCAGGATCTGACAGTTTAGATAACTTATTTCCAAAAGTACAGAGAGAGGTACTGGGAGAAAGGACATGCTCTCCTAAGGAAGTGAATACAAAAGCCTCTCACTACCAGGGAATTATATTTAAAGATTTTTGTCTGCAAGAGAATCCCCTCTGTTTAATTTTTCTCCAGCTGGACCTTGTAAAGTGATTTCTCAGCAAGGGTTGTAAAGCACAGCATTGCACCAATCACATCTATTAGTCACAAGCACATATGGGTAATGGTACCTACATCAGTCTGTGGGAACTCTGCAGTCAACTAAGCTATGTTTGGCATTTGTCTTGCATTGCAAAATCCCTTCACAGATGCTGAACATTAGGCGACCACTGAGACAAGAGTCTAAAGCATCTACAAATCCTAAGGACAAAGCAAAATCATCTTCGCATTCTTATCATTAGTCAGACTAAATGATACCATATGATGAAATTCTCTAAGGCCATTAGAAATCAAAATTTAGGAAAAAAATTGCTTTTCAGTCATTAAATATTTACGTGTAAGTAAGGGAATCAATAATTCTGGTTTAGTAGAAACAAAAACTCCAGAAGACTGTTAGTTTTGAGAATAAATTTATGTTTATTAGCACTTTAGAGGCTCCCAGAGCTACGCATTACTGATCTGCTCAATGTGAGGAAGGGATGTATTGTGGTCTAATACTAGACTCCTTCATTAACCTAAGAACCTGTATGTGTTTAAAATGAATTTTGCTGGTTGGCCTGTCTGTGATTATACTGAATATTTGTATACAATAATAAAATAGAGATAAAATCCACGCCATCTGGTAATATTATTGTTTTCTACAATAATGATGATACGTACAAAGTCGATTTAAATACTGCCTAAAATGTTTGACTCAGCAGAATAAGAGACAGAAAAGCTTCATTTTTCCACTAGGTGTCAGTCAATCTATTCCTTTGGTTAAATAGGCTCTATCTGCAGGA
Source organism: Chelictinia riocourii (assembly GCA_026930925.1). Taxonomy (NCBI): domain Eukaryota; kingdom Metazoa; phylum Chordata; class Aves; order Accipitriformes; family Accipitridae; genus Chelictinia; species Chelictinia riocourii. Next base: position 18,356,285 of record JANZLP010000045.1, on the reverse strand, counting down.
GAGAATCGAGAGCAAAATGCAGATGCAGAGCTGCTCTAAAAAAGTTGGGTTTTTTTTGTTTGGGTGGGTTTTTTGGTTTTTTTTTGTTTGTTTGTTTGTTTTGGTTTGGTTTTTTTTTTTTTTTTGTGTTTTTTTTTTTTGTGAGTACCGACCAGAAATATTTTGGAAGAATGAGACCAAGTGGGTGACTTCTGTGTTTTATGCTTTCTTGTTTGCTTTATTTACATTTTCCATTTAACTGCAGTCAAGAAAAACCCCACAAACTCCAAGCCTGATACAGCTGATTCATGAGCAAGAAATTCTGGGGAAAGTGGAAAGCAGGAAGCAAGAGAAGGGGCAGGCTGGCCTTGCCTACGCAGTTACTGCTTGCTTATTTCATGTCAGTCCTGAGCCAGCAGCAGCAGGGTTTGAGAGGAGGGTGCTTCAGATGCCTCTCCTTGCAATGGAAAGCAGAGTCCCACACCTTTCAAGGAAACTCCAAAACATCAAGCTGTTGAACCACCAGTGCACTAAAAAAAGACAGCACCTCTCACAGTGCAAGGCATGGTAAGGTCATAGAATCAGAATGGTTTGAGTTGGAAGGGACCTTAAAGATCATTTGGTTCTAATCCTTGGGAAACCCATCCAGTTCTAGGTCCTTGGGAAAGATCTTGAGAGTGCAGGAAGAGTGCAAAAACTTAAACTGGGAAATGATTGTCAAAGGGAGGAGAGAAGAGAAGATAGATACAGAGAGAGGAGTGTGCCAATGGGGATTTGCAAAGGGAAGCCAGACATGACTCTCCCTAATTGTAGCCTTGGCCCCACGTTGTTGGCCATAATGGCAACTGAAGACAACCAACCACTTCTTGTGCCAGCCTTGACCATCCCAGAGCTGCTGTGGGGAGGGCAGCAGCTGAAGGGCATACAGGAAAGGAAATAAATACGTTGGTGCAGAGCAAGGCTTGCCGACTGGACAAAGTGAGCCAGAGGTTGCTACAGAAAGCACAAGAAGGCAGCAGCAAGCAAATAGAGCATTTTCAGTCTGTCTTCAAAAACACTGAAGAGCCCATCTCTTGTGTGAGTCTGTGTCCCAGGTGTAACTTTTCATATGCAGCTGCTCTGACCAGGTTACACTCACATGGGCGACATCTTCCTGGGTAGATGCATTAGTGTGTGTAAATCAGGACTGTTAATCCCCAGGGCTCTGTAAAACCATTACTCTGAGAGCTGCAAGGTTCTTCTCCACCCCAGCCAGGTAAAGACTGGCAGGGTACCTATGGGAACAATGATCTGAGAAAATCTGATCAAAAGCCTGTGATGTGAAAGTCAGAGGTACCTGTTAAAAGAGAGCAGCAGCTTTGTGATACTAATTTGGTTTATACCCTGTGTTTGCCAAGGAAAGGGTTACAGACTAATTGTGCTTGGGCAAGATGAAGCCCTTGCTGGAGGAACTGGTGAGCGATGTCCATAAAGGTGGCAGGGGAGAGGGACTGGCTCCCCAGGCTGCCCACAGAGTTGGTTGGTTGGGTCTCTGTTTTGCTTTGGGTCTGTGGCTCCTGAGCTGTGTGATCTGGTAAAGCAGAGACCTAAAAGGAACTACCAATGTGGTATTTCGTTGTCCAGCCTGTATTTTCCTACACTGGCATCAGCATCAGTCTTGTCTCTGTGGTCCCTGGCTCTACTCCTCAGATAGAGAGGGGTTTTGCCTGCTGCTAACAACTTGTTCTGTAATCCACAGAGGTCTCATGTGAGCAGAACCAGCGTAGCAGAAAACCCCTTCTTTCACATGCTCTTCACTTCTGCTCTTCACGTTATCTGGTATTTTCCAAGTTACTACTCTCATGTGCTGGGCTGGCTCCTCTCACTGCTGTGCAGCTATCAGCTCATTCACCTAGCCGTTAGGTTTCTCCCAGTGGCTGTTACAGTGATGGGAATGTTATTCAAATAATCTGGTAGAGGAATTAAGAAGTCTTTTAACATAGATTCCCCCCCAAAACTAAAAACTAGGTTATGACATATGTTATTGCATTGCTCTCCTTTGTTGTTTAAGTATTGGTTTGGGGCCTGGCTATGTACAACGGAGAAAGAATCTTATTGTGTGTCTGTTTGTGCAATTTTACAAGACACACAGAACAGGCAGACTTGATGGCAGCTACAAAAATCCTGCGGGCTTCTTAGTTTGCTCTTCTTCCCTCTGAAGCAGCCAGAGCTGTATCTGATTTTACGCACCAAAAGACAGAGTGAATCAGTTGTGCCAGAAGAGGGGTAGTTAGAAGAAAAAAACCCAACACTCCATGTTCTTGCCTGTCAGCGGTGGGGCTGGCAGAGGGGTCAGGGCAGCGCGGGAGCCCGGGAGGTGCCCGGGCCACCTCCTGGCAGTGGCAGCAGGGGTTTGCAGGGGGAATGGGGAGCCAGGAGTTCAGCGTCTCTGTGCTGTCCTTCAGCAACTCTCTTCACCCATCTTCACTCAGCTCAGCCCCCCTCCTTGGAAGATGAGAATAAAATCAGCTCATACCTTCACTATGTGCTTTCAAGCACCAGCACCAGGAGCCTCATTGGGTAACTTCAGGGACTTGATAAAGAATGTTAAAATTGATACTGTAGTAAATTTCCCCATTTCTCCCACCAGACATGGGGAGACTCTTCCCAGAAACATGCTGATTTTGAAAGTGGTTTTCACTGATTGCCAACAAATGTGTTCAGGTACCGTGGTTAATAGCGGAGCTATGCTAACAATTTTTTAAAGTCATGTATCCAATATAGACTATGCTTTGGAGGACACCAGGCTTCTGCCATCCTTCCACTAAGCTGCGAGTCTGTGAATAGCTTGGCTGCAAGCCAATAGGAGGTTGTTTTTCCTGGCATGGTAAATGTGGGAGGTTTGGGACCTGAATGTCACATGTGTCTTGGGGAAGGCTCTTCTGTATGAGCAGGAGGCTCTAGTTCAGTCCTACCTTTCCCTCTATCCCCCAGTTATTTAACTAAGTTGTTTAGCTCTTGCATACTTCAGGTCTTACACTTTTGTTCCTTTAGTCTGATGTGTTTCAAATCAAGCTCATACAAATGTTTCAGCCAAAAGGTTCTTAGAGCTATATACATAGGGCTATTGGTTTGTGACAGTGCAGGGCTGGAGGAAGGAGCCGATGGTCACAGAAGTGCCCATGGGGGACTTCACACCTGCCTTGCTGTGTGTGACTTGGCCTGTAACAAAGCTACAGGAACCAAACCCCAGTAAAATTAGCTGGTTGTGTTAAAATTGCAATTCTACTCAAGACTGATGTCTTCGGTGCTGGAATTGGTGCTGGTATTACACTGTGCTCTCTTCCTGCTCTTTGCAAATATCCACAATTTCTAGCTCAGCTGTGTTTTCTTCCCAGTTGACAGAAACCTTGGCTGTGAAGTATGGGAATAAAACTTCGGATCTGCTGCAGTCAAGTTTTGTTTTGCTGTTGGGATTCTCACCTCTGAGAAATCATTCCAGAAAAATGTTTGTATTTATAATGTTTTATTTATTTGCTATTTCTATGACATGTACTCCAGAAATTTAAGAACCCTCCTTTGTTTTTCTGTGTGTATCCAGCTCGTTCCCAAGAAACGGTATGGCTGCATACTTGTTTGAGACAGAGGCATGAAGGAAGTGCTGACTCCCAGTGCCTGTCCCCAGTTTAACACATGGGAACTACGGCTTTCCATGTGTGTCTGTAGAGCTGTGTAAGTAAAACTGTTTCCTACAGAGGTCTTCAGGGCAACCGCTTTCTCCTGCTGAGATGCTGAAATGGAAATGCTTGCTGGCTGTTTTCCTTTGAGGCTGGTGCTCTGTCCTTGTACAGCACAGCTTTCTAATAGCTGACTTCCAGTGAGCCTCTGAAATGCTGAGCAGCTGAAAACCCATCATATGCCTCTCACTGTAGGAAATATTGGCCGCTGGACAGAATTACCGATCTTTAATTACCATGTCTGTACAGACTATGATCTGCCTGGAGCCATAATCAGATATAAAAAGGCTCTGAAACAGATCTACAGACCAAGTTCTATATTTATATAAAGCCTTGACAATTGGGAAGGCATGCCAGCACAAGTTATTAATGCCACCATATTTTTATCATGTGAATATGACTGTGTAGTTAGGGATGGTCAGGGTTTCTGGACATGGCATTGCAGCCACACAAACAAGAAGTTATTTCAGCCAGCTGGTCTCATTTGAGAGTGAATTTCATACTTGCAATTCTGTGGTGAAAGGAACTCACTATACTTGAGGAGAAGGAGAAAGAAGCAGCTTTTCTCAGATATTTTTTTGGAACAACTGGACTGATCGGGAGACTAATTCCCCGAGGAAGCTGTGTCTCAGCTATAAATACCCTCTGAGCTAGCTCAGCTAGTTTATCTGGACTGGGATTAATTTATAGGTGTTGCATTTGACTCTCACAGGGGGCATATTTCTTATTCTCTGTAGAGCAGTGATGAGTAAAAATGACCAAAGGAGAGGCTGAGCTATCTTTTAATGAACAGCTTCCTCCATTGCTATTCTGTATACCCCAGCGAGCCTCCTAGCTGTCCCAGAGCTAATGGTCAGAGGACAGTTGGCCTCTTGAGGCAAAGTGTTTGTCTGCAGGGAAGCAGAAAATGAAATAATAGCTACATTCCTTTGTCACTGTATGTGGCTGGTTTTAAATAGCAAATCTTTGCAGAAGTTAAATCTAAGTCAAGCTGCCCATGATTTCCACCCCCACCGCCTGTGCCATTGCAGAACGCGAGGAAGGACCTAGTAGTGGTAGATCTGCTTTTAGCTGGAGCCACGCATCTGCTCAACTTGCAGGTATGTTTCCTACATCAGAAGAGAGCAGGGCAGGGGGGCAAAATGTGGAATTGGGGCGTGTAGATATCAGTCCAATTAAAGAAAGTTAGAAATATTGCTGTGAGTGAGGCTCTGGCAGTAAACAAGTTAAACTTAATGTAAGGTTGGCTCTTGCAGAGTATTTCCCCACAGGAGAGCTGCTGGCACCGTATGTACTCTCCCATGTTTTCCCTTTCATTTTAAAGGCAACAGGATTGAATCCTCAGATGCGGCAGTATTAGAACATGCACAGAAGAGTGTTAAATTTAGCTGTTGAAAAAGCCTGATGAAGGGATCAGTATTGTCATGTTCTGAGGTTACTGCATGACCTTGAGGAAATTGATAGGTGGCTACCGAAAGCACAGGATGAGTCAATTTGGAAAGAGATCCCACAAGAGAGATCTCCATCCATGGAGCAGTAGGCCTAGGTTTATTCATGCTTACCGAGAAAGAAAGTAGGTACTTTCCCCCCCATCATAGCTATGTCATGGGAAACGTGACAGCCAAAAAGATGACTGAAAGCCAAATTAATTTTCACTAGGTCCAGAAATACCATATTCAACAGTGGCTGACGCCTCAGCAGTTAAGTGTTCATATGTGATTCTCAAACACTTGGGCAAGCGGTATCAGTAGAAAGCAGCTCTGGAGAGGCTGTGTTGTCATAGTTTGGTCTCCCTTCTGATTAAAAGTGACTGGGTGCAATACTTGCCACCAGCAGCAATACACTGTGAGGCTGCTTTCTTCGCTGAAGACACCAGATTTAGACACAAGTTGTAATGGCTGCTTTTCCAGGCTGACAGAAGGGTATGCTGGGCCAGTTCATTGGCAGAGTGGGTCCCAGTTCACCAGGAGCAGCTGAGTTGTGGTATAGGGCACAACAGAAGCGAAGGTTTCTTGCACTCAGACAAAAACAGTCAAATATTTTAGAACAGACAAATACCTTTTGATGATTCTTAACTTGTGAGTGCCTTGTTTAGTAACTTAATCTCCACACTTGAAAGTAACTAGCAAGGCTTATTTATCATTTCTGATCAAGTTCTGATCAAGTTCTCCTCTTGTCCCAGCCAGGAAAACTTCTAGACAATCCCTCCTCTTGCATAAACTCATGCATTTTAGGGGAAAGGCTGGTTGCTCAGAACTCAAGCTCTCCAAGAGGGTGATGACAGGCCCCTTACCTCCAAGTGGTGCTAAACATGATGCAATCTATAAGCAAAATAGGCCACCTAGCCTGAGCTGTGCATATGCCTGTGAAAGGTTTTACATCAGATCAGGGTGGGCAAAGGGAAAAGGAAATGATATACCAAGGGCTGAGCCTGACCTGGCTGCAGTGCTGGCTCTGGCAGGATGGAGCAACCATCACAACCAGACAAAACACACAAGCAGTGGAGAACTGCTTGAAAAAGAGAGCTTGCAGGCTCTCACAGGAGGTTTGCAGAACAGAAAGTGGCAAGACAGAAAACAGGAGGGCTGCAACAACAGCAAATGATTTCAGAAGCTATTGCTGCTCAGCCTCAGCTGCCTGAGAGGAACTGGAACACCTTATCTGTGATTGGGAAGCATTTGGGGGATTACTGGTGCTTTTGTGAAATGAAGTGTGCATCTTTAAATCACATACAGTATGCTTCACTAATAATCAAGGGAAAGAGCGGTGAGACCTAGGGAGCAGCACCCTAGGAAACATTTCCTTGCAAAGGGTGTCTTGTAGGCTGTTCTCCACTTCATGGCTTGAAACAACTGGAAACTATATGTATATTTTTTTATCCCAGTTTATGGCCCCCTGGAGCATGATAATGGGTATAAAACATTAATCTGATTTGTTTAAAAATATTAATCCAATTTTTTGTTTAATGGTACAAATCTGGGCACAACTGAGAACAAAAACTTACAGCATCTTATCTTTTTAAGGAGATAGCTAAATGTGATGCCATTCATCACGGTGATAGGTAGTTCCTCAGGCACAAATACGCACATATCGCAGTCCGTGTATGATGATGACCAGATCCAGCTCTGTTTTCTGTCTGCTCTGCATGGCGCTATCGGTAAAGAGCTATGAGCAAGGGCAAAGCAACGCTCTTGACAAATCCTTCACAAATGTTTGGGTTGCTCTCCTATGCACTCCTCTGGCAAATTTTAAACAAAGTCTAGAAATTCATGTCAGCCACAGAGCATGAGCGTGGACTGCAAATAAGACTTTGCGAGTGTGGACTGCAAATAAGACTTTGCTCTTACAATCAGTCCAGCGTTTTGTTTGAAATTGGATTTCTTGTCTTTGGGTCAGGCTAACACTGATGGCTGCGCAAAAGGGGCCCCAAGGTTTGCTGCATTGAGAAGAACCCTGGAGAGCCCAGGGCACCTGCAGCAGCCCAAGAGATGTGCGGGTGATATGGTGCTTGTGCTGGGTCATGGTCCTACGGCAATGCCATGTCTTTGTCAGCCAGTGCTGACTTCAGATTCAGTAACCGCTTTAGGGTAAATATCCATCTGTGGTTCCAGCAAGCTGGGGCTACTATAAGTGAATGTTACCAGAGAAATGTGGAAATACTTTAAAAATCATCTTCACAGTCTTTTAAATTAATGTATTTTCTTTTTTTCCCAGTTTACCTAAGCATTCTTTAAACCAGTTTTAGCAGTTCTGATATGTTAAAACTTGTTCCTGTGATTAGCATGCAACACTGAGGTTGTTTTTCGAATATTCTAGTCGCATCTCTAGTTCCAAAATTCTTTATGCTTTAGCTCCCCATCACAAAATGGGGTTAACAGCACATCTGTTTCACCTCTTGTCTATCAAAAGTAATTTGATTTAGAAAGCCTTTGGAGTTGTGTATAGGCAAGAAGCAACTCAAAGGAAAGCTTGGCCTCTAGGTATTTTTGTTTCAGCTTCTTGCAAAATTTGCACTTCCAATTTATGATTACTGAAGCACAAAAAATGAGGGTTTTTTTCCCCTTGAAGCTCTGGGGAAGTCTAACTAGGGAAACTGAGGCACAGAGGGCACAGGGTCCATGTAGGAAACCAGACTGAGGGACAGGCTTAAGCCATTCAAAGAGCCTGGGCTGAGTTCCCATTCATGCCAAAGGTTTTTGGATCATTCATTGATCTCTGAGGCTGGGGCAAAACCTGGCAGGGCGGTGGGAACCAGGGTGGGTGGGGAACCCAGTCCTGCACAACCTGGGAATTACTCTTGCCCCAACTACTATTGCAACCAGTTCCTGTAAGAATTAAGCAAAAGACAAGGGCAGAGCAGAGTGAGCTTGTTTGTTTAGACACACAATATTTGCCTTTATTTCCCTCTATCTTTTCTAAGGGCTGTGACGGCACTTCCTTCCTAGTTCATTTGTGTGGCTGCCTGAAAGGGATATGTCTAAATAGGGGTCAGAGTGACTGCAGGGCAGTTTGCTTGTTTGTTAAACAATATGGGAAGAAAACAGAGGCCATGAAGAATACTTCCCTCCCCTCTATGCCCCAGGGAACATTCTTTATAAAATTTGGCAGCAGCTCTTTCATCAGAAAGCAGCAAACCACTGCACAGAGCATCTGGCCTTGGAAACTGTTTTAGCAATTTAACAAGAGAGGAAGAGGAGGCACAGGAAAGAAGCTTTAAAAAAAGAAAAAATGTATAAAGCCTCATAGAAAATCTCTAAATCAGTAAGACAGAGTGTTTAAACAGTAAAAAATATGTAGCAGTTTTCAAGGAATTAAAAAAGAAAAGCATGTTAGGCTTGCCTTTCTTCATGGTGCATTATAAACAGGAGCACAGTGTCATGTCATGTCCCAGATTGTGCTGCTGATCAATTTAAACAAATGCTTTCTGACAGTAACCGTTGCAAGACTGCTCAGAAAACAGCACAAGAAACTTCCTGCAGGCTCTTGTGAAAAATATGTCCAAAGGTAAGCCCAAGTGGCTAGTGCAGAAATGGAAACATGAGAAAACGGAGAGAAGTGGGAATAAAAGAGGACGGTCACGTATAAACCAGCTGCTGGTTGATATGGTTGTCTGATTAAGTCCTGCATCGACTGCAGTCTCTCTTATCTTACCAAATCCTGTTCTTAACTATTTTTCCCTGTGTAATATAATATTACTCTTTAGCCTGTGCTTGTGCGGAGAGGTCCAAGCGTCAGCAATCGGAGAAGGGGCTGTGGGTCGTAAGGTCCCATAGCACTGACAAGCGGACGGCATGGGATGCGGACATTGCCTAGCTGATTCAGCCCCGTGTGCGTGCACGTACGTACACGTAATTTACTTCAGGCCGGACTAGCTGGCAGGCAGAAGACCCATGTCTGGGAAGACTTTCGGTCTGAGCCGATGACTAGGTAAGGGGCACCCGGCCCAAAAGCGGGTACCAGCAGGCCTAGAGCCTCTCCAAGGTCAGAGGGATTTGTGAATGTGCTGTGCTTGCGAGCCTGGAGAGCGAATGTGTGCGACGTATGCTTGCGTTGGTGAACTTTAAGCCTGACTGGAGAGGAGGAAGAGGACAGGGCCGCCTCTACCTACGTTTCTGTGAGCGCCGTTGCGTTCGCGCGCTTACCAGAAAAGGCACCCGCCGTTGGGTCTGCGTCCGCCTCCGGGGCTGGCCCCGTTAGCGTGGTGCGTACTGTGTGCATGCGCGTGTCCGTGTGCGTCTGTGCCTGGAGCACGTGGCCATACCTGCCAACGGAAGAGCGTCGGCCACAGCCGTTGTGCTGGGACAGGAGAAACCTCTTAGACTTCGGCAGGGAGGGGAATCTCCCGTGTCCCAGAGGCTACTGGATTCCTCAACTCCCTTAATAGTCCCTGTTTTGTGTGGTGTAGTACCCACAATTAAGGCGAAAGTGAGACTGGTGTTCAGGGCTGTGGCTTTAGAGAGGCACACGTCTTCCACCTCTGATGGAGACCATCTCCCCGATGTTGTTTTTCGGCTCGGTTGGCTCATCCAGCATGAGGGAGTCCCGGGCTTTGGAGGGAAGCCCAGTCCAGCACAGGGAAGATGAGTCGGTAACTCTGCGATGAGGGAACCGAGATGAGGGCTGGGGCCTACGAGCCGCAAGTGTGAAATGGAAGACTTGGCAGACCTGCTTCTGGGAAGAGCTGGTAGCTGGTAGTTAGAATACTCACTCCTTAGTCCCTCCTCCTTCCAGACTGGACAGTGTCAGGGTGAATAACTATAGCTTCATCAGGAGCAGAACTTTCAAGGGCTGGAGATAACGTGTTTTGCCCTGTTGGACAACATGACTCTCAACCTTGACATTTTCTGATCCAGACATCATAGCATACGTGACGAGCAACCAACAGAAAACCTGGAAGAGGGCTGAGAGAGAAGTATGCAGCAATAAGTTGTTTGCTTATTCTTTTCTAAATTGCTTAGCTGCCATGGAGATAAGCATAGCGCAGATGATACCAAGAGGAACCACTGTTATTCCCACACATGTCATTCTGTAGCACTGTGTACATTTATTTTTAAAAATAGAATATTTTAGAAGAGATTGAATTTAAGAATTCTGAACCTCAGGTCTGCAAACTCTATTGCCTTCCAAGAGAAAAAGAAAGCTTCAAAAAGCACAAGACTTGAGATCAAGGGCTGTCTCTCCATATCTGAGGTTTTGAAATGGAGCTTGGAGAACAGGAACCTTGTCTGCATGTTGCTGTAGTAATTTATTTTATTCTATGGGTTTTGTTTGGCGCTTTATTTTCTTCTATTTCAGTACGGCTTAAGTGGCTGAGCAAAAAGGGGGAGGTAGCGGCAAATTAATAACACTTTGTTTGATTTTTGATTCTTCTTTCCATAGGGAACACTTCCAGAAGGAGGATATCTACACCTGAGATCTCCAGTCCGGTTCCACAGCTGGGAGGAATACATCTGCATGTATAGACTGCTGGTCTTGTTTGAATTAATGCCTCCAGAAGGCTTAATAGGAATATACTTCTTTTGGAGACGGGACCTAGCATGGCTTCCTCAGACCACAGACCCTTGGTCCCTGCATGGACTCTGTTCCCTAAAGGTGACTGCAGACAGCCCAGTGCCTTGGGAGCCTCTCCAGCTCATCAGAGATGTTGAGGAGAGGCACGTGCTTTAAGCCCTGCTCTCAACGTCTGTCGTGACTTCTCCCGGGCTGGAGAAGAACATCCCACCTGCAGCCAAGATTCGTAACCCCGAATTGCCTCTGGCCAGCTTTGCTTAGGAAATACAAAACTACCTCTGGGGTGCGTAGGACCTGCTCTGGTGGGTTTCCAAAAGGCAAAGGTGGGAGGTGGCACTTCTAATCCACACCTTTCCTTCTTGTCCCTGTCTCCTAGCTGCTATGTCCCAAACAGTCGGTGGCCTAATGATAAGGAAACTTTCTGAGAAGACAAGAAGCTACAGTCCTGATTCTTGCACTTTCAGGCAGGAGAAGGAATGAGTCCGAGTGCTGAATTATGGGGGAAATTTTCTACCCACTGTTCCAGAAGAATGATGGAATACTTTTTACTGGCGCTATTTTTTTTAGGAGTGAACTTTGCATTTTTGAAAAGAAGGATTTAGGATAATCTCCAACAGAGAGTCCAGCCTGAGGATCTTATGTAGATGGAGATCTCCCCTGGAAGCCTCCAGAGAAATATCTGAGAAGACTCAGACTTGAGAGCTGTATGAGTACCAAACATGCCCTGTCAGCTTACTCCAGGCAGACTTTAGCTATTCCAGGTAGGATTAATTTGATTAAATATGTTTACAATTTACCTATTTACATCTGAGCTAACCAATTCAGGCTCCATTTCTAACCAGTGGAGAGATTGATTCATATTAGTTTGAAGCAAATATTCACACCAGCTTCAAAAAACCCCCAACTCTATACTTATTAAAATCTGTAACTTTTATTTTTCGTAATATCTCCATGTATTACAGCTCTATGTATTACAACTCTATTTTTTCTAGTTACAGAATTCAGAGTACAGCTATTGGTTGCCCTTCAAAATACAAATGTTAGGGTTGCTAACAAAATAAATGGCAAGTCTTATGCTATAGAACAAAAATTAGTATCAGTTTTTTCAGCGAAATGAAAGGTGGCTTTCTCAGTGCTACTTCTTTACAGTTGTTTCACCTCAATATGAGTATGGTTTAAAAGAAAATCAGGTAAAACTGAAATGGTGAAAGAAAGAAACCAATGTGTTTATCTTCCTCTTTGTAATTCTAGGGGAAAACATTTCTCCAGCACGGGGAACTGTGTCCTAGGAGGCCCAAACACTGAAAAGGAAGCATGTGTCATAATCAACAGTATTATTACATGTAGCACGCAAATGAGCTCTCTCCATAACTACATCTACCAATCTCTGTTCCATATAAGTTTGCTGTTATCTTTCCTGTGTGTCTGAATCAGAAAGTCATGAAAGATTATGAAAAACAGTGTTTACACAGGAAAAAAATTCCAACATTCTTACACATTTCTTGTACCAGTAATTTTGCATCCCTCAGTTTGGATTCATGTGGTATTTTGTCTATGAGCATGTGAAAGAACCACCAGGCCTGTATGTTCAGTGGAAAATAATGCAACCATTTAGGAACTCTAATGACATAATTTTGAAAAATTGCAACTGCAGTCTGGTATTTCATGAGGAAAGGGGCTGGAAGGACACAGTAGGAGCTCAACAGAACACTTCATGCCTGTGTTCTGATTTCATTCATAATTTATCTTTCCCTTCCTTGATCTCCTGCCTTTGACAGCCACAACAATAAGTTTCATTTCAGCTGAGACATAAAAAACTTGACTCTATAGCTATTCAAGTGTTATTTAACTGGATTAGATATTTCCTCTTTCACTTACTGAAGCCAATAGAGCTATCTGTCCCCCATTTTACAGCATGAAAGTTCATCAACTATTTTAATTTCAAGTTATTGAGCTATGGTTAGCTTCTGTAAGCACTGACCAAACTACAACCTCTTGCTCAATTTCTCCACCTCAGGAATATTATAAAGAGCATGAAACAGTCAAGAAAAGAAGAAAATGTCCCAATTAATTCCCCTCTTTGCATAACTGTGACTTTTTAATTACTATTGCTTACTATAGGCACTGTATTAATCGTAATTAGTAGTGAGTAATTAATTAGTGACTCAATTTCATTAGCTGGTTAAATATAGAAAATAATTTTAAAAACTTATCTTCTATCACGATTGAAAAACCTACAGATAAAGTTTATAACTTCATTTCATACACCAAGGTGTTTGTTACCTTCAAGGAAAGCCTCAAGCACAAGAATACTCCATTCTGGCATGCAGGAAGTCAAGCGAGCATGGTAAATGGCCAGCATGGATGAAAAGGGAATTCCTGAGTAAGCTCAAATGAAAAAATGAAGTACATAGAAGGAAGAAGTGGGGATGGGCTACCTGGGAAGAATACAGAGACATTACTGAAGTGTGCAGGGATGAAGATGGGAAAACCAAAGCTCAGCTTGAGTTGGAACTCCTGAGGGATGGGAAGGGCAACAAAAATCATTTCTATAAATACAATGGCAAC
>JANZLP010000045.1:18234946-18247438 GCA_026930925.1 Chelictinia riocourii | reverse complement strand
TTTAAATCAAAAATAGCACCATCAAATTGAGATACTTAGGTTAAGAGATTTGCAAGCAAGTGAATTACTCTGTGGGCCTCCCTTTTTCCTGCCTGGAGTCAGGGCCTTTTGCCTGGAGCGGGCGTTATTTGCCCGTAGACCTTATAGAACCATTCTGGGGAAGGAGGAGAAGAGATTCCCCCGTTGGAGGTGGTCAGAGAGTGAGGCTCGCTTGCTCCAAAGGCTTCATCTGGCTGTAGGAGACACTGATGAGCCTTTCCAAGGGTGAAACGGAAAAGCCCCGTGACTTCCCAAAGAGCTGCTTTTTTTTGTAAGAACCTCCTGAGAATCACCTCTGTAGGAACTCTTGGATGAAATCCCTTTTTCTGCTGTCAAGCAGCTGGAAAGCCGTTGGCCTTTAGAGGTGGCAGCTCAGACAGCTATTTGAAAAGGGAGATCACCCCCATGGAGAGCGAGAGCAGGAGAGGAAAACAGGGCAGAGCTGTGGAAACCGTGATGGAAGGGACTGGGAAAAACAAGAAGGAAAGAGGAGCTGGGGGAGCTGAGGCTGGAGAGCCAGAGGTGGGTTGGAGGTGCCTCTCTGGAAGCAGGAGAAGACAATGTCCGTAGGCAGCCCTTGGCTCATCAGCACCCAAACTGAAGGCACTGGCCCAGCCTGCCTCCTGCTGAACCATTCCTCCGTCTGTGCTCTCCAGCTTGGGACCGCAGACACCTGGTGATCTCACCAGCTGAGTCACACAGGTGGCCCAGCCAGCTGTATTGCATCCATCCACACTGCTGTTTGAAGTCAAATACAACACAGGTGGAGGCTGCACAGTCTACCCCATGTGCCACAGGTTTGTAGCACCACTTGTTTTCTGCCTGCTTAGGCTCCTGAGGGAGTGTTTTACATTTATCACATGTACTACAGCTCCCACTTCAGCATTTCTTTCAAGAAGCTTTTGTCTTTGGCATGCTGGAAGATGATGCACACCCCAGCATGGTATGCACCCTACTGCTATATCTTCTGGCAAAAGTGCTGCTGCTGGGTGGCCTGTCTTAATCTTGACCCCCAGTCCAGAGGCTGGACACCACAAACAAATCGGTCTCGGAAGCACTGACCAATGTCAACCAGGCAGCAAGCAGTCAGGATTGGGAGCTTGTGAAAAGCCACTTGCTTTGAAGCACAGGCTGCAATGCTGTGCAGGAAACCATTGTTTTGCAAGGGTGGCCTGTGGTTAAGTCACAAGCCACATGTTCAACTCTACCAAAATGGAAATTCAGGTATAGACCCAACATTCACCCTTCCACTTCTCACAGAGCCAGTACCTTAAAATAAGGCCCCTTACTCTGTTCTGGGGACCATGTGCCTGTGTCTCCCCCTCCTCCCTCCAGTCTGACATTGGGCTAGAGAGACAGGCATGGATAATCAGTAGTGTATGTGCCAGGCTGGTAGTGACGGACTGGTGTACCAGCTTGCAGTAGATGATTACCCAGAAGCCAAAAAGCCCAATGACACCAGATAAAAAGTGCTACTCCTTGGAAGAACCAATTGCATCTGCACGTATCTTATTTTGTATCTACTAACATCATGCTTTTTGCCTGGCAAATTATCTTAAAAATGGCTTATGAGGAGTCTCAAAGGGAAAGGAATTATTTGATTAAGAACATTTTAAACCATAGATCTTACAAAAAAAATCCTAGGCTCATGTGGCAGGGCTCATAGCTGCCTGCCTGACAGCACGTCACATATTACATTATATCGCAAAATCCATTGTGACAATCTTTGCAACAGAACTACCAACATCTACTTTGGATGTTTTAACTGCAAGGCAGTGTAATTGCGGATCGCCTTGTAGCACAGATTTTATCCTGTGTAATGGATGTGCTAAGTAATGCATACATATGGACAACATGAGGAATGAAGAGGATGACATGGGGTACAGGAGATCCTGATCCTTTGTTGTACAAATGCTGTGCAAGATCTTTTGGTAGTGGCGAGGCCAGGGATGGGAGGGGATCCTTCATTTGCACTTCTGACCATACGTCGTAACATCTCAGCAGTGCTCACATCCTGGATTATTTTTTACCTGTGTAAAGGCAGATGTGCTTTCATGGTCATTTAAAGCTGGTATAAATGAGAGCTGCAACCAAAATGTTGCCTTCTTCCTCTGCTTTCCATCCCCACCTATGCACTCCCATTCCTGCCTTTGTTCTGCCACAAAAGTTCACAAGGCCATACAATGGCTGGGATCAGGAATCACCATGGATAAAAACTAACCTGACAGCAAACAAACAAAAAAAACCCCAGAAATCAACCTCACCTCCAAAAATCCTCACTGATTTTCAGCTAACTCAGTTTCCTGAGTTATAGGCCATTTCTTCACTTTCCCGCTCCTCTGGCTAACACTAGCCAAGAAACCATGTGAATTTGCAACACTGACAGTAAAACCACCCTGGACTATATTTATCAGTTAAAATTTTCTTTAACCACTTCAGCATATCTGTTAGCTGGCAAGGTGGTCTACATATCCTTCCATGACTGGATTTTAGGCTGTTTCAGAAGTGTATCTTTCCTCATTCCATCATCAAAGTTTCCTTGATGGACACAGAGGTGTAAGATCCTCCTTCCTCTCCTGTCCTTCCCCAAGCTGAAAACAGCTAGCATCTCTTCTTTTTGTATCGCAAAAACTGTCCCCATATCTTCTGCAATTGGGCATTAAGATATATTAGGATGTAATTCAAGAGATTATGTCATTCTGCTCCCTTATTGCTTCCTTAAACATTCTTGAGTAATATTTTTAATTTATTTGTGTATGTTTCTGACTCCCTAGTTTCTTTTACACCCTCCCATAGAAGTCATCATTAAACTGCATCATTATCTCAAAAACCTGTAATCTTGTAATCTACTATGTTTGTCAAAAGAGCCATACTCAAATATAGCACAGAATAAAACATAGATGTTATAAGGATACCCACCATTATGGCATTTATACCAGCTTTTGTAGGTCTAATAAAGTAAATGTCTGCTGGTAAGGTGAAACTGTTATGTAATACATAAACATATGCCTCTTCATTTTAGGTCAACATCTTGCAAGATTAAGCATTCTGATTTCATACCAGCTGCTTCCACTGGTATCTCCTCTCACTTGCAGATGGGGCCAGGAAGGATCTCAGATGCATTTCAGCCAGATGGTGACTTTCCTTCGCAAAAAAATTTGTTCACTGGTGTGCCATGTTCAGCTGCCAGTTCTGGCCTCATCATAACAGTTCCTTCAGTGGAAATAACAATTTCTAATCTGTAGGAAGGCACACAGATACCCTGACCAGATTTTAGAAGAGAAGCCTGAGGAAACATTAGGCAAGACCAGTCATTCTGACTAGTGGGCTGAAACAGCTGGTATTTATTAAAAGAAAAGTCAGAATCTGGTTATGTTAAATAAAACAAAAGGAGCAGAAATAATAAATTGATAGGGTAAAATGCTCCGTGAAAGACTGATTCTGCTGGATTACATTTGACCACACATTTGACAACCTGATGGAAAATTTTAGTAAATTTTGGGGTGAAATATTTTCATTCTTCCTTTAATTATGAGATACAATTCAACTGACAATAATAGCATGATGGTGGAATATAAAAGGAGATATTAAGAAAAGAGTTATTTTCTTGAGACCAGAAATTATGCAGCACTGAGGAAAATATTTAAGCAAGACAGTTATAGTTTTGATAGGAAAAGTTCTGGAAAATGAAAGTGGGAAGAGTAGGTGGGCCTGAGAATAGGCATTTGGTAACTCAGAGGTGTTACCAGGACTAAAGAAATATTAGACTGAAACCTGTGAGCTCCTATTCCTTCTGTTTGTATTAAAATAATCAAACTCAGTCAATGTACAGATGTACAGTTATACCTTAGTAATTTTTAGGCAGCTCCAAAATCAGAAACAATGTCTCTCAGTACTATCACAAAGAATTTTTTGAGGTTTCATATTTTTCACCTTTTTCTCCCCATAATGTTGGAATGACATCCTGAATTCTTTAAATAGGGTATTAACCTATGTGCATTTCGATAGGAACATTGCATGCACGTATGAGTGTCTGATTAACCTTTTATTGATTAAATTATTGAATGTCTTTCTAAAATACAGAAAGCCTAAAAAAAAAAAGAAAAAAAAAGACAGCACTATCTACTAGTACTTCACAAGCTGGTCAATGGGGCTGGGACGTGTGAGAAGGCAGCTGCTGACTGACATGCAAGTGACTGCAAGGAAGGTGTGCTGGGGAGTGTCAGCAAGACCAGAGAGAAACTGAGTGATGAAGCGCAGAAACACAAGGAAAGGTGATAGCTGATTGCTATGTAAGCCCAACAGAGAGCTTTATATCGGAGTGGAAATGCCACAGAAAAAAGTGCAGTGTCTTTTGTTTTTTTCTGTCCTGCTCATGCAGCATACTAACAGTAGAAGATATTTCAAAACAGGTTAAATGTTCAGCAACCTGACCTTGGGGGACATAAAGAAGGTCCCTTAAAACAAATATGTCTGGAAAGCCATTTATTTTTAGTATAAGTGTTTGTGAAATAGAAAATTCCCTGTTTTGTAAATGCCATGATGATGCAGCGAGAGTCAGATGTGATCAAAATAAAACTGTGGTGGGAAGGGGACCTGCTTCATGGAGTGTACTGTCACTTCTTTTGGATTAAATTAACCTCAACCTAAGCTACGGAAAACAATATAACAACAGCTAAACACATGACCAGTATATGCTATGATCAGGTTCAGCTTGTGTTCAGAGAAATGTATGAAAAGTGCTGGAAAATAATGATTTTCTAAATACTAATTTCAGCAAAATCATACACTAATCACCTCATGTATCTACAACAGGACAATGCAGTTGTCTGTGAGAAACAGAAAAAAAGAATTACAAGTCAGGGATTATAAAGAGACCCAGCAGACTATGTAGTCAGACCTTTTATAAAATACAGACCAAAATTTTGCCCAATAATTTTTATATCAGGCCTAGCTTCCACTAACTTGTTTAGACAGAGGTTATGCACTCTTCTTAAAACAGGTGATCCATGGCTGTAGAAAGCTTGGTCATGTTAGTTATTGGGTATTCTGCAGACCCAAGATGAAAATCTGTATTGTATCCAAGAGGGGTTCTTCAGACTTATTTTTTCTTGAGTTTGTTTATTTAACAACTGGGAAATCCATGATACAGGTTTAAACTTAGTTCTTACCCTCCTAATGAAAACTGAAGACCATTATACAGCCTGAATGCTTGACTCAGCTGAAATACTAAGAGGACAACGGAATAGGCTAAGTTTGTTTTGGTGCTGTCCTTTATCACTGCATCGCCCTCACTGTCCTCTGAATCATGTTCTCGTTTGGATCTTGAATTTATGTTTTATATTTTCTCTAATATTCTTATATGTGAGAGAAGATTAAGAAGTCCAGATTATAAATTCAACATAGTTGCCTTTGAATAAAGGAATATTCTCCTTCATCTTTCAGATAATATTTTATACTTATCGTTTTGTACTTTAAGATACAACTTTTCAGGAAGAATATCAAATGTAATTTCTCTTTCCCTACCTTTTGTATGCCATGCCCTATCAGTTTCAAGGTATGTCTAAGCTATTTCATTTGTATAATTTACTTTTCATTTCAGATATAAGCATCATTTGGGACCATACACAGTTCTGTGAGAAATTCTTTTTCATTTTCAGCCGAAGTTGCATAGGTGTGCAGACTTAGGACATAGCTTTGCCACTAGCTTAAGATTGTGGGTCAGTGGAAAGATGCTCAATGATTTTAGTACGACTTTGAACCAGACCTTACATGATATGAAATTAAAGCTGGGATGTCATTGCATAACTGTTGATGAAGGGCTTCTGAAGACATTGCAAGTTTTACCACTAAAAAACCACAACCAGTTAAAGACATAATAAGAAATACACTGTTGTTGAAATCAAGAACCTCCAGTGAGGAACTATTAAAACATTTACATTCAGTGATTTGTTAAACATAATAAAATAAAAGGTACTAAATTAAAGTTTAGCTTATATGACTCAGAACTCCAGTTCCAAATACCTACACAAACTGATACCTTGAGCATCCATTCTGTTCTTTTAGAGCTGTTTGAAAGTGTTTAGTAAGTCATTATATAAAAATCTGGTTTTATTCTTTACATAAGAATCTAAAGTATTAAAAATGATGTAATATACTTGATAGTTTCAGTATCAAATGATGAATGTTTACTAAACATTTGATCCTCATTATGCAGACTTTGCAAATCTTTTAACATTTCTAATAATTTCAGACTATTTCAGACTACATCTGTTCTTTATTATATAGTCATAGTCTGTTCTTTATTACATAGTAAAACAGACAGAAAATGGAAAGATTTCCTATGAAATGTTGAGACTGTCTGGAGAAATCAGTCTACTAAGAAGATGCCCTTCATGCACTATGTTCAAGATGCAATTTTTGATTGTATCTGTGTTACCTTAAATTTCCATGATCTGATTAGGTACTTTTTTGGAGAGGCTTCAGCCTGTGAGAGCTATGAATTACTTGACACATGAAAACTACTTTATGTTACAAATGTCTTGGGGATTATGAAGTCAGACCATCCAAAGAGACCAAAGAAAAAATTACTCTCCAGAAATTAAGTCCACTAAAACATAATTCTTACATAAATATATTTTTTATAGAGGAGAGATTAAAAAGCTAGAAGAGTTTTTGAGTTAGAAGACATGAAGCTAACTAAATAAATAAATCTGTTTTGCTCCCTAGCGTTTGGCTTTTGTGCCTAGATCTCCTCCTTGTGTTCAGAAAAAACTGTCCATGAATCAGTCATTACAATCCCAAATGTATGAAATATTTTTTCTTGCTGAGGAATGTAACATTCTGTGCAAAGTAGGAACAAATGGTGCAGAGTCATCTGGTTAATAAGGACTGGCAATCTGAAGAGTGTCTGGGAATGCCTCGAATGCCAGTGGATTTTAGAAATATATTTTTGGTGCAATCTGAGGCATGCTCACCCTGTGTCTGTGCAATATTGGTAGTGAGATGGCAACATGAGTTGGTCTAGGTTAATGCTATACTTGGAATTTTTTTGGTTTGTTTTCCGCATTCCCTTGCTTCCTTCCTCAGTGAAGCTATTTCCTTCCAAACAGTGTTTAAATCGGTATAGACTAGCCAGAGCATAGTCTGGGCTGGTTATCAGCAGGCCTCACAACTGGAACGAGTGTCTCTAGATTTCCTTATCCACCTCCCCAGCAGTTACTGTCATCAAAGCAACTGGATGGGACACAGATGAATAGCTGCTCTTAGAATAGAAATCTGCAGCAAGGTCAATGGTGTTCAAAACAATCTGACCAACAGCAGGAAGTTCCCTCGAAGATTGCTAAATCTTGTTTACAAGAGCTGTCTTTCTGCAGGATATACCCTACCCAACACTGTGCTGGGAATGTCACGTGACATAGCACATTTTCATGGGTAGTCTCAGAAAGCAGATAGGATGAAGTCCTGGCAAAATTCCTACTTACTTCAGTGCAACAGGGTTTCGAATGAAATGTTTCATTACAGAAAGGGCAGAAATTTCTGGCGTCATACATCAGTGTTATCAGGCAGTATCTAGGCTGGCACATGTGCAGAAGTCAAAGATGGCATATGGAGATTCCCTTTCATGATGCCTTCTCAAAACAATCACAGAATCACCAAGCTTATAAGTACCTGACTTGGGATCCTCCTCATATTCTGTTCTTGTTTTTCAATTCTTTTAAGATTATAAGAAAAAAATGGAAATCTCTAAGACAGAAGTGTCCAAGCTGTGGCCTAAGTACCACTACTGGAATGCAAACTACTTCATAGCAATACCTCAATGCTACCCCAAAAAGCTGCAAATCTCTTTTTGCACATGTGGCTCAGGAGTCTGGATCTAGGAACTTTACCAAAGTCAGCTCAATGGCATTGGCCTTTGGGAAGTCTTAGTCTACCATGAACATGGAGACCTCTTTTTATTTGGAATAGCAAGAGATGTAAGGTAATATTTAGAGATTACAGACTGCATCTAATAGGTGTCATGAGTTGCCAAAGGTCAGCCAGACTTCACATTTTCTTTCTCATGTATGATTGCATTGCTATCCAAGACAGACTGCTAATCTGTCATGGGGATTAGTAGCCTAAATTGGGTGAAAACAAATGACATTAAAAGCCTCATGAAAATAATATCTTGCTATTTGTCAGTCTGCTCTAAGGACAAAATATCAGTTAGCAACATCATCTAGGTTTAAATAAGAACGATCAGTTCTGAAAAGAAAAAGTAGATTACAGAAATATTATGGATTTAAAGTAATACTCATGATATAGCCAAAAAGAAATTACTCATTGTCACATCAGGCAACACACTCAAAAGCTACATGCAGAAGAGCAAGGGAAAGTATCTCCACTGTTTTTCACAGAGCTCTGCTAAGTTTCTTTATTAATTAACCACAATCTGAAAGCTGCTAGAACCATACAACTGGCAAAGCAGACTTAAAGAAAAATGCAAACCTGTAAGCTCTCCTCCCCCCCAGCCTTTTTTTTTTTTTCTTTTTTTTTTTTAATAAAACAAGCACAACCACCCCACTCCCTCTAGGAAATAAACAAAAAGCAGACACTATCTAGTGTGTTGATGCTTTCATGTATTGGTCCTCCTAATCCCAGGTATTTTTAGCAGAGCAGAATTGTCTGCATTAATGACCCCAGTGTTTCTACCATTTTAAGTTCTGCAAGTAAATTGCTGGCTACCCTACTTGCCAAAACACATTCAGCTGTCAGCTGCAATTTAGCTAAATGGCAGAATAAAAAATACTACCTGCTGACATTAATGGATTTGGCACTGATCTAATCAACTAATCTTATCTGGCTCACTGATCTCTGTTCTTATCTTCTGCTGGCTTAAACACAGTTAATCTGCATACGTTCACACCAGTATTTCTGTTCCTTCTGGGATAAAAGCTACTTTAGAATGGTAAAGCTACCTTCAAATGGGGAGGGGGGACTCACTCTCCAGCTCTGTTTTTATGATAAAATAAACAATTGCTACACGGGACAGAAAAGCCATAGATACTTGTATTATTATTAGCCTTTATAAGGCAGTGAACAGGATTCACAGCCATGCCCTAAACTCACAGCCATATTTAGGCAACCTAAATTTCCCCCACATCCCTGTGACCAGACTTGCCTGCTCGCTGACTCTAGGTCCTCAGAGCCTCAGGCTGAAAGGAAGCTCAGGAGATCTGGCTGGCTATCTTGGGAGCACAAGGGGCTCTACAGAGTCCACCTTTGTCAACAAAACATCTGCAACGAGTTTTGTTCTGAGTCAGTACTCCCATCACAGGCCACATCCTCTCAGCAGAAGTGGGGCGGTCTTTTGAAGCATGACAAAACAGTTGCTTCAAGCAGTAGATTCACTGTTGAAAATTGATGGTTTAATCTGAGGCATTAAGTGCAGTACTTGGCCTGGACAAAAGCCAACATCATTTATGATTTCAGGGAAGTAACTGAAATTACTCCGAAGAGATGTTTACCTCAAAGTCCATACATTTTTCACATTTCTGAACTCGGATATCATCCTTCTATCCTGGGTGACAAAACTCAGCCAGGACGCAAGCCAACAATCTGAGCAGATCAATGGGCCAGAGTGCTGAAGCGAAAGTTTTTCATGTCATGGGTCAGTCCTGGAAAAAGCTAAAGTATTCTAGGATGGAAGGAAAAAATGATGGGTTTGAATCCCTGCAATATTTCTTAAGCAGCTGGAGCTACTGCAATACAGTTACCATACTCATTGGATGCTGCATTTCTGGGAGAGCTGTCAGAGGGAACAAGCTGGGCAGGTAGATTTGAATTGAGTCTGCTTTGCTATCCAGACTTAAACCTCAATTCTCTGGAACCAATATACTGATGTCCTGACTCGGAAAGTCAGGGCCCCAAAGGTGTACTGCAGCTGTGCTGCAAGTTCACTTCTTGCCTCTGCCTCCCAAGGGCTCTAATTGCAGCTCTTGCTGCCTCTCCTCTACCATTCATCTGTCACATTTGATGCCCCTCATCCTCTCTTAGCTGAGTTTTAAAAAAGCCCTGTTTAGTCTGCTAAGACAATCCCATCTTTTTCAATCCTGTCAAGAACTTCAAACCAGAAGCATCACTAAAAGGAAAGCTACAAACAGCTGGTGGCTGCTGCGCTGGTCTGGTAACAGTGGGAAAGGCAGTCTTCTAAGCCTGTCTCTTCTGCAGAAGTGACTGCCAATAACAACAACAAGCTATACTTCTTCATTTTCTCTCTGCTTGTCTGTCCCCCAAGAACAGCCCTTCCTTCTCACCTTAACTTTGCCTCTTTTATAAACAGAAGACAGGCAACACCAACTGCACATCACTCAGAGGACCCACGAATAACTGTTCCCTAATTCACCTCAGTAAGCCAGCAAACCAGTCATGAAGTTCTGAACAGAAGTGGATTTCATTGGTGCTGCTAAGGTTGCATCAGTCTCTTTTTTCCTTATAAGGCCGCAAGCTTTCCCCCATTCAACAAAGCAGTGCAAAGAACAATACAGATGGCCATTAAAACCATATTCTCCCCAGGAGCCCCTTTCAGCTCTGACACTGCTACATACAGGTCTGCCACCCAGGACTTGGTGGAGACAGAATACCCACCAGATCCACTCTCCAAAAATAAATGAGACTAAACATCCTCACAAGTACAAGGAGCAGTAGCAGCAGTATCATGCCCTTAAGAGACAGTGATTTCTCTGACACACTGGGAGCTCCCTGCAAACATCAACAGCCATTCCAGACAAAGGAAGAGGACACTGAGGTTGTGATTCGGCCTGAAAGGACCCCTGTATTTCAGGTCTAACTGAAATCCTCCCACTGACCAGTAGAAACTGATCCCAGTATCAGCTGGAGGAGTACACATTTTTTTCTCTGCTGTGCCCCAAGAATCTCAAGGCAGTTCAGTGCTCGACTGGTTCTCCCAAAGCACCAATGACACAACGTCAAGTATACAGAGATTTTACTGCTCGCACACCAGCTCTAACCTCCTCCTGCCCACAAGAGATCTCCTCTCAGCACAGCCCACAGACTCTACATCATTCCCCTGAAAGTTGCACTGATTTTGCTGTCCAGACAAAAAAAAAAAAAGACAAAAAAAACCCCCCTACCTCTCAGACAATTCCTGCTGAGCTACCATGAAGCAAAGCCTCATCAGCACTGTGGGTAAGCAACTTGGGTTTTGTTTTCCACAAGGGCTGCTATGTTTAAGAAAGAATCTCTTGCCCTCACCCCCTTCCTCATGTATCTCCTAGAAGCACAAACTTCAGATACCTCACCTACAGACTTCAGAATAGCTTACCCTCTCACAGCATTCACCTGTGTTCACTAATGTCTTGCTGTGACGCAAATCAAGGGTGGATGGCACACATTTTGTCTTGGAAACACTGTCCCCATCCCAAGAATGGCTCCTGTGTCCTTTGAAGCTAGCTGTGATTCAAAACTGCATTGCCAGTCACTTGCTGCTTGTTATCCCTGATGAGATCCAAATGAGGAAAGGGAACAGGGTCTTAACTCACCACTGAAGTCAACACAGGACTTTTGGGCTTGTGAACTAAAAGTAGAGGTCTGCATGTCTCTACTAGTGAATTCTCCCCAGCAAAGGCTCCAGACATACCTGCTTGGCGACTGGAGAAGGCAAAGACCATGATATCATCAAAGCTCCAGGTGTAGTCCTGGTGGGGGGGGTAGAACATCAGCTTGGTGGAGGCCTCTTTCCTCAAGTCAATAAGGAACGTGGAATGAATCATCGGGACAGCAAAACAGCCTGTCCTCTTCCATTCCCGAATCAGGGGATAATCCAAGGTCCTTTTGTAATAGCCCTGCAATCACAATGAGGGGGCTGCTCATTACAAGAGATTTCTGTTTCATAGATGCTCCTTAGCAAAAGCTGTCACCCTTAACCCTCCCCAGCAGAGATGGATCAGTGCTCAATTCTCAGATTTTTGAGTGCCTTCCATTTGGGAAGGGCTCAGTCAAGTATTTAGAAACAATCTCCACCACAAAAATTAAAGCTTGACCTTCTCTCTCCTTTTTAGCAGCTATTGGAAATCCAAGCCTTTCCATTGCAAAATTCCCTTGCAATAGAGCTTCAAACCTCAGACTGTTTTCTCCCGGCTCTTCGAAAACCTTTTTTGCATACAGACTCTCAGATCTGATCCTGGAAGCTGCTGAGCATCCGTGACACCCTCGATGTTCAACAGGCACAAAGGACATTCAGTGTCTCATAGAATAGGACCTGCAAAATATTTCTGACCATGACTTCAAAAAAAAGTAATTTGCTTCACTGCAACGAAGGCAACATCTCAGTCTCCATCAGCTGTGTTAGAATCCCTGCTTCCTCCATCCCAGGCCAAGCAGGTTTAATACTCACTCCTGAGCTCTCCCAGAGTCTGTATGGGGGAGGCACTTCAGTCAGCCCATTTCTCT
>JANZLP010000045.1:18164469-18176542 GCA_026930925.1 Chelictinia riocourii | reverse complement strand
GGAAGACTGACATACAGGGGGCACCTGCAATTCAACCTGGTAGTTTGTAAGATAGTTTCAAACATCTTTATTAGTATGACACAGAAAACTGGACTGCTTTTCAGAAAGAGCAAATATCCTTTTCAGGAAACAAAGAATAACCTTTACACAGACATTTGTCAGGTCTGTAATCCTACACATTCAAAACCCCACAGCTGAAGCCCGTCTTTTATCACTTAGTTAAGTAACACTGTATTCTACAAAACAAATACAAGGAAATGAGAAAACAAGTAAATATTTACTCACCAGCCTTCTCCTTCTCTGAAATAACAGGCATAGCCTGAAAGAAAAAAATAAATGATACAACTATTAAAAAAATAAGACTATTAGGGAAACATTGTTAAAACTTAAGGTAGATTTTATGAGTGTCCAGAAGGTCTAGAAAGAACTGAAGTGTCAGTGTATTAAGCACTCTGGAGAGAGAAACATAAAGTTCCTGTTTGAGTGTCTTATAATCTATTATGAAACTAATTACTGTTAAAAAAAAAAAAGACTACTAAAGAAGGAAGGAGATGGAGTTAGTAAGATATTCCAATGATTGCATTTTGAAATAATCATCTTGGAATACCTGCCCACAAAATTCCACTGGGAAATTGCTAAATAATTCTGAAGGAGTGAAGACAAAATCTGTGTGGCTGAAGATGAGACTAAAATGCCAAATCTTTCTTCTGCAGAACTCAAGTAGGGTTCTGCCATGGGCTCCGTATAGTTAAGATTCGGGCTTAAATTTATGTTGTTCTATAACATACCAATTTCTTACTTTTTACATAGTTTTTCAGAGACAAGTAGCAGAATCATTTTCACATTGGTTGTAACTCTTTTTGGACTTGGAAAATTGTGTTGTTTGTTTTGTTTTTTTTTTTCTTTTTACAATGGATGTAAAAATCTTTCATATTATGCTTTTCTTTCAGACTAATGCAGAACTTTCTGAGTGTATTTTTCATAAAATAAGTAGGTTATAGATTGAATAAATAGTAAAATGGAATTTATATGGCATACATATAAGCAGAATTAAAGAATGTGCAGATATAATAAAGGTAAGAAAGGCTGGATGAGAAATCAGATTGCATATGGAACGTATGCAGAACTGCCATGTGAGTTAAGGTATCAATTTTACATCCCTTTCACTCATGTCAGTCTAGCCTTTGTTCAGCAGATTTTCCTGCTGCAGATTTCACAGAAAGAGGGGGCGATGGACAGGAATCACAAAACAACCAGTTTCAGACTTTCTATAGAATACCTGAAATAGGCTTTGAAGATTTCACTTCAGGATTTGATTTGTCCCGCTATGTAAAATAGTATTTGATAACATTTCCTGGATAATATTTTGTATAAAATTTTAAATAGAGCATGTCTTAGTATTAATAAATACCTTACAGACTGGTAATAGACCTAAGAATACTTTTGTGATTCTGGTTCACGTGTACTCTGACTAGTTAAATATCTGTTCCTTGAGTTTGACATTCAAAAATGTCGTATCAACATTAAAGCAATGACAGCCCCTTGCTTGAAAAGCATTTCCCTTGCTTTTTGCAAATATATTTTTGTTCAGAAGAAGCACCATTTTGCTCCAGTAATGCAACAAAGGCATTAACTTCCCTAGTCTGAAGAAAGTTAACATGCCAAAGAAACAATAAAATCACAGAATAAATCAAAGTATCAGTTGTAAAGAAAGAAAAAGCGTATCATATATAGATTTAAAAAAAAAATAATTGATGGAGTTTTGAAAACTAGTACATAATTTTCTTCTTTTTCCCGGACCTAAGTGTTTCTAAGCCAGGTTACTGGCTAAGAAAAATAAGAAAATAAGAAAAAAACCCACCCCAGATTCACTATTATCTTTTGTCCAAGATGGAAATTTGTAAAGAGAGAACATTGTAAAGAGGAGAAGGTGAGAAACAAGCAAACACACAGGAAAAGAAAACCAAACAGAAGAAGCAAAAGGAATGAGGGAATATTAGTGTAAATTGAAAGGAAGGGTCATGACAAAAGAAGGAAAGATGGGAACACGTTATTATCACATTTTAATATAGAGTTTTGTTAGCCATAAAAAAACCGAAGGTGTGATGGCTTCCTTTAAGAAAAGCTTAGAAGATAACATTGAGATGACTGGAGATGTGGCAACGGTGTCAGCACTGAAACCATAAACTGTGTCGTGGAAAAAAGAGACAACAGTTGGATGGGGACAGCCTTTGTAAGGTCTAAAATGCAAGGCCAAGATGAACAGTAGTGATTCAGTGAATGGGGGGGAAGCAGTTACAGGACTCAATGGGGATATGACAGAGTGACAAATAGGGAAGGTAATTTTTCTGGTGGCTTTATGACAGATTTAAATGGACTTTAATCATGCCTATAACTGCAGCGCAATTCACTGGTAATGCCTTTGGCCTGAATGAATGCTTCTGAATCAGCTACCATCATCATTCACATCAGTGTGCAGGTATTTTTTTTTTTCATATTAGCATATCAAATTTTAAAACACTGTTAAACTTGCCATTTGTCACTTCAAGTTATTTCCTGGTAAGATACAATATTTCTAATTGATGATCACTAAAACATGTAGATATACAACCAAACATAAACTTTAGTAAATTTGTTAGATGGTAGTCCTAGAGGTTGTTAGAGTTGTTTAGTGGGTTTAGCCGAGGTAAAAAGCTGTAGCTGGAAATACATAGAACCGTAATGCCTCAGGGCAGATGTGCAAGTCACAAAATTAGTACTTCTTTTAAGTAGGATGAAGAATCACTATAAGTTCCAGAAAATTTAAAGGTAGAAGGAGGTTTGCAGACAAAAGAACTTCCTGCATTCCTGCAGTATTCTTGCAGCAATTCATTAAGACTGATGCTACAGAGACCAATGTGGATTATGCAAACTACCAAAAGTAAGAATTTTAAAATCAAGTCAGGTGCATAGAGGAAAAAAAAAGTAACACTAGAGCACTGAGATAAAGAAATACATTCAAAATGATAGCATCACAAAGTTTTCCTAGAATAATTATCAGAAGGACCTCATATGGTGATGACTACCTGTCACCACCATTTTTCACTACTCCAAGTCCCCCACAGTACATTATGTAAGTATAGAGATTTCTGTTTATTGCCCCACTTTTCTTGATATTGGACTTAGCCCACTTTTTTCAGCAAAACATCATTCCATTTCCTTCATGTGCTTTTAAAATTAGAAGAACCAGTTTTCTCTGATTTGGTCTTATTGATTAAATGCACAAGAAAGAAGTATAGCATTTTCCAAGAATCAAATATTTTCTTAAATCCATGTGAATCCAAGTAAAAAATGAAAAAAGAAATTTTCTCTAAATCCCCCTTATAGTAGCATCAAATTAATTAAAATTAAATCTTTTCTTTAGAACAGAATAGGAAGCATATATTTCCAAAGAATATCAATATTCTTCTCACTGTGAAGACTACAAATAACATGAATGCTTGACTCAGAACATGGTACTGTAGCATACTTATAAATTCTGAATCCATTATAACAGTTATGAAAGAGGTTTTCCTTAAAATAATGTATAAAACAAGCAAGTCTTACTCATTAATTCTTTACATTTTAAAGAGAACTCACACATATTTTTAGTCAAAGGTTTAGATTTGCTTCATTTACAGTAAAATCAAAAATCTTCCCATTTTATTAAAATATATAGTAAACGTAAAGTTCCTGATTAAAAAAAAACGACCCAAACAAAAAACCATCCCCCAAAACTATCCTCTTTATCCACAAAGTACAAAGACATCTTGAACAATACTTTCAAATATGTCTGTTTCCTAAGCAGAGTGTAGTTTTGCTGAATCAAGCTGTAAAATGAGCTAAAAGTTCTGTCAGAATGTTCTATTGCTGCTGAGAAAAAAATTCCTAAAGGAACATAGCATTTCTTGAAAATTTATAATAAAGCAAACTATAAGCAAATCTTGTTCAACAGGATCTCAGACAGTCCTACTATTGGTTTAGTTTTTCATTAATACAGCTACACATACTGCTTACATGCTGCCTAGTGGGAAAACATGATTGTTACTTATGAGAAATGCTCTCATCTCCAGGACAGTTTTGAATTCACTAGAGACCTTCTTCCAACAAGTTCCATATGTTCTAAATGAATTGCATTCCCAGGAAGTGATTTAACATTTCTGGCAATGGAGCAATTAAACCGGATTTTCCTGCTTGGCCAGATGGGTTCACTGTAACTTCACATTATTTCTCACTCTCCTCACAGAACTGAAGAACTGGACTACCAATTTCCACATGATCAGGTCACATGTTTGGTTTTTTTTTTAAAAGCAGGCACATGCCCTTCTTACAGTCTCTTCACACATTTCAGCAAACACTCCCCAAAGTCGGGCTCCTCTCTATATTTTTAATGATGTGTGTTCTTAGCGGCACCAAGAAATAAAAGAGGGGGAAAAAAAAAAAGAAAAAGGAGGAAACCCTATCAGACCATTGCTCAAATATACTCGGCATTTACTTTTAAATTAGAGAATGTGATTTTTAACCTATGAAAATCTTACTTGAAATGTGATATTGAAAATTTTTGTATGCATCCTTATTATGTTGCAACTGATGCCCTGTAAATATACTATATCTGTAAATATGACTGTAAAGTGCATGTAAAATGCTATCTTGAACATTTTTCTTTAAAGTTGCAAAGAAGACAGAGTGCATTTGAGAGCAGTGGTGAGGGTATGCTGAGCTGCGTGACTGCCATTGTAAAAAAGCTGAAGCACATCCAGTCTGACCTGAACATTGGCTCTCCCTTAACTGTAGTGCAAAGCTATTTTTTTTAAATATTGATTCCAGACCTGCAGACAAAGCCATTATGAATAAAATTAAACCAGCCATCTTTTTGTTTCCTTGCACTCACATGATGTGAACAGCTCTATCATGACTGACTTGTCTGCAAAGGGCCACACTAGATGGCAAAGGTTTGTAACTACAGTAACTGGCAAGTTACTGTGGAGGTGCATGTAACATACAATTTGTGAAATAAGGATCTAATGACATCTATTTATTTTTGTAGCATCTCATAAACCAGTTGGAGTGAGTCTATATTTCAATTTTCCAAACAAGATATAGCATCTTTATTTTAAAGCCATTAAATCCACATTTTTTCCCCAGAATAATAGTTCTGCTTTTTTTTGGATTACAGAAGATAAAGTGCATTTGGCATTATGTGAATCACATTTTCAATACTGCTGTCCAACCATGACAGATATTCTACAAAGCTCTTCCATCATAGAAGGCTGTCAGCTATTCAGTCTTTTTTCAGATATGAATTTGAATAGACATGCTGTGAAATTTCCTTGCTAATGATCTGATACATCTTGATTTGCAAGCATTTCTCTATAATTTTGACCATGGAGATAATACCTTCTACTGTCCAGGGTGAAGGGAAAACTCTAGGGCAAACATTAGCATACTGGGATTTGACTGGAAAAGGAAAATCCAGCCTTCATAATAATTGTGACCAGGTAACTCACAATTGCTGAACTCAAGCTGTTATAAATCCTCTACCTTATTTCTGGAAGTGCTTTTATGGTTATCACCTTTTATTCCTGGAATTAAAATCATGGCCTAAATTCTCACCTTCATGGATGCTTTTTTTATGCAAAACAGTGTTAGTAAGAATTGTGTTTTTCACTGAAATGATTTGCTTCAGGACCAAATCCATCTTCCTATTCTAAAAAACTGGAAGCTTTATATCACATTAGGAGCAGAAGAGACCAACCTTCAAAGCTTGCAAACATTAAAAATAATGTTATATTTAGTTTTTAATTAGGGTCATTGATTTTAAGACCAGAAACCACTATGTAGGTCAAAATATCTTTCTGTTGTCTTCTTTCTACTCAAATGATCAAAACACAAAAATCTAAAATCCTCTAAAGAAGAGCGATCTACTGAACTTCTGACAAGAAAGAAATGAGGTAATATCAACACAATATACAGTTACGAACAAAGGACTAATGAATCGATTGACAAAGAACTCTCTGTTCCAGTAAATAAGAGCAATCTTGTACCTGAAAACCAAGGTCCACAACACTCAGAAAACAAACTTTAAGCGTTATGTAATTTCCCATAAAATATTGTATGTTCTGTATCATCAGGAGTCATTAAATAGACATTTTATTTTATTTAGAAGGTATGCTCCAGTTTTCTTAATTCGGATAAGTAGCAGTTAAAAATAACTGGGTTATTTTACAGAAGAAAAAAATCCACAATCATTCAGATGGTTTGAAATTAGGGAAATATTGCAGTCCATAACTGCAGTCCAGAAATTTCTTCAGTTATACCCCCATTACAACAAAATACTGAATAAATATCTCTACCAGAAATTTTTGTTCTTTGAAACCAAAGCCCTTCCTTTTAATGAATCAGATTAAGAGAGTAAACATGTATAAAACCCTTTTGGAAATACTATACGATGTAAAGTAGAGTAATCTGGTATTAGCATTGAAATGAAATCATAGCAATAATGTAGAAGAAAACCCAAGAATGATTTGTTTATCATTCAGAATTATTTACAAAACATTAATTTATTAAACTTGTAGGGTTTCAAAGTAAGTTTTCATTTCTGCACAATTTTTACAATTTTAATTTTTTGTTTTCATCTGGATAAAGAAAGAGAAAAATCAAACCCATCAACTTTCACGACAGACCAGCTTTAGGAGGGGAATTTAGCAAGGTCTTTCTTCTTTGAGGTCTTTCATTTTACTAAGGATTGCAATTACTAAAAGTAGAGCAGAAGGCAATTAAAATCCCCACAACAATAAAGCTGCATCAATTAACTCAATTTTAAAAAGAAATTAATGTCACATTCAGAGGTCTCTGCTAAGTTTATGACAACACTATGAATTTAGTTCTAGTGGAAGTACAAAGCCGTTTGCTTGCCTGCATATGTACTCCTCCAGCCAGTTGTATGCCTCTCCTCAACTACTTTGTTTTCTGACTAGATATTTCTGTTTGCTTGAGCCTCTTTATGCCACTGAGGTCATGCACAGAGACCCCTTCTAGTTAGTGCTGGATGGTTGGCAGTTCTTCCACGAGGCACTTGCCAAGAGCCTGCACTTGGGGTGGTCTAGCAACTTCCTGCATCTTCGTCATTCAGCTGGCAGAGTGTGACTCTTGCTGGATTGGAAACGCAAAACAAAGATGCAGGATAACTGTCTTGTGCTCTATTTGGTGTTATTATAGACTTCCCATAGATCAGGGTAAGCTCCCAATGTTCTGAAATCTGTCAGGACCACATACAGCTGGTTGATATGACAGATAAGACAACAGCCTGTCTGCAGCTTGTCCAGACCATTAAGTAGAATTTTGCCATAATATAGAATTAAGTCCCTTCTCTTTAGGGATGCTGAAGTCTTCAGAGCGGCAGCTGCAAGTTCCTGAATATCCTGAGAGTTACCATCATGCATTTTGTGAAACATAATTATTGTTTTTTTAAAATTAGCAATTGTTAGACCCCAGCTTATTTGCATATCAGGGCTTAACTTGGAATAAAAACAAATGCATAAAAGAAACTTATTTTTGATACTTCCTAGGAGTTCACCAGATAGGGAACTCTATTTCCACTTGAGCTGCTTTTGAATTACTAGGGTGGTCATACAGTACTTGTAAGGGAGGTTAGTTAAATTTTAGTTCAATATTAAGGAATGTTTACATAGATTTTGGTAATAACAAAAGCTGTGCATCCTCCAGTTCCACCAAACATATGTTTTCTTTAGGGAAGAGATACATGAATGTTAACACCAAGGCTGAGATGTGACACACTACCTCTAGAACTGGAGCAGCCCCAAGAGTGCTGCTTTTCATCAATCACCAGAGGTTCTATTAGGGTTCATTTACACAGAGAGCTTTTTCCCAAGCTCAGAAGTAATTTATTTAGCTAATGTTTATCTTATAAAACCTTTTACAGTAACAAACACATCAATAAACCCTGAAACATTGGCAAAGCTAAACTACTTGGGAACCAGAGGGCACCCAGCTCTATAAGGCAGCAGTAAAATATAATTAAAGTATCATGTTTCCCATTTGTTTCAACATCATGTAATGTCTACAAATGTGATTTTGCCTTAAAGCCCTTAAATCTGGGGAATGCTTCTACATGGCTGACAGGAATTCCAGGTGATTTCAGTCTTTTCTCATCTCCTTATATATAATACTTACAACCTTAGAGTAAGCCCATGTTTCATGTAAATAAAAAATTATTTCAGTTATGTGATGATAGAAAGTAAAATTTTTTACATGATGACTCTAAGTTACCAAACACCTTTGAGCACCTACTCACAGAGTAAAAGGGGAAATGAAAACCAACAAAACCAGACCATTCCTGTCTTTCCTTAGCTACCTCAAAGAAAACAAAGGAGCCCTTTACCCTTCATCCCAAGAAAAGCAAGTCACTCTTACCAATTTTGAAGGGTGCAGACACGAAAATCAGGAAGCTCAGCTCATTGTTACAAGTGCTGGAGTTGGTTATAACGCAGAAGCTGCGTGTTTATGAGCTAACTGAGAAAAAGTTAGCAATACAAATGACCGGATATGTAAATGAGAAATCTGATTGTAATGATCTTTCTGTGAGGTCAGCCCAAATCCAATGCTTGATTGCTATCTACATTTTTGAATTCCACTAATGTCAGACTCCTGGATTCAGATCTCACTGAGGTTAGCAGCAATAGAAGAGTATCTGAGTTTCTTGAATATTATGTATGAAGGATTGGTATTTATGCTGGTCAAAGAAGATCTCACTGTCTTCAGCTTAATGTTCTGAAAAAGATTATCAGGTGTAAAGCATTGTATCCACTTATCAACACCTACTGGGAGTGCAGCAACTATTGACATCTACTACCACTGATCCTGTGTGAGTTTGCTCTCTTGAATCTCTGCAGCTAACCCAAACTGGCTACTCATCCCATTGTTAGCTGCAGCAGGCTGCTACAAGTGTTTAGAATTCTCTTGCTAAATAAAAAAGCAAACCCCAAGAAACTAATTTTTTAAAATGTGGTATGTATGTTTTGGCACAAATCTTTATGCTCACAGTCTCATGTGAATTCAGTCACTGTGATATTACATTTGTTGGAACAGGTGGGAAAGGATCAAAAGCAGATCCTCAGGGAGGCTCTTGATCTTGGGCTTTATTCCAGGCATAAAAGAATAAATTACTACAAAAGCTACATCTCTTCTATGATGATGAAACCTTTATTTTTTTGCAGAACATTGTAGTTCTTTACTCAGGAAGCTGAAGAATCACATAATAGTGGTGCTAATCATGAGATGATGGAGAGAGGAGGGGGATAGCATGCCAGACAGAAACAGTGATAGGTTTAGGAGAGTCAGTGGTGTGTTTTATTGTGGAAAAAGTGCATCTAACTTTGGAAGGTAGCAGGGGTGAGCATAAGAGACTAAGTGCCAGATTAATACATTTCAGTGAGTTATCACCAAGTCAGCTAGATGTGATAATTATGTTTCTTCTTGGTTTACTAAAACACAGAGCAATATGGATTAACATACACCACCCTATTTGCTTTTACGAGGAGAAGACAAATGGGAATGAGTAGAAGCACACAACAAGACAGTGGCTTTGTCTTGGGTAGGAGAAGGAGGTAGAAAGGAAGGGAATAAACAATAAAATATGCTATCTGGATCTCATCTGCTTAACTGACCATATTCTTGGAATCTGTTTGTTCTTGCTCCAACGTACATGTGTAGCGAGTGTGAGCTTAAAAATCACCAAACACCATTACTGTGACCTTACTAAGTCAGTATTTCTCCAGGTCATCCAAGAGAAAGAGAGCTGAAATGAAATGAGTTCTTTTGAGTGCTCTCTGCATATGTAGTATGCTAACCTTTAAGCACTTGTCAAGCTTGTGGCTGACAGAGGTAGTAAAACAAAAAGACATCTTTTGGGTGAAAAGGTAAGAAAACTTGCTTTTTGGTTCATTCAAGAACTTCTGGTTTTTTCAAGATAATTGATTTAAAAAAAAAGTTGGAAAGATATTGCTTATATGAAAACAACTCCCTCTTTTTCCAGAAGACAGAAAAAAGAATGAAAATATGTAACAAGTAAAGATGAGTTTCCTTATCACTGGGAAACAAAACAGGAGTTTCACTGCTAAAAGGGCCTAAGGAAATGACACAAAGTAGCTTTTTAATCCAAATACAACAATGACGTTCTAAAAAATACCCCAAGCCCTTGAAAAACCTCTCCAGAAAACAAAACATTAATCTGCACAGCTGTTTTACGCTAAATTGCTTGTAACCAAATCCCCCTTTTTTTGTTTGAGAAAAAAAACCCAGCTATAACCATTTCTACTATAATATCTAAACTCTGGGCAAACTGAGTATCAAATTTCCTTTGCTCATATAACCAAAAGCTTGGTTCCTCCGGTAGAGTGAATATAGCAGAGAAATACACATTTCATCTGCCATATAGTTTCCTCAGCTGGAAGTATTACCAGTAAGAGCGCTATTCCAAGTCTGTGATATGACCATTTCCTATTACATTTCTTAGGGTCTTGCAACACCTTGCTTAACTCAGTAATGCCTGAGCTAATACTTCATAGTACGTACCTACATGGTCAGGCACCGGCACAGACAACACACACGCTACACACCTTCCATCTCTGTGCAGTAATCCCATTTTATTCCCAGGTACTATCTGTCAAGCTAGGATCTTTGATGTCATAAAAATCCAGAAACCAATAGAAGTACTCATACATCTGTGAAGTTTTGCTCATGTTGCCGACATATTTTAAAAGCCTGTGAGGAAGGAGGGGTGTTTTGCAATTAGCTGCAGGGGATTCTGGGTTCTGTTCACCACCTTAAGGCTCAGCCGTATAAGCTGCAGATTTAAGTTAGGATGCGCTTACTGCATGGTTAAGATGAAAGGCTAGCTATTACTTTTCTTAGAGTAAGATGACTGAGGATAGTCATGGTCTGGTATTAGAACAAGAATACTAGCTGGACAATCTTTGTGCCAGTTACAAATATTACAAACATCTAATTTTTGTCATCTTTAAAATGTAAATAATAATGCTTTACCTAGACAAAAATTCTACGAAATATTCTGATTGTTCTGTGATAAACTTTTCTATGCATTATGTATAAAAGTGTAGTATATTACAAGATCAACACATAACAAATCGATTAATCTTAACTTTTGAACATATGCACACTTTTTTTCTTAAAATTGCTAAGTTTTTTAACTGTAAATCATCTAGCATGCTATGTATTTCTGTAGCTTGCATTCTGATATCAAAATATTTTCTGGTAAGAAGTTCTGTATTTTAGCCCATTTTTTTCTAAGATTTTGATTGTTAGAATCAGTGGGTATTAAAGTGGACACAGCTCCTTACATCATAAAAATGTCACTGCATTTTTTATCTTAATTAACAGGTATAATAATTTTCTATTCAAACAATGGCTAAGCATAGCTGGTGAAGGATATGCTCTTTTTTTTGTTGGAGACATGAAGTGCTGCATATAAACTTGTTCATTACCAGAAACCTGACAAATACTGAACTAATATCATGTCAACAATAAGCTGGGGATAATGCATTTCCTCTCCTTCTAACAGATTTTTTCTTACATATAATCATAAGCAATAGTAAAAAATTACAATGGGGAAAAAACGGCCGCCGGAAGATGTCTGTTCTCTGTGATACGCATTTCTTTTGATTTGAAGTATCAGGGGCAAAGAGGATGAAAATAATTTGTTTGGGGATTATCTACACACAGAAAGAAACTTGATAATCACTTGAGTGAGTAGCTGCTGCATTTGTTTGCTACCCTCTTGCCCAGTGATCATTGTTCACTTCAGTGAAATTATTGTTTCCAGGGGTGGGGAGTGAAGGAGAGCTCATTAAAGTGCCTCTGCTCCCCTGTAGCAAAAGTGTTAGCAGCCACTTTAGCAGGACTTGCACGCTCAAGGAGGTGTGTTAGTTGGATCTACAATATTCACTGACCAATTAATGGATGGGTTTTTTTTTTCCTTAGGGGAACACAAACATGTTAACACAAACAGGAAGATTTA
>JANZLP010000045.1:18071602-18087303 GCA_026930925.1 Chelictinia riocourii | reverse complement strand
GGTGTTGCTGCTGGAAGGGAGTCACGCTGGGGTGACTTTGTTCGGGGCAGGCAGGGTTTGACTTGCATCAAATCTTGCACAGGGATGGAGCAGACCCCATAAACCGTTGGAATCTTGCTGGTTCAGGTCTCTGCTGGCATTCATCCCTAACCCATCCTAGAGGAGCCTCTCCCCTTCCTGCTGGATTCATCAGGTGCCACAGGATGCTTCCTCACCCTGGAGAGCATTGGAGCAGAGAGGGCTGTAAATGAAAGGTCACATGTTGCTGAGGAAACTGTGTCTAACCTAGCTGTAACCTGAAGACAATGTTAGCTACTGTACTTTTGGGTGTGAACAGAATTTTCATCTCTTATTTCTGTTACCATAACTTCAGCTCTAAGATGCTTGTGCAGCTTGGGCTCAGCCCTTGGGAGGAGGCTGGCAGTGCTCCTCTTACAAAAAGTGTGATACAGCAGCTCAGCATTCTGAGTTTATGCTATTTCTTACGTATTCTCCTTCTACTTCTTAGCATAAGTGTTTAATACATTATTAGGAGCAGTTTGCTCATCAACAAGTCTTTTCAATGGGGAAGGGAGATGTTTCTTCTCTGCATCTATATTGATATATTTATGATGGTGAAATAAATGGACTAGCATAATTTTGCATTCAGTAAAACATTTTGTTTTGTTTTGTTTTATTCTGGAGAAGAAGAAAAAAAGCAAACAGTCATTTTAGGAAGTGGTTATTGGTCCATTTAACATGACCTACAACCAAGACTTTATAGACTTCAAACAGCAAATAGTTGGCCCTTACCGGTCAGAACTGTTTAAAGATTCATTTTAAGAGCAAACAAACAAAATGTTTTAAAAGTTTTATTCCAGCCAATTATTGCAAACCTGGACAAAATTAGAAATTTTTGATATAAACTGTATGAAACTAAAGCTCTTTACATTGGTTCCTGGAAGCGTGTAGTATCACTTTGGTGAAACGATAGTGCGTGACTATGAACCATGTATAAATACAAATACTTTCATGACCATTTTAGGTAGCTCAACTCCAACTAATGCATAGCTTGATGTGCAACAGTCTCTTGTTGCAGTCTAGACAACGCTGGCAGCCTTTAAAATTTATTGCTGAACACTGTCACAAAAATGTGTCAAAGTAAAATTTGCATAAAGGTTATACTGTAATGGGCTGGCAATCATCCCGTCCTGTTCTAAGCTTGTTTTAAATACTTTTCAGATTGTTTGAAATACATCATACTTCAGTCCAAACACAAAGGAAGTCTGTGGGAAAGCATACTTTAGCTTCCCAGATGGAGATGATATTTATGATACATATTTTTGTGAGAGCAACAGAGAAAATTCATGGTCATGTAACCACAATAATAGGAGTGCTTTATGACCACAACTTTTGACTAATTGCCATAGATAAAATGTATAATTTAAAAAACTTAGATCCAAATGTTTTAGTCCATTTATATTTTTGAACCACACCTTCATTATTAAATGGTAAATTTAGGAAGCAAGTTTTCAGTGCAGAAAAGAGAAAAAAATATTCATGACAGCCAAGAAGGTTTCAGGTTTTTTGTTGTTTTTTTTTTTTAAATAAAATTATACTATTTGTTTTGCTTTACTTGCTGCTCTTGTCAGATTCTTCCCAATGCCTTCAAAATTATGACCATTTAATAGCAATGTGCAAATGCAGCAAATTCTTTGTGGTGAAGCAACTGTGGATCTCAGTAATAGTTGCCCACTGTACTGATACTACAGACTGTACTTCTGAAATGTGGGTAGCAACTGTCTTTTCAAAAAGCTGTTGTGGCTTAAGATCTCTCATCAAATTTTTGATGGTGTTCATATTCACATTATGAGTTTGGAAAAACAGATCCGAATTGTAGGTCTGAATTGTACAGGAAATATAGTTAGAGAACCATATAATTTGAAAGTAATTTTGCTGTGATAGTGCTTCTACAGTAACTAGCTTCCGTAGTCTCTAAAGTTATAAATTATTATAACACCCAAGTTCAGCAAGGCACTTAAATATACTCTAAGAACACAGTAGTTCCAATGACATCCATTAATGCCTTTTTAATGTCTAGATTTAAGAAGTGAAGCCTTGATCTCCTACCACCATCCAAACAACATTCATTGTTGTCCACATTTTCAAAATTTCTAATGATCGTTATAATCTGAGAATGCAGATTTTTTCCCTGTTTTTTTTTGATTCCTCCACTAGAATATTCACAAGACTATTATCTTTAAAAAAATACTCAATGGGAAAACAAACTGTGGGAAATGAATGCATTTATACATCATATTTTGCAAAGGTGCAACAAAAGATAATTAACTGAAAATCACCAACTTTTAGAGTTGTTGTCTTCCTCTGGTTGACACACATTTGCAGACTGAATCTCAGAAAAAGGTAAATTCAATTCCCTATGACAAAAGCAAGATACAGCAAAATGCACAATTCCATTTTTAATTAAGATTTCCTGTACATTCCTGTTGATTTTATTCGTACTTTTATCTTCTGTGCTTGTCTTTCCCATGCTGATCTGAGTTGTTACAATGCAGTCCTAACAAATGTGCATCACTGACAAGTCTACATATGTCTACATATTACTACTGATGTAGTAATAGTTTAGACTGGATCCCTACTAAACCAGCTTCTATAAAAAAAACCAAACCAAAACACCCTGTAAGAGTCTTAAAAGCTAAATTAAAAATTACTATGAAAAAAGAATTAATCATGAAATTATCCCCATTCAACAAAGACAGAATTGAGGTAAAGGGAGATTAAGAATTCAGAAAGACATACTTGTAACAGGTCTGGAAACTTGGCCTCTGGTATTTTATCAGCAATAAACTAAGGAAAAGATCTAAAATGTTGGATATTATTGCAAAAATAAGAATCTAATGCTGACAAGTGAGTGCTCAGTTGAAAAGGATTATGCAAAGTGAATAGTAGAGATGGCAGGGAAAAATTATAAGGAAATAATTTCAGTAAAATAGGTAGCTCTTATGATTTTTTTGGAAGCTTTCCCACCACTTCTCCTAGGTACATTATTGGGAGGACTAAGCCAGCAGGCAAGGCTCCATACTGTTCCTATGGAGTCAGATATGAGCAGAAGCTCCTGGAAGAACCTAACTTTCTAATTTGCTATAAATAGCATAGTTTTAGCCTTGTAAAACAGAATTTATTGCAGATTGTAATGGAAGTGAGTCAGCCTTCACATCTCATGGGCAAGCATAATACTCAGGTAGCAAATATGGATGGAAAGGCCCAAATTCAATGGAGCAATTTTTTTTTTTTTCTTACATTAGTATAATTATAATTGATGAAATAATGAAACAAACTTTATTGCAACAGTACAGAAAATGAAAAATCATGTTTTAAAAACTCACAGCTTTTGTGGGGGGGAAAGGCCCTACCTGCAAAGACCTGTGTCACCCCAGGTGACAACCTTCTACCCAGGTTTCTTTTTACATTTACTGCCATCGTTCCGCTAATCTTTTTCTTGAATCAATGTGCATCTCATTGGCACTGGCTGCTGCTGTCACGCTGACATTAGCTGTGTCCTTAAGTATCCTTTGCAAACCACACAGCATTTAATCTAGAAATCTGGATTAAAATAGTAGCAATAATAGTGAGCATTGGGAAATAGCCTGGACTATTATACACTTTAGTCTTGTAGGAATGACTTTGAGATAACATCAACTGTTTGGAACCTTCTAAGCAGGCCACCATGACAAATTGCAAGTAGTAAATATTAAAAGCAAAAGTCTCATAAAAGAGAGAAGAGGAATTCATACACTGAAATGTTTACTTCATTCCTTTTTCAGTGACACATAAGCAAAATGTTTTAATGAGACTGAAATGCAGTCTGAGATTATCTGTGAAGCCAAACTGATGCAAATTCATCACATATACTCCAATTAGCTTCATAACCCAATTAGCCCTTCCTGAAACAGTATTCTAAGCTATACCTTTTCTTGGAAGGAATACAGGTGACCTAACAAACTTCAAGTCACCAGGCACAATACATCAATTACATTTCCCGAAACCAATCATTATGTATCCATATCTTATTTCATTGCACTGTGTGCAGTAAATTTGCCAGTACTTTATCATCTCTAATCTCATAGAATTTATTAATACTTTTAATCAAAATTCTCTGTAACAAACCAGAAGTTCCACATTAGAAGAATACCCCAAAAGATTCAGAATTAATACTTAATTTAAATAAGCAACTGGAACTTTAAATGCTGATCCAAAGTTTGTCTGAACTATTTTGAACTTGATTTCTGAGGCCAAGAGAGTACATTTTTGGAAGATTTACTCCAAAGCTCTTTCTATGGACTTCTCAGAAAATTACTCTAACAGCCTCTCTCCAGTGACCGAGCAGTTCTAGAACCTGTTTCTTCCACAGGTTAATGAAAACAACAACAGTATTAAGCATTGCAAAGGAACACTGCTTAGAGATGCCCAAGAAAAAAGGCTGTTTTTAGAGTAGCAAATTTTTGTTTTCTTACATTGTTACAATCTGGAATATAAAACATAAGAGATGGAGAACTATTTCATTGCTGCAATGAATGACAGGTTTTCAGTAAACTGTGTTTAACGGCAAGTGTAAAGGCATGCAAATTTATATACCTTATCCAAACTAAGAAAACAACTGAACAGGTAACTAACAATTTTGACATGTAATTGTTCATTTGTATATGTTAATTCAATTCTTTTTCTTCTGACATTCAGATATTAAACTACATTGTAACAAAGCAGCCCAAATACATGTGAGGAATGTTTCCTGTATTCCTGGATCTAATCAGAATATACTTCTTATATGTTTTTGTATATTCAGTGAAAAGTCTATCTTTTCACAGATTTTCTTTCCCCTCAATCTCCTGGTACTACCTTGCTAAACTAGTTTGAGGATTTAATTTTGTTTTTAAATGTTAACTACAACTTCCTGAGCCTTATTAAAAAGCTTATTAACAGTAATTTGATCTTTTTGCATGCAGAATGCTTTTCAATATTCCATCTCCTACCTTCCTTAAATGCAGGAATATTACAGTCCCCCATGAATTGAGCCCAATGTTACTTGCTGTTGTATATGGTGTTTTTCCTGCTTCTTTTCCCCCCCCTCAGTCATGAGTCACTTTGCATTTTATTAAAAATAGTAGGTGATATAACATTATCCTACAGGAGAGAGAAATGAACAATTGTAGTTAGTTCTCTAGCTGTTTTCTTCCCATTTTTACTGAACAATCTCTAGCCATAAAATCTAAGATTGGAGTAAGTGAGAACAATGAAAATTACTTTTGTAAGTGGAGTTCATTGCCCTTTCATTTTTGTTTTAAATTTCCTGGATTTTTACTCAAACTATGGGGAGTTAAACTTCACAATGATTACTTTCTACTCCTTTACTGATTCATCAGGTAAGAGAGTTGTCATACCCTTATTTTAAAAATTGCGTTTACAAAATACAGATTAATATAGGTTGTGACACCACAGATGTGATTGTGTTTGGGAAGTGAGTGGTGAGAACTTATTTTGAAACTATATGCCTCAACACAACTTTTTATGCTGATGTTGAATCAAGTAGTTTTGTCATGTTGAAAAATAATTTAAATTAATGTGTTAGAGTTCCAGTGCATTTGTGCACCTACGTAATATCCCCCAGCATGGATTTTTCTGGCTATCCCTAAGCCTGATGTGGTGAGCAGCTTGGAGAAAACATAAAACAGGGCACATGCAAAGATTGGCAAGAGTCTTTACAAGATAATGGCTGTTTTTTCCCATTTTAAAATCAGTGTATAATGATGAAATATTCTCCTTTTGTTGGTATTCTCTTAATAATCGATACTCTTCTGGTTTTGTATGATACTGTTCTCCAAAAGCTCTATTGCATTATACAGGTGAACATACATGTGAGCTGTTGGGATGTCCCAAGCATTACAGCTTGCGCATTAGTTCCAAAGGTTATTCCAATCTTTGGAAATTCAGAATGTAAAGTTCTCAAGTGAAGTGACTATTTTAAAATCTAAAATTTATTTAACCCAAGAAAGCATATAGGAGGGTCTTGTTGGCGTAGCCACATACAGTTAATCCATGTATGCTTCTGCTACTCTGAACTATTAATAACCATCAACTTCATGTTGTGGATAAACTGAATTGATTTTCAGTCAACACAAAACCAGGAAAGCTTGATTACTGAGGGATCTTTCAATTAGACCTAACATCATTAGCTTCTCACAATTAAATTCAGGCGCTTCCTATTTCCGAGCCTTAGGAAGTCTTCCTGGGAAAGCAAAGGAAAAGAGGCTGCCGTATATCAACCATCTGAACCTGAGTGACTTGAGGGAACAAAGAATGCTGTAACAGCTGGACCTGTTTGCAGAAAGCATCTTCAGTGTCAGTACATCCATCATGACTGAAGCAATTTGCCGAAATGGAGCTAGTGCTGGTCAAAGATACTAAACCTTAAGCCCTTAAGCCCTCGAGCCCTCAAACCTGCATTCATCTGCAGAGCAAGCACAACAGATCCACAGTCTCACCTAAGCTTTGGTTTGAAGACAGCAGATCTAAAGATAAGAGGGGAGGTCATGCTCTATTGCCACAATTAAAAGCAGTTTAAAATATGTTAATGAGGAACAGGTTTTCAGAAGAATTTAGTACCAGCAAGAGCAGAATGATGTCTAGTAAAAGGTACTAAGAGCTTAGATGTCATAGAAGTATCTGAAGTTCAGCACCTTTCTATGATCCCCCAAGGTGCCACCTCAAGGTTTGGGTGCCCAAATACCTTTAGCAATTCATCTCCGTGTGCCTTTTCGCATATTCTGACCTTTATGAGCAC
This sequence comes from Chelictinia riocourii, assembly GCA_026930925.1. Classification (NCBI taxonomy): domain Eukaryota; kingdom Metazoa; phylum Chordata; class Aves; order Accipitriformes; family Accipitridae; genus Chelictinia; species Chelictinia riocourii. Next base: position 18,080,465 of record JANZLP010000045.1, on the reverse strand, counting down.
ATATTTATGTGCAACTATAATTGACACTGAGCATTAATCAGACAGTGGTGTGTTTTAGGCCTTAACTGCACTGTTTGAACTGCTGACCTTGAGAGAAAAGGTTTTATATACCATTCCCAATCCCTTAAGTCTTCCTGTCACTGCAAAGCAAATACATGGCTTTTATGGATGGATTCAGTTTCAAGTCTGTTGTTTTTCTAATGTTTTGTTAAAATTACAAAAGTGGCTTTCAGGGAAAGTTTGTAAACATAGGCACATTTTTCATTACAGATTATTACCAACACAGATGGGCTTTTGTAAAATAGTGCATGATTAGATATGTGATAAAATCCTGCACGTGGGAACACTCTTTGTAGAAGTATCCTGCAAACTTAGAGATAAATAATACCACAAGCAACAGCAGTTCATACCTTTTTCCTTTTGCCAAATATTTTACAGTTTTTGGTAAAGATTTCTTTAAGCAAAGTGGTACAAGGCCACTCCTTCAGATTTACAGACTCCATCCCCTTTTACAGTGCTCAAACCTTTGCAGTTGCTGCAGACACATAACTCTCAGCCTTCTTTGAAGCAACTTCTTGTTTTGCTCCTTTCTATGCTCACATCCTTAGTTTTTTCACCATTAGCCTCACTGGAATTTTTATATTATGTCTTTCTAAATATTTAACAGCACAAACACAAATCACAGATATATTCTCAAATATAATTCTCATGAGTGTGCATTTAAAAGATGAGTACATGACCTCAAAATAAGATACAACGAGATACATGGAAACTAGCAGGATTGAAGCTATTAAAACATATAACATGGTACATCTTGCTAACAATATGAAAAATATGCATCAAAATTTGCAACTATGCTTAGAAAAAAGGAAATGAGAAGCTAAAATAGAGAAGCTGAGAATATGGTTATAGTATCTAATTAGTTCTCAAATATGATGTTAATTCAGCTTTTTTTTTTTTTTAAACGTGAACTGTTTTCTACAGATGGGTAAGTTTAGCATTTCTAGTACTGCTAGTCATGTTTCTACTTCTTAATTGTAACTCAGAGCCATACTTACTGCAAGATCAGTTAAACAGTTTCCACATTAACTGTGATTGCATGAACTACCAAAGGAAGACTGGCTTTGAGGGCTTCTGAAACCTTTTGCAAAAGTTACTTACAGCTTCTAACTGTATCAATTGAGTGTTAATATTACCAAAGGGTCTACACAAGGAAGCAACGGCCAGCAGCTCAGGGTGCTGTGTTGGTGTACAGTACTTCAGATATGTGAATTTGAGCTTTAGTGGAACAGCTACTGAGGCACTACAGCTGACAGAAAAAAGCCACACACATTTGATAGAAACCAGATTTATAAAAAAAATACAGACAAAAGAAGGTGGATCATGTCAGGTGAAAAAAGTCAGAGAGAAATAAACAATTACGAATTGGTTATTAGCAAGAATAAGCAGCATAGCTGGGAAAGCCAAACTTTAAGTTGAATTCTGCAGTGCCACAGTCAGCACATCTCCTTCCATTAAAGCCAATGGGAGTTTTATTGCCATGGAATCTGTCCATTAAAATTTTGTGATGATACTCTTCCTTATTCTGTGTAGACAGTGAAATTTCTCTGGTTGCTCTGAAATTACAAAACATTGTTCCAAACTCAGCAATACTTCTTTTTGCAAGAACATATGCTCATGGGGCTGAGCTGAAAACTGAACTACTGAAAAATGTTTCCACTCCTTTTTTCCATTTTAAAGTTTTTCCCTTTTCTTTTTTTTTTTTTTGAGTAAGGCTTCCAAACCCCTGGACACAATCTGTTTCCTAAGAAGAAACGGATAATGATACCTGATAGCAACAGAAAAATAAAAATAAAACCAAACCCATAGAAGATACTTATTCATTTAGCCTTGAACAACATATATAAAACATATGAAATAATATATATATAAAGTAAATGTAAGGTAAATTTCAAATTCACTGCTCAACCGTTTTCAGACCTTAAGAAGAGCCCCTAAACTCAGTTGCTATATAGACACATTTTTCTTGAAACCTTTTGAAGAAAAAAATCTGACAAATTAATGGAACAAAGCTAAAAAACACATTTTATCCTCCAATCAACTAGTCATGGAACCACTTTCATAAGAAATTGAGGGAAAACATTAGAAAAAATCTCTGCAGTTTATGAGCATCCTACCTTTCTTTTGCGCAGTTTTACTTGACTGTCTGAATATTCTTGTGTGCTCAAATGATTCCTTACATGTAAACACGGAATGTCTTCTGTTGAACTGACATTTGAAAGGCATTTGTTTTCAGGGGCCACATGAGGTTCTATGAAACCACTTTCATCCAGACCATTTTCCACTGCAGGGATGTGAGAACAAGGAGAAGATTGCATAAGGCAGTCGCTGCATTCCACTGCTGAGCATAGCTGTCTATCACTGCTAGTGCATGATTCAGAAGACATCCCACTCTCTACCACATTACACTCAGACTTTCCAAGCTCGTCTTTAAAAGCATCAGATTTCCGGCGCTGTTGTGCAATTACAGCAGTATGAAGCAGCTGCTTCCCAGGCATAATAATTTCTTTCACATTTGGAGAATTAGAATGATTTTCTTTCTCTATGTCTACTACTTCATTTAAGCCTTCATAATTACAAAGCTCCAGGCTTTGGCCAATGCTGCTACAAACGTTGTCTTCTTCCATCTCCTCTTTAGGAACTGTGTCACAGCCAGGTTCCTTGCTTGTATCTCCAATTATTCCAGATGCTTCTGCTGCCTTGTTCCCCTCTGTTATTGGTACCATCTGTGTTAAGGAGCCTGCTCCATTTAAACTCTTTTCATCACCTTTTGGTTCTCTCCCTACAGCAGTGATGTGGTAATTAACACTACCCAGGTTGAGTGCTGAATAGTCATCATCATCATCATCAGACATATGGACTAGAGTTTCTGTGCTGGCCTCCAGAAAATGCTCCTCATCCTCATGGTTGTCGTTTTCATCCACCTCCTTTGAAACATTTCCCAGCTGCTTTGCAGGGAAGCCAATCAGCTCTCCACTATAACAGCACTCTGGAAACGAAGCACATTTTTCTTTCCGGTCCACACTCAAAACCTCATCTTTTTCCATACTTGTCTGCACGTTATCAGCTACAAGTCCGTGACGACATGCTGTATTATACTCCACAGACTCCAAAGCCAATCCCATCCACTGGGTCACATGCTCTTCCCAGCTTTTCTTTCTGATTGCTAGAGACATGTCATAACCGTTCAGCAGCAGGCTGCAACGTACCTTCCACGGAGGACCAGAGGAGATGTCATGGCTGCTGTGCACTGCTCCAGAGGGAGAAAGGGTTTAATCATTTTAACATCTGCAAGAAATAAAAAAGGACTGGGTTATTGAATCAACTCCAAATAAAAAAACAGAAAGGGAAGGAACAGTTCAAACAAATGTGTAAAAGCAAGATAAGACTGCGGGACCAGAAGGACAGGAATTTAGAAGACTGTTTTGGTTAAAGTTTTAATACTTTTCATACAAAACTTGACAGCACTCATAATTCAGTATAACTTTTTTCCTGATTACTCTCCAATATCAAGTAAACAAAAATGGTATAAATGGGCACATGGACAGGCCAGTAGCTCTGGAGCCAAAATTTAACAATAAGTCTCTCTTCACTATGTCTGTCATAAGATTTTCATTTCCATGGGTATAAATGGCATTATGTCTTATGGTTGCTTTGCACACAAAGTTATTTTGTATTTTTTCCCCATCCAGAGATACCCGTGGAGTGCAGAATTCTGGCTGTTTCCCAAAGAGTTAGAGCAGAACTTGAGGGTTATTCTGAATTTACCAAAGTTATAAACCACTTATCTTATGAGTAGCTTTGACCCATTTGGTGGCTCCCATTTTTATTGTTATTGTTTCACTCTTTTCAGCACAAGTTGCAATTACAACTGTTACATGAAGCTGCAGGGGAAATCGGTTGTTGTCTAGTAATAAAGAATACAACACTAGAAAAACTAATTTAAGATTTTGGCATATTCCTTACCTCAAATGCACTATAAAACCTGACAGTCCACCCCCTCTTGGTGAATATACTTGGGATCTACTAATGTAAGGAAAGGAGGAAACCCTTCTTTAGGATGGGGCTCTCCAGAAGGATAGCTTCTGAGCCAGAGTGGTCAGCCGTAACTCTGCCACTCACCTGGACTGTTGGACTCTGCCAGACCCCAGTCCCCACTCGATTATCTAGGTGGGAATTTTTCACTGACTGCTGTAGTGGGCCTTCTGGACGATGGCATTTGAGGTACAGTAATCTTGTGACATTGCATGTACAAATTAGCACAAAGAAAATACCTCATATTAAGTTATGCATTATAAAACAAAATTAACATTTTGTATTCTGCCCACTGCCAAAGAGCTCAATCTGGTTAGCTGAGGGTGGCTGTAGTCCTACACTAGAAGTGTAATAAATTATTGTAATGGCACTGAAAGACAACTGCTTCTAGTGAAGAGAAGCAGACAGATGTACCTGTGGGCATGGAGAATTTTGATTGCAAACACCAGAGCAAACCTCATGACCACAAGAGGAAGTCTAGAATGCCTTCACAAAATACATAGGCTTAGGTGCTATGGATTACTCAAAAATACCCTTGCTCTTTTAATTGCATGATGCTTGTTTTACATCAGACAATCAATGGAAGCAAATCTGTTTGTTTTAAACCCAGTGTCCTTGACACACAGGTTAGTAAGAGCAGACTATAGTGGAAAAAGCAGTTAACATAAAAGTAAACTGAACTGAGTAGTAAAGAATAAATCTAATGTGTCACATGCACAGTATAAGATAGTTCTCCCCCAAAAAGATATATATGTAGAACCTGGAATATATAAAGGGGTGTTTGGGCAATGACAAATTACAACAGTCTGTATTATACCTTTTTCAGTGTGTTTTTTTCTTCCAGTCCAGCTTCCCTGACACCTCAGAGTGTGCAGCAGGTCAGGAGCGTGGGGAGCTGTACCTGGCTTGCAGTCCCAGTGAGAGTCCCTGTAGCATGAGTACTCCAAGCTGATTTCTTCAGAGGTGCTCTAGGAAATGCACCTTCCCACTCTTCCCCCAAACCAAAAGCAAACCAGCCTGTTTATTCCATGGATTAATGCTCATATGGCACCTGACATTGACTTAATGTGTGAGGGAAGTTTATTATCTTTTGTTTGGTTGGTTGGTTTTTTGGGCTTTACTTTGTCTTGTAGACCTTGACATGGGGATTGTTCATATTCATTGCCAGAGAAATCTTCTGTATCTGTGGGCTCCAATGAAGAAAAGCTGAACCTTCCACATGTCCACATGTTCTTTCAACTTTTCTTTGTTCTGCCTTTCCTTCTCTCCCTCCTTTAACTGGCTGTGTCAGTATGGTACAGGCATTTTCTATTTCATCTCTACAAGTCCAGAAATACTGAGAGAAACCTATCATAGCTGCTCAATTTTGTTAAGAAGACTACCCAGTCCCAAAATTCCTGTTGGTGCAGAAGCAAGATTTGGTCAGTAGTGCCAATTTGTCAGCACTAATGCATTTTGTCTCGGGTAGATAAGGTGTTCAGCAAACCCAACAAATCACAGGCAGATTTTTTTTCCTGGAAAAGCAGCTGATTTCCCAAGGCAAAGGCTGATACTCCAACTTTCAAGGGTAATGGCTCAGGGCAGCCCTGTTGCCTCTAAGACATATTAACAGGATTGCAGAGGGTGATAGGGTTTATGAGTGTGAGAAGATGCCGGGAGGTACTTTGCCACGTAGCCCCTTGGCATTGGTACCCTGGGAGGTCTGCTGGTGTGGCACGAGCCCCACGGGGGCTGTCTGCCCCCAGGCAGGGCACGGCAACCCCAGCATCTCCAGGCACCTTCCAGACTGCTCAGGGCTTCACGGTGGAGGGAATTTTACAGTTCTGCTTGGCTTTAGGGAATAAAATGGGTTAAAAAAAACCAGTCTGGTACATTTCTTACAGCCATGTAAAGCATCAGTCAGAACACATCCTGAGTGCTTTTCAGAAGTTTGTTTATAACAAGAGCTGGATATGAGTTTTCCATTGAAATTTCCCGACAGAAAATGTAGCTTCTGGAAAACTGATTTCTGTGAGAAGCTTTTTATAATGCCAAAACAATATATTATCCTTTCAAACATTAACAAATACTTCATTTTAATTTTTATATGAGCCAAAGCAGAGAGTTTTAATTTAGTACAAGGACTTCAAACAGGCTGCATTTTCTTATGGTACATGGATTTCCTTATGAGGCAAGTAACCCCTCTAGTCCCATCCTTCATACCGGGCAGCATCCCTGCAGTGCTTCATGTTCCATAATGTCACTTATAGTGCAAAGTTTGATGTGCATATTGTCTCACAGGGTAAGGAGGGTTGCGCAAAGTTTTTTGAAAAATATGCTGACTAAAAATTAAACATTAGCTTTTACAGCAGTACAAAAAGCTACTTTTCAAACCCAAATGATCATTATCTTGTTTTACCAGGAAACAAAAATTGACACTTAACTCCAAAATAGTCAACCTCTCACCATGATGTGAGAATGAATTAGAACGTCCTATTCTTAAGAAAGAAAACAAACATTTTTTTAGTACTTTTTTTAGTTAAAAAAAAACAACGAAAAACTTGCACAAAGACAGAAGGAGTAAAAAGCTCCTGATGACCAAAAGAACAGAGGGGGGGAAAACCCAACCAAAACCATTCAGGTCTTTTGAGTATACGCTCACCACACTAGCATTAAAGTGAAAAAAGAAAGTGTTAAGCAAGGTTATTACTTTTAAATTCTAGAAATGGCTGCACAAATATGGCTATCACCACAAGCACAAAATTAGTTTAGCTAAACACTAATTTTTCTAAACATGAAACCTCAGGCAGAAATCACAAACTCAGTTCTAAAAATATTCAGAATCAAGAAATCATTAAGAAACCACTCTCATCATTTGGGGTTTGACATAATAAGCCTTTTAAATTTGTTTTCTCTTCTCTTCCATGCCTCTATTTTTTTCCTTTCTCTCTCCTTTGTGGACAGTCAAGAGTGTCTATTTGCTTTACAGCCCTTCCCTCCATCTGCGCTAGCACCAGGAACACAGCTGAGATGCCTTGGCCTCCTATCACCTCCTCAATCACATCCCGGACTTCTTGCCTTAACTGCCACTATACTGAGGGCATTAAAAGGAATGCCAGCCTACAAAACTCATTTTAAAGAATATTCACCTTACTGAGGCTAGTTGAGTTAATTCAGCACAAATTAATCTCTTTTCATTTTAGGGATCCAAATCTGTGAAATAAAAGTTTGAAACTTTGGACACAAAACCCATTTGTAAAGCTGGCTTAGTAAAGGAGCTGACAGCTGGCTATGTACCAATTCTGGCTTTCACAACCACTAAATTCATACAAATAAAATACATTGTTTGCTAATTTTTTTCACTTCAAGTATAATCTTTCCGCCAGGTGTCCAAAAAATCATACCCTTCAGCTGTATGTGCATTTGGCTTGGCACGTGAATGGACTCAAATGTACATAAGTTCCAGACAGGAGTCAAATCAAGTAGGAAAATATAACTTTTTCCAAAGAACATTTAACTGCTGTTACCTACATATTTGAAATCATGATCTTTTAATTTTTATAAATTCCTGAAGGGTCCCTTCAGTATTACATACATTTTTGTACCATAACGATCATCACATAGAACACACAGTGCAAAATAAAGCTTTTAGATGAGCACATATTAAAAAATGGTGTCCTTTAATTAGATGTAGCACTTCTATTCAACTGTGCCAACATTCTGCTTAAGAAAATGCAGTAAATAAGCTTTATCTTATGTTTTGACCTTTTATGAATAGTCTTATATTAATAAAACATGTTTCCAACAGACACTAGGGTTTTGTAAACAAATATCGTTTTCCACTTTTGATTCCCTGGCAGATTCCCCATTGCTTCAAAAGAAACCTTCTGTATCTGCAGCCTTCACTTGTGTTTTTGTTTCGGGCTATAGAAAAGTTAAAAGCCATGGCAGACACAGAAAAAATAAAATAAATATATAATTTTTTTTTAAATTCTGAAAGTGCTACCTCCAAGATTTCCATTTAAGTTCACTGAAATGAATGGAAAAAACCCAACATTGAAGTGAGTAGGTTTTCAACCAAGCGGTTACATTGCTCCATTCTTGGGGCTGGAAGGCTTTTGAAGACTTTTTCATGTCTCCCAGTGAGCTAACCACTTGATTTAAATCTCTTGTGCTTACATTAAATACCATATGGGAATATTTTTCAGAAGTTTTCAGATTCTTAGCTCACGAATTTCTAAAGAATATCCAAGAGCAATTATTTACTTATTCTAATTGTCAGCACACCCTCTGACACTGCACAGTGCCCAGTACTGGTACAATCCTTTACACTAGGAAACAGTCGGATAAATACAGAAGCATCTGAGGAAAAGGAGGGATACGTAGTCTAGGCACAGGATTGAAAATCACTCCCATGACTCCTTCCAAAGTCTTGGGAAAGTTATCTAACTTCTTTCCTTCAACTTTCCCCTCTATAAAATGGGAATATTAATACTTAACAACTTTGAAGGATATGATGAACGTTGAGTCATACTTGCAAACTGCCTTGGAGGCAAAAAACACTATATGAAGGCTAAGCATCATCCCCATCATCAGAAATTCATGGTGTATCCTTTCCTCCTCCGTATATATGAAGGCAGGAAATTATCTTACTAAGGAGATTGATGGCACCTGGAAATTGTAGGCAGCCACCCTCTAAATTACTGTGCATGAGTCACTTTAAAGTATGATAGTTCTTTAGTCAGTGGGACTGTATTGACTCTAGCATATATTGTCAGAAACACATTAT
>JANZLP010000045.1:17847689-17858868 GCA_026930925.1 Chelictinia riocourii | reverse complement strand
TGTGCACAGATCTGCGATGTCAGTCTATGACATGCAGTCATCACTTCAGAACCTTAAAGAAAAAAAAAAAAAAAAGGCATTTTCCTGGAGCTGCATGACATACTCCCTTTAGCTCCCCAGCAGGTACTCCCTGGGATGTAAGCTGGTCCAACAGCAGAGAATTGGTTGGTTGAACAGCGTTTAGTGAATGATCTCAGCAGGGGAATTATTTTTGAGGATGCTACTGCAGGCAATGGATTGCAAATGAAAACTCTACTGAAAGGGATATGCTGTTGCCTGGCTAAGATGGATGGAGTGATTTTGAATATCCTGCACAAAACTAGCGCAGGCAGCACAGCCCTAATGAAAATTTTAAAAGTCACTGTTAAGCAGCAAGCAATCTCCAGTTAATAACTTCTGTGAAGAGGTGCTACTGCTCTGGAGATATGTACTGCTGTTTTGCCATATGATGAATACACTTGTCTTTAAGTGCAGATTGCCAAGCGTAATTAAGAATAGTAAAGAAATTCTTTGATGCAAATATATGAGCCCATAGTACATATTATTTAGAATTGAATTGAGTATTTCCAGGCAGAAGAATGGTTCTTTATGTGCTGCTTCAAACCATAATTTTTTTGTCTGTTATTTCAGATAGCCAAAACACTCTGATCACTATTCAGTTTTTCTGACTTCCAACAAAACACTTAGTCACTTATTCTAGTCTAAGATCTGAAATCATATGCACAAGCTTTCATATCAGTTAGTCTTGGGCTTCTGCATAAGTCTAACATTTTTCTTTATAACACTTAAATAGGCTTCTATAAATACATAAACACATTACACCAGTGTCTTTATTTTTGGCCTCTAGTCTGCAATAGCAGAGCCCACAAACTGTACTCTTTTTGTGCATGTGACAGAAGATGGTTCAAAGGAAGTGTATTAAAAGCTCTTGCCCTTTTATGCCAGCCATTTAATAACAGCATTCCCTTGTCCACTGATAGTCTATGTTGGTCTGTCCAGCCTTTGCCTTTTCAAGGTTCACTAATACTAGGATCTCTATACTCAGTCATGACCAGTCCTTGTTTTAAGAAGTGTCCTCTGTTGCTTTCCAAATGGTGATGGGAACCTAATTCACATGGCTTCGAGTTAAACCTAGTGAGAGACTTAAGGTTAGAGGTTGCTCTATTTCCTCTTCTGCTAAGCCTGCTGCAACCCTTTCTTTCCACTTCACAGAAGTATTAGTCTTGCCAACCTCAGATCTTTCCTGATCTTTGCAAGTATGATGCACATTTTCAGAGACTTCTCCATTATCCACACATAGTAAGCTATTTCAAGGAAAACTAGAACTTTCTCCCTGAATAATACCACAGCTTCAGGACTATATCTTGCTTAAGTCTTGCTTGTACAGGTGAAAACAGAATTTTAAACAAGATTGATTTCCAATTCTAGTGATCCCTGAGCTCCTACATATAGAAACTTGACCAAAGTATTGACAAAGCGCTGCAGGGATGGTTGCATGTGGGGTTGGTATCGAAGGTAGAGATATTAACACATGCACACAAGAACAACAGACTGTTTTTCAAAAAGCTGAAGTGCAGAAGCATAGAATAAAAATATCTGTAAACACTGCTTGCTGTGGATTTTTGTTTTGTGTATAGAATGCTGAGAATCTCAAAGACTTCAATCTAAAAAAATGTCTGCATGAAATGCCAAAGGTTGTATTACATTACTGTGCCTTCCCTTAAAATAATATCCAAACTATTCAAATGACCTACTTGGCACATTCTGTCAGTGCATGTTGTAGCTCTTGGACTTCAGCATTCTCAGAAAGAGCTGAATGCAGCCCTCTTCATATTTCAAACAATCTGTCCTCATCAAAAATCCTTCTCTGAACACTCATTTATTCTGGTTTCCTTCAAAAGTTTATTCAGTGTATGCACTCTTCACAAAGAGTTGCTAGAACCAGAAGTTTTCCACCTTTGCTGATACTTAACAAACAGTTCTATCAATTGCTCTGTCCTCCAGGCTGCTCGCTCTTGCTCATTGTCACCATGCTGTGAAAGGCAAACATGGGGTAATAGAGAGCGAGTGTTTTCTTCCCAGTGTCCCATTTCACTGAAAATAGACCTTTTGAATGCCCCAGGGAATTATCCTGATAATTTTCAGGAGACATTTTGCTGGTTTTCTTCTCCATGTTACAGAGGATTGGCAGTTTAGCTAAAAAGCTTCCATAAAATGAAACTTGCCTGCTGCCATAGAAAAGCCTTTATTTCCTCTATATTTGCCCTTACAGCTTGGCATATCTCAAGCAAAGAGGAAAACATTACCCTGTGAACTAATAATTTCAGATAAGTCTTACACCCCTTTATTATTTATACAATATTAGAGGCACGCATGAGGCTTTAAACATAATTTAAAAGATAATCTCTTGTCTTTGAAAGCATACATTCAAATTGGACATTAGTTTTTATAAATATAGTAATACAAGTATGAAGGCTGGGTATGGAGACTGGAAGCTAACATAAGAAATGGACTAAGAGTAAAAAGTAAATTAATAATGATGGTTCTTCACAAGCATGCCTATAGCCTGACCTGCTTATCTCAAAACGATATCATGCTGGTAAGTGCATCTCCCTCAGACAAAAGGTTTATCTATCATGCTGTGACAGATCTGAGCTGCTCCGAGTTATGAATACTGCATATTGGCAAATACTTTGGGATGCTTACAGTGTGAATACATTGAGATATCTCAGCTACCTGTGAAACAGGTGGAATGGAAAAAAATATTTAAGAACTATTAAAGGACAAAGCCAGAACCACTGGCTGAGAGAAATATGGCTCTGGCACTTCATTATACATGCCCAGAATAAGTGTAAAACAGAAACCAGAACAATCACAACTATACAGAACAGGCTTGAAAGAAATCTGGTTCCTATATCAAGAGAAAGTTGTGTAAGAAACCAAGCATGAGAGTGGTGTGCAGAGGCAACAAATAAAAGAGACAATAAGTATTTTTGTACTTATTTTTGTACTAGAGTATAGATCATATTTTTTCTTTGCTATAATAGAGTTTTAAACCTTTCCTTCTACTGCAAGGTAAATAGAGCAAAGGTATTTGCAGTACAAAATAAGAAGACCCACAAAGGAATGAGGTAGAATCATTTGCCTTCAACAGCTATTCTGTGCAAGTGATTCTAAAATTCTCCCTTACAGGGACATGCCTAAGAGCAGAAGAACAAATTGTTCTCTGAACATATGATGGCACAGCTCTGGCATCTGAAGCTTTCTCTCAGACCTCAGGAGTCAATTACGCTGCCATCTGAATCATTGGTAACTTGGAGCCAGGCAAACACTGTATATGTTTTATACAGAAAATGCAAAGTAATACCTTTAAGGCCAAAAGGGGAAAGAAGTAGTGAATCTGAACAGGACATGGAGATTAGGATTTATAGTCCTGAACAGTGAATATCCTTAACTATAAAAATCAGAGAATAGGTGCCAAATATAGCCAAGACACTGATGTGCTCTTGTGTCAAGAATCTCCTGAAGTCAGACCTAAAGCCATCCTAGACCTTCTAGAAAGGTCTCACCCATCCTGAGTAAAGACCTGAAATCTTGCATCACCTTTTTAGTTGGTGACAGAACAAGAACTTCCCAAAATTAAAAGTATGACAGAAGAATTTTTAGAGAAGACAGACAAGAATGAACATAGGAGTGGTGGGCAAAATAGAAAAGTCTCAATGAAGTTAGGTTGTTTGGTCAAAAAGACAAGGTGGAACAATGGCTAACCACAATGTGACAATATATTGAAAATGAAAATCGATTAAAAGAATGCTTTTTACTAGCAGTCAAGGTTTAAACAAAATTTGTAGAACTAAAATTCAGACTACAAATAAGGTACATTGAGTAAAACACTCATTAAGCACAGGTAAAATTTGCTACGCACTGTGATGGCAATGAAGATTTGAAATCAGGGTGGCTTTTCCCCCTCAAAAGATACAGCCTACTGGAATAGAAATCAACTTGGGCAAAACCTAGTCTGATACCCTTCCATAGACAATGACTTTCTTCTGCCTATGTAAGCAACAAATGTTAAATTTATCTTCGTCAACTGAAAAATCTAAAGGTTGCATTATCTCTATAGAGCATTTGGTAACAAGCAATTTGAGTTACCTACTATACATTAGCAAAGAGATGGATATATAAATGCATTAACTCTATAAAGAAGGGAAAAGCCTGAGGCAAAGCTGGAGTTTGAGGAGTCACTAGTACAGAGGTTATAATAAAAGCCTTTACAGAAGATAATGCAAACAGTAGGGAAAAAACACTGCCCCCCCTCCAAAAAGAAAATATTATATAGAGAGTTTCAGTGCTACTGATCATCAAGCAATGCCCATGATAGATTCATATCATCAAAATGTGTATATTGGTGCAGAGCTTAAACCCCACACATTTGGATGCAGAGCTAATTCTTATTTGCACAGATTATTTACACGGTATTGACTGTGAAGGAAAATCAAATACATAGTCATAAAGGGCAAGATCAAATACTGCTCAGACTGTGTGCTATCCGCTGTGTGTCTCTACAGTTTTAGGCGCACCATTGTGATGCCTTCCTGCCAGTGCAAATGACATTGTATAAGGCAGACAAACTTTGACTGTGACTGGCATTGTATCTAGCATATTTTGACAGTAGTTGAGTCTGACTTCAACAAACAACTACTCTATTAAACAGATGATCCTGTTCAGAGTTATCAGTTCAGGCTTAGATGTAAACCATTTCAGAAGTAAAGGGTAGACATTTTTACAAGGAGACACATTGCCTGATGTACAGAACCACAGGAGTGAGCATATTTTTTTGTCTCTCCCTAATATTAAAATCTTAGTACAATAGTATTTCTACCACATTTCTGCCACAACAGGACATTAAGGCTATTACAAAGCAATAGAGTTTTACGAGTATACAGTTCCTAGATAGGGAATTGAAGATGCTCAGTCATGTCAGGTATCAGACATTCTTTTGCCTAACGCCCCGAGTGACAGATTTATCTGACTGATATAGCTTGAATTCCCATTACAGGTAAGAATGTCAAGTTGCAACCAACTCTGTACACAGCTGATATCTTAAGAGAACTGAATAAAAAGAGTTAAAACTGAAGTTTTGAGATTTTCTATGACATAATAATTAGTATGTAGAATCTGAAGATTTTATATGCTTGTCATTGTTAAGATAAAACACAATGAGAACAAAGAAAATTGAGTGACTGAGAACAATGCAGTCCCAACTGAAGACTTTCTGTACACTTAGGAAGCTTATATTAAGCATAAAGAACAATCTGCAAAATTTCACCTGAGTTGAAAACAATGGTATGAATAGGTTTAAGACAAAGAACTAACAATTCACCTTTTTGACTACTTAGAATCTGATATCCCACTGACAGATTCTTTGCATTTTATATATATATGTACACACAAATACATATATACGCACATATATATATTCTAAGTGTTGGTGCAGTATCTATGCATTGTAATATAAGCATGTGTGTTTAGCACTCCTTTTTCCCCATTATTAATTAATTCACTATTTTGATGCTTATTATAGTATAGGAAAATTTTAAAAAGTCAACATAATTTAATTCATCCTTACAGAGAAAATTTTGGTTTGTGTTGTTCCACCTATAATGTGGAATTCCCCTTAAATTACTAGCCAGTCATTCCAGGATGAGAAACTCATCTTCTACACCTAAACTTGTCTTCTATTCAGAATCTAAGCAAAACTCGTACAGAGTAAGGGCTTTCTCAATGCTGTCTCCAAGGCCTTCCTCCTAGCCCTGTTAAAAAATTGACATTCCTTGTAAAAAAAAATGGATTTTGCAGTATTTTGAAAGTTTTTCATACCACCACAAGGCTGGACTACTGAAATCTGAAGTACTGCACATACTCGGATTACACCACTAACCTAAAAAAATGCAAAAAGTGTCCTTTTTTTATGAGATCTTGCTTTCACTAATCAAACTTATTTGTGTAGAAGGTAGCTTTCCCTAACTACTTCTAATAAATCACCGTGGTCTAACACATTACTGTGTGCTCCAGATGCCCACATAACCTTGATGCCTTCCTATTACATCTGTTCTACAGAGGACTCTCTGCCCTTTATTATGAACAAGATGTAAAGACCTGTGACTTATTAAGACTTCAATTTTATTAACTTCGACCATCTGAGAATTCACACAGTGCAGGCCATGATCCTATAACTAATCACTCTCTCCATTTGGAAGACCTTTATCAGTCTTCAGTAGCTTACTTCCAAAACTCCCCTGCTTTGTTATTTCTTAAGTAGCTGATATTAAAAGTCCCATCTCTATCCCATGTGTTTTTTATTTAAGGGAATGCCTTAATCTGTCTCTGGGAATCACAAAACCAGACTCTGCATGGCATGAGATCTATCCTGGACACCTACCAGAAGCAGCTGCTAGCAATTACCTTACTTTTATCTACCATGGGTTCCAAAATCAATTTTTCCCAAATTACTCTTGTATCAAATATAATAATTCAATTATTTCTTAATTCAGACTGTTTCAACCTTGTCAACTCAAAGTGATTTGATCTTTTTCCTTCCAAAAATTTCACTGCAGTATTTTAGAGACAAAAAAAAATTGCCCTGGATCTATTTTATTTTTTTCTTACACTCATTAAGTCAATAGACCTAAATAAACCCATACAGTTCATACCTGGTGAAGAATATTAATCCCTGAAAGCTCCTTCCTGGATGCTGAAAACTGTAAAAGAGTTATTAGGTAGTGAGAGTGGTTCATCTAGCTTCCCAGTTCACTACTGGGATTTTGTTTCGTAGCAGCTTCCATGAATGTAACTCCTTATTAGGCTACTGGGGGTTAATATTATAGACCCTTCCTTTTAGATTGCCTTTAAAGATGGAGTTCTGGCATGAAAACAAGAAGAAATGTAGAAAACCTAGTTTGAGTAGCTGTATGAACTATTTGCAGTAGTTAATAAAAGTGAAACCTCTGCTTTGAAAGACAAATAGACAAATAAGAAGGACATGTGTGTGTGTCGGGGGGGAAAGTCAGACTAATGTTAGGTAAGTCATTATGTTTTCTAATCATTCCTCCAGGATGTGATGGCTGATTAACTCTTCAGGAAATCAAAAGTATGGGCCAAGCAATATGAGAAAAAGATATGAACTTCACAAGACAATTCATTCTTACAAATCTCAAAGCTGGTGACATTCCCCTGGGAAATGAGTGCCTGTCAAACATGGTTATGCTGCAAAGAACTTTGTAGGAATGAGAGCTTTACATCCAAACCCACACAGGTAGCAGCAGTGCAGTTTCCTAGAACAATCAGCTAATTATGTGCCAGCCCAATAGTAGTGGAATTACCCATAAAGATTAAAAGAGACTCCGTTCTCTGTGTAAAGACTTCTTGCCAAGGCTGCTATTTCCACCCACCGTAGTGTATTTTTGACATGTGGACACTAGTTCATTAAGGTCAATGATTCATTTTACATAGTTCAGTAAACAGCCATCTTAATGAAAATTTTTGGTTGATAGTCCATTAGAGCCGGCATAATAAACAGCTGACTAAAGTATTCCAATGTTCAGTGAACAATGATAAAAGTGTCTATTAAGGGTATGCAGCTATGCCAAATACAATCATATATAATCAGCTGCACCAGAAAAGCCTGTCGACACATTGGAGAATATCGTCAGTCAGATGATGCATCTGCTACAAGTGGCAGCTGTTGTGCTCTGGAGTGTAGACAATTAGACATGAATATACTCCTTGGGCTATTTGCAGCACTCAATCAAGCATGGTATTAGCTGACACCTGTTAAACTGTAATCCCTACATTTTTGATACCGTTAACCCAGCCTAAGGCGGTGGATGCTATAATTAAGTTACTACCACGGAGTAAACAGAGTTTCTAGAACCAATGTGTAAACCAAAAGGTTTTCCAAGCGCGTGTTGCCGTGCAGGATGCAGGTCGGAGTTTTCTCTTTCAGGGCCTATGAGTTTTGCTCACCGTGTCTCCTGCTGAAGCCAAAAAAAAAAAGGAACAGAACAATACCAACTTCAGAAATACCTTTTTCACATATTCAGCTTCCTCAGTGATTTGGGAACACGAGGATCCGTAAAGGACGTAGTTTCCCTCCAAGCCATGGTCTTCTCGTGTTACTTGCTCAGTGAGTAGCAGGGTAGTCATCACTATACGTGCGTTTCTCCCTTCTGCACAAGGAAGAGAAGAGAGAGGCTTGTTTCATTTATGCAAGGGTGAAGAATAATTCCATTATTCCATCCCATTTAATTCCATTTCAGCTGGAGCCACGCAGGCACTGCAAGCTTAAAGCACCAAACATTAAGAAGTACTTTATAAAAGAAAGCGTAGACACCTGATTATTTTTTTTTAATAGATGGGGAAAGAGATATATTCACACATTATTTTCCCTGAAGACTGCAGCGACTTTTTACTAGCAGCCTACACCCCAATCCTATATTATTTCAGAAAACATACAGCCAGAGATCCCAGGCAGATAATCCATGAACAGCTTCCACATGCGTGCAATTTAACCAAGAGCAAACCAAAACCTCTGCCACCCATCTGCAAAGTGTATAAACCAAACCCGATTATCCCGCGCACAGTAACGCAGTGCCGTCGGGAATTCAGTCTGCGTTCCCGACGGCTACGCCGGTGCCAAACTGGTTTTAATTGGGTTTGGGAGGATTTCCCCCCCATCCTGCTTAGATGTTACAAGCAGCATAAAGCTTCGGTGATACTAGAAAAAATTCTCATTTTTTTTTTTTAGGGAGGGAACCCCACTACCTGGGAAAATAGCTAGGAGAGAAGGGATGAGGCTTTTTCTCGCAGGGAGAATAAAATCCCGAGCGCCTTGGGCTGGGTTTGTGCTGTGCAATGGTGACATCCAGTGTCAGCCGCGCTGCTCTGGAGCGAGCGCCTGCGGCTCGGGATGCGGGTTTCCAGCCGCGTCCCAGGGAGCCGGCACACCTCAGGCAAGCTGATTTTTAAGGAGCCCATTTGAAGGACCTGGAACCAGTTAAGGTTAGCAGGGAGGAATAAAAAAGCCCCTTGGAGAGCGTGGAGGGTGCGGACGGGCTCACCGCGGAAGGTACAAAAAGTGGTTGTTGCGCTTTGCAAAGCTGAGGGAGAGTTGACAATAATTTTCCATTGGAAAATGCATTTATTTTAATACAGTTCAAGGTCCGGCGGCTCCTGCCGTCCGGCTCCGTAACGGCAGGCCCAGCCCTTGCGCTCCCCGAGGCCCCCCAAGACCGCGCTGTGGCGGGGGATCCCCCAGGCCCCACTTCTCAACGAGCTCATTTTCTAATAAAACATAAAGAGGCGATGGCTGCTGCGCGGGCGGAGGAACGCCGTTCCCGCGGAGCCCCGCGGAGCCGCTGTGCGCAGCTGCCCAGCGGAGCCGCAGCAGCTCCCGCCCCACGGGCAGCTCCCCGCGCCGCCGCCTCGCCTCCCAGGCGGACGAGCACAGAGGGCCGGATCAGACACGAGCTATGAAGGAACGCAAAGAGATTTCAGGCGTGGGCCTTAAGCGCCCCACGGCTGCTACTTAGGACTCCAGTTCTTAGGTGATTTACGAATTGAAAGAGCAGTAATAAATAAAAATAAATAAAAATAAATAAAAATAAATAAAAATAAATAAAAATAAATAAAAATAAATAAAAATAAAAAAACATAAAAAATAAAAATAAAAATAAAAAATAATAAAAATAAATAAAATGAATAAAAAATAAAAAATAAATTAAAGAATAAAATAAATAAAAAATAAAAATAAAAATCAATAAAAATAAATAAAATAATAAATAAATAAATAAAATAATAAATAAATAAATAAAATAATAAATAAATAAATAAAATAATAAATAAATAAAATAAAAAAATAGAATAAAAACTCTTCTTGCTTTCCTTTTGACTCTTCTCCCCCTTCTAAGAATCAGGGGCATCAGCAGCTGCCACCGTCCTGGCCATCACCCAGGACCCAGATCCCACGTTCTCGGCATGGGACAGAGGAGGACAGCCAGGTTCCGCCGGGACCAACCACCTTTCCTACCGCAGCCTCCCCTGGAAGCGCTAGAGGAGCCGGATATCCAGACGCAGCCTCCAGGGCCTGAACCTCAAGCGAGGAAAACTCACTCGCTGCGAACCTCCCGCCCCCATGCCGCGGTGCCACACTTTGCCCAGGCTCCAAGAGAAAGCAGAAATCCCGGACGCCCGCAGCCGCGGCCTGGAAGAGGTTTTTCCATAGGGGCAGAGGATGGTTCCCACCAACGCTACAGGGGGTAAACGGAGTTTTTTCCCTCTTCCTATTTTTCTTTCTCTCCTGTTTTCCCTCCCGCCCGCAACCCAGCACCTACGGAGTCACCCAACACACAGGCAACCCCGGCTCCAGCCTCCTTTTATCCTAATCCAGGCTGGAACCTCCGCTCGCTCCCAACGCGTCTCTGCTGCGAGGCAGCTGAGCCCGGAGGAGCGCGGACCGGCCCCGGGCCGGGAGGCAAAAGGCCTTCCCGGGGGCTCCCTTCTGCAGGGCTGCGCGCCGGGGGTCGGGGGAACTCTGGTCCATCACTATCATTGATATCATCACATGAGGGACTCTCGTTCATGACTAGGACATGTGGACTTGTTCCAAGTGCAGTACAGGCTCCAAAAGTCCCAAACCCCCAGAAGCTCCAAAAGCCCCAAGAGCTTGCAATCAAAGTAGAAGGCAAGGGTCACCAGATGGACAGAGACAGATGGAGAACTGCAAAGAAACCAGGAGACACAACAGGTCAGCCTGATGGCAGCCATCTCAGTGGTTTCCTCTTCAGCTCAAACTCAGATCTTGCAGACCTGCCTTCTTTATGTTGTCTTTAACCCTTTCATGTCTGGCCATGACCAAAGAAACTCTTATCTGACCATTTTGAAAGGACTGTGTGCCTATGTCTTCCAACAGTTCTGGACAGGATTTTGATTCACCTTTGTCTTCACCTCTGTGAGGTCAGAAGCTGTTGATAAGAGATACAAGGCCCCACGTGCAATTTTCCCCTCGCATATGGCTTTTCTATGATGTGTGAGATGTTAAGTCAGAAAAAGTATTACACGTCTACAGTAATTGGTACAGTAATTAGTAGTAGTTGTCTGAAAAATGCCAGAACAATGTACT
>JANZLP010000045.1:17721256-17732006 GCA_026930925.1 Chelictinia riocourii | reverse complement strand
CTTTAACCTTGCAAAACATTTAATAAGAAGTTTTGCCATTAGTATGACACAAACTTGGCCAATATGTGAGCTCAGAATTTGTTTCATGTCTCCTCTAAAACTTGTCATCTCTGGAAAGGAGATATTCATCCCCAGCGTTATTGTAGGACATGACTTGGTGGTTCAATAAATTGCCCTTCTGTTAGAAAATTTGCTTTGAGACTTGCCAATCACAGACAAAAACAAATCACCAGCCCTGTTCTGAAGGTCAAAATTGAGGAAATAGAATTCTGTAGAGAGGATTATGGTTCAGGGAGAGACAACACATGACCCTTCAGGGAAGCATATTATTTTCCAGTGGGAACTGTACTAGTGTCAACTTTGCAGTTATAGATAATTGGCACCTTTCAATAACAGATTTTTTCCAAAGGATATAATTAACAATTTGTCTTTCTTTACTAGAATTTATTTCTGCTTCAGTAACTGGCCAACTTTTCCATACCAAACAATTTTCCACTGCAGATATTAAAATATTTAAGAAAACTTGCCTACACTGACAGAGACTACAACAAATATAGTTCCATGACTTTGCAGTTTTTCACAGATGACATTTAGATTAAAACGAGAAATGCCATGGACCTGGATCACTTGTGCAACCTGCAGAATTAACCGGTAATGTTCTAAAGACCCTTTTTTTTTTAAAATTGAAGATCATAGAGCAATATGGGAAATTAAAAATTGTTTTATTTCCTTAACAACAGTATTAAACTGCCAAAAAGATCTCATTCAGGCTTGCATTAGTGTTTGAGTACTTCTCATATTTCTGCATAAGGTAAACAATACATATAGCATACCAAAAAATTAAGAATTCTTTCTGCATTTTTTTCTTTATTACTGCCATGATAGTAGTTTTAATATTTTATGTTGTGTTTCTGGTAAATAGTCAAGCTCTCCTAAATGTAAAGGGATCATCAAACACTTCCAGGTAATTCTGTATTGGAATATAACTGTAATTCTCAGTACAAACCATTATACTTAAGTTTCCATTCTAATCTTATTAAGTTTCTTCTGTAACCTTATTCAGATCTGTAGAATATTTCCTGTGCACCTTAGTGGTTTTCAGTGAAACTTTAGACTCTAATTTTTTTCCCCACATTTATTGTAAATGGCCGTGAAAAAAAAAGTTCTAGTTTGTGTTTTGAGCTCTGACTTTTGAGCAAAGGTAATTAAAAAAATTTAGACTTGGTTTGTGCTTCTCACAAAATGCTTCCTCTAAAGTCTTTGGTTTAGAACTGTCAAAGTGTTTGAATAGATGAAAATTATGCTAGAGTTGTCCAAATATACTCTAAAAGTTGTATTTGCAACATTATAACAAATTAAAATATTTATCATTAAAATATTAAATATTAAAATATTAATTTTCCCACAAAGTTCTTCAGGACCCTAAGAAGCCTGTCTAATGACTTCTTTCTTCCTTGAATCTTGTCAGCCTTTCCAGGATTCTGGAGCTTTATGCTCATTAAAACCCAATGTGACTTTAAACATTTTATCCTTAAACTTAATCCTACAATTGAAATAAAATCAAGAAAATTTCTCATGAGAACTTACCTGATATTGAACTAAGGAAAGATATTGTTCAGTTTAGTAATTCCCATTTTAATAAGCATTAAAATTAATAATTTTTATTGTATTTAATTGTATTATAATTAATCAATGTATTTTCCTATTTGATTCTAAATGCAATGAAAAGAACTTACTAGTCTGTCATATATTCAGTTTTAATCTTGTTAAGCTGCTTTTAACACTGAAAGAAACAAAAACTTTATTAGCTGATCTTCATTCTCAGAGCTAATTACACCAAGCATCCTCAGACAAAATCTTTCCTCTCAGTAACAGATTTTCATAGAATAATAGGTGTAGGGAAGTGGCATAGTGACTCTTTTTAACAAAGATTACTGATGGGAATGACAAGTCTCAAGAATTTTAAGGACAAGACATGCTCAAAGGGAGGCACAATAGAGATAATAATAAAGACTGAAGTAGTCCTCAGAAGCCTAAAGATAATTAAAAACATTTTTAAAATGTACTGAAAATGTTTCAGGTTTTTTTGTTTATTCAGCTGCAAAAATAAAAATAATAAAGGAAACAAAACCAGAAAGACATGACCTCAGAACTGAAAGAAAAGCCATATACTGAAGATCTCCTGACATTGGTTTCAATGACATAAGACTGCATTTGCAGCTTCTCCAAGCCCAAATAACAATAATGAAAGAAACAGTGTTTTATCTTCTTTCAGGATGCAGTTTTGCATTATCTTTTCCTTCTCAGCAAGAAAAAGCTTACATTGGTTCTACCTGTAGCCTTCATCCCATCACTCAAATGATCCAGTTTACCAAAGGAAAAAAGCCCCTGACAATAACAAAAAAAAAAAAAATAGTTTAAATTGTTTACTTAGATAATTCCATTGTTTTCTAAAATACAGCTTTACTAAAACCATTGAACCAACAGAAGAGGGAAGTCATGCAGTAGAGGATAGGGTTGACCAACTAGGAGTAGCAAAGTGCAGAGACTTCTTAAGCTATGTTTGAGAACACAGAAATATTTCTCTGCCAAAGGTTCTAACATGAAATGACGCTGTAAGTCCTCCGATATTTACATCGTTTCTGTCCAAATTATTTATGGCAAAGTGGGAGAAACTAGATCAGAATCTTTCTTTGTTCAGAATGTGACGGTGCATTCATTCATCACATTCACTAAGGATTTAAAATAACTTCAGGTAGTAAGTATTCAAAGTAGCAGAGACTGACGAGAATGGGTTTACAGCATTCCAGTTTCCCTTCAGATAGCAATGTGCAAATTAATTTAAACTGGCGATAATTCTGTGGCTTTATATCAGGGTGACATTTATAGTTATGTCCTTTTAGACCCTATAAAATACAATTTTGTACAAAAATAAATTTTAACTCGTGAACTGCAGAGACTTTTGGGCTGTCTAAACTGCAGCACAGTCTTTACAAGGCAAATTGTCTTGTCAGTCAAACTCAGTCCTGTTGGACTCTAATACGTTTGTAACTGCCTCTTAATTGGTAACCGGCTGCGTGATAATTCCTCCCCTGAAGAGCACATTTCTTTTGTTTTTACTTTATCCATTTTGCCATGGGGGATTATGCAGATGGTTAGCGCACTGAGTACATGAGATTGCCAGGCAATAAAATGAAAAGCCATTTAAAGTCAAGTTTTGTAACTTATTCTCACTCTACAGTTAAATATTCTTTCTTGTAAAAAAATTATGAAACATCTCTTTGGAACAATTGGTTTCCCATCACTGGCAAAGCTTAACTCTTTTAAAGAGAATCCTAGCTGACACATATATAATATTTCAATTTTTTCTTTTAATCATCCTTGCTGTTATATTGTGTCAATGCCATGGGGGAGGAAGGTTAAGTAAGTGCATTATTTCAAGAATACAAGAAAATGTTCTCTGCTTAAATGTCAATCTAAAAATAAATTTCAGCTAATTTTATCTGTATTTCTGCTAACCTATAACCTTTACATAAGAAAATATGTATTGTTCAATTTTCATCCTCTGGAAATGCTATATTTATATTATATTTTGAATTTATTAATCTTTTACCCAGGGTGGTAACATTTCAGTGAATGATGGAAGATATCCTTCTATATATAAGTGATATAATGGATGGATCAGCTTGCACCAGAAGAACTTTGAATGAAAACAAATATAAACTAATAGCCTGGCAACAATTCCACACAATATAGTCCAATATATATATATAGTCCAATACCTTGAAACAAATTATGTTCTCTTCATACTTCTTATTAGATACCTTCAGTAACTGTGCTAACAATTATGAAATGCAATGCTTTGATCTATCTATAATAAAAAATTAATTAAAAAAAAAAGTAGAACTATGCATCAGAAGTGGGAAAACCACACCAGAATTAGTTTTACTTCATCTCGCTAATCTTAGCTAGTGGACTGGGTTTTTTCAACCAATACAATTACAAAAGCCAATTTCCTGAGCTTGAATTTCATCTAGTTTGTTTCCTGCACAGCCATCAGCAAATACTCCTTCCTCAGCCAAAGGCTTTGAATGCTAGTCATCTATCAGTTTCTTTTTTGAGTGTCTATCATAAAACTGTATTTTAACAGTGTCCTCTTTCTAGGTCAGCACTTTGGAAGTGTCAAACATACTGAAGGGGAAGAAAGAATTCTAGCTGGGAACAATTCCACCTTGAGTTAGTGTTCATGTAGCTTATTGTGAGAAAAGCTCAAGCAAAATTTTTAAAAGAGAATGCAAAAGGCAAGGAAAAAATGTAACCATAACCTACATTATCCATATTTTCATGTCTCATAAATTATACAAAATGAATTCTAGCAGTAGATGGTGGATGGAGATCTTGCCAAGGGTGAAGTTCTTCGTGGTCATGGAAGTCCCCTTCTCCTTAGCCAAAAATGCATTTTCTCAGGTGACTTTCTCTCGTTCATTCAGCATTTAAATCAATGTTCTCTACTGCCAGGTCAATATCAATGCTTAGGAAATGTTATTACAAAGTAAGGTAAAGAAGCAAAAACCAAATTCATGCTCCAGATGAAGTTTGCTAAAAGAGAGACAGAATACAGTACCGAATCACAGATGCTTGTAACTCAGAATCTCAGAAGGCTGTAACTTTTTTTTCCATTTACATAGAAGATTGAAGGTTTTTGCTTCCCCATGCCTTACCCACTTCAGATCTTGCTTTCATGTTTTTTTCACTAACTCAAGTGCTACACTCCAAAGAATTCACTCCCAGTTTTTCCAGGACCTACCACAGATTTTATTAGACATTAATGCAAGAAGCTTAATCTGAGATGATTTTAAAACAGATTTCCATGGGAGAAGAGGATTGAAATCTAACCCATGTAGGCAGTTTATCTTCTTCTGCAGAATTGTCTTGCATCAAGAGTTTCAGCCTTTGCTTTAACTTTGTAAGAAGATGCCATAAATGCCACAGTCTCCTTTTAAGGTTGAAATATCTCTGTCTTTTGCTGTCTCATATCTTCTTTTCCCTAATGGATTGTATAATACGTCTACCAGTACTCTTTTATTAATATAGATTTATTTGGAGTCATTCAGTTCTACCGTATTACCAGTGATTCCTGATATCTGGAGGCTCTTCTAAAGCCATAACTCAGAGGACTGATTGAATTAGGAGTAAACTTTCTTCAAGTGTTGTAGTAGAATGATAAATACGATGGAAATTTCACAGAATTTAAAAGTAAAATCAAGTTCTGCACAATGTGATGAATTTTGAGGTTCCCCTTCAGAAAATTAATCGGTTTCATAGTGTTAATTACAATGGATTACTAAAAGTTAAATTAATTTTCAATTTTATATTGCTTGAATGAGAAGTCCAGTCACAAAGTGATAGACTGCTAATAACTTAAAATGTTTTCTTAAGTCTTTCATTCAGTCCCTTGACATAGATTAGATCACAATATATTTTATCATCTCTGAAAGTGGAAGAAAAAGCACTGGCTTTGCTTTGCTGACATTAGGGATAAAGGAACACACATTAGTCAGTCAGTAGCTGACTTACAAAAATCTCATAAAGATGCTTTACTAACCAGAGGTTATTTTGTGCTCAAGTATCACACAGCAATTGACAGGTGTAAATATCTAATAACCATTGTAGAAAGACTGGTGCTAGAGCTGACATAGATTTCTTTATGTTGATTCAGGTACGGTGGTCTCGTGTGTACACAGGGATTGCTATGCAAGATATTTCTGATGGTCTCTGCTTACTACAAACTGGCCTCTCAGTATCTGTATGCAGCAAAGATCTATCTGTACTATCTATGCTTCACTGCCATATAAATGAGGAAATATTTCTGATATAAAACTGTAATTGCAAGATAGATGGGAAAATCTGAATCTTCTGAACTTTCAGGAACAAAGTAAAGCAGAACAGAAAAAAACAGTATTTTCAGAAGTGTTATTTTCTATTTTGTCACTGTGGCATCAAAGAACCAAAGCCCACTGCTCTGATGCTGCTGATAATGAACTTGTCCAGTTGAGCTGGGTGCTGGTCCTGTGTGGCTCCTCTTCTGTACCACTAACTGATTTTTGGAAGAGGCTGGGATTTTCAACACAAATATGTGTTCTATGCTTATTGTTGCCTGAAAAAGTTAAATTAGCTTAAATTTCTTCATTCACTAATTCAGAAAAGTAGCAGTTTCATTTTTAGTTCATTACTGAGATTAAAAAAAACAAGTTTGTTTTAAATAATAATAAATAAAAATCAGCAGGGAATACCTGTGTAGCATTAGGAAACAATCTGTGAAACACTTATTTGGGGGCAGAAACCTGGATTCATACCCATTTTAAACAGCTAAAGAGTTAAAACTGCAGCCAAATATTGACTCGCTGAATGACCAATAGTTTAGCGAATTAACAAATGACCATATTTTAGGTCATTTAGAACTTTCAGGCAACAATATGGAGAGAACACATATTTGTGTTTAATAGCACAGGCTTCTTGCATTTCAGAAAAAGGGCAGGATGGATAAGGCTGTAGACACAGATACACGGACTTGAAGGAAATCAAGACAAATCCCAGAATTTCTGGCAACTCCTCCCATAGCCTTTTTGGTCAGATCTATGTTGCCTTTAAGAATCATTCCAACAAGGACACATAAAAATGTCCATCTATTCTGGCAGTGTTTGAGGCTCTTACAGTTCCCGTAGGTGGCACAGTGCATAGAAACCCTTTGGACCATTCTGAGGCAAGGTCATCTTCCACTTGTTCAGCTACTAACTAACCTGGGATATATCTAAAACATAATGGCCAAGTATAAGGAACTCTGCGTCACTCCTGGAGTACTCAACATTGTTTTCATTTTGCTAAGTGTCACGGCTTGTGGAAATGTCTCTGAATTATTTCACTACCAAGAGTGAGAAAATAAAGAACTGTATTTCAGAGCAGTGTCCCTGAGCTGCCACGGATCCAGCTGTTCTGTATGTCCACTTGTACACAGATTTCAAAAGCTTAAGACAAAACTCTATGGCATAATGATGATTTATATTTATTCTAATTGCTACAATTTAGTAGAAAATTACTTTGGCCAATAAACCACTTTCAAGCATTCTTTCTCAAGACAAAGCCAGGTTTTATCACAAGGCCAGCTCTCAGGAACTGTTTGTTTTTTAAAGTTACAAATTTTGGATATATAAAACCCAAATGTCATTGTCACTATAAGAGTCTTTTAAAAGAGTAAGATGAGTTGATCTGTCTAACAAAGGATAATATAATACTGAATATGGATAAAGGATAAAATACTGAATATAATATAATACTGAATGCTCCAATTCCTATGATTCATATCTGGTTTTGTTTTCAATAACTTGTTTCATTCTATACCTACTGAAATGAAACAATACACATATTTCACAGCTGTAACACACAGGACTGTCTAATTTTGGACTCAAAATTGATATTTTTACATCATGAAATATTATCAGAAACAACAGATTATGTGGCAATTCAATTTCTTTTTATCAGCTAAAGAATGGAAGCAATTCTCTCTGTGACTGATCTGTTCAGAAATTTATTTTAAATGTTTTCTCCTGATCCTCCTGCCTCACTTTTCTTCCCTTAAAAAAAGACCATATAACCCCTAAAGTAAAGAAATTGTTATTTTCTGTTGCACTGACAAGTACATTAAATCCGCACTGACTGTCTTGTTCCTTAATTTTTGAATCACTGAGCTTATGAGTCATTATTGCCTAATATGTCAAAACCATTTCAAGGAGGTTTAATGCTCATGTATCTAGTATATAACATAATGTGAATGCTTCTTTGGATTCTCTCTGGGTTATGCAATAAATATATATACTAAAATGTTAAGAATTACTAATTTTTAATTCACAGATTATTTTTTTTAATTCAGATGTGAGACTGTTCCAGCAAGATAAAAATAAATAAATAAATAAATAAATAAAAGAAAATGGAGCAAAATAATCAAATTGTGTCCATCAAATTTGGTTTAAAAATGAACATAATTGGAAGGTATGGGATGAATTATTACAGTGTAAGTTTTGCCCGCATGAGTTAAGAGATTTTGGTGCCCACATTTTTATTGCTAATTATCTAAGCTCTTTAAAAATACTTTACCAGAAGATATTTAACCAATATGTTTTGTTTGGGGGTTTACTATCATGCTGGAGATATTTCTAGCATCTTCTTCAGTTTTTATTGTGCAGGTTATAAACTCCATGGATTGCTATGGTTACAAACAGTTGGATCTGTCTATTAATCTCTGAAATACTTAAGAAACTCTGTAAGGGTCAAATCAAGAGCAGGGGAAAAGAGGAGAAAAATGAAACATATACAGATCAGCTGCTAGTCTTTCAAAGAAGTGAAAGTTATTTGCATGTTTAATTAGATCTTCAAAATTTGGGAAGCTAGTAAGCTCATTCTCTCATTGAATAGTTGCAGCTAGAGTTATTGGCACTTGATTGTCCTGGCAGCCAAAACAGGATTTAAAAGTCTTTGATGACAGTATATCAAAGTATACAGTCCAAGAAAAAACAAATCTCACGTTCTGTTTCAGGATATACTTGTATATATGTATACATTTAGGTGGGAGTGGACAAATCATAATATATAGAGATCATCTCCTAATCTCTGATGTTCACAACACTATTTCCACTATGACTTAATGTGCAAAATCTCCAGAAGTTCATGTTTTGCCTTATGCACAGTAATGCATTATGTCTAAATAGCATACAAATGATCAAATGTTTATCCAGCTTTTAACTAAACAATATAGACTTCCTTTGTTCAAAATGGCTTAAAGTGTGTTTATTATAATTCTATTATTGATTTTATTCTATTATCTACATAATATCCTTTAAACATGAACAAAGATATCTATATATGAATAACTGTAGATACCTGTTCATTAATACAATTTCTGGCAACCCAAGCTTTCTTTCAGACTGGAATTGGGACAATGAGAAAAAGAGTATTCTGTTATAACTTTTGTTCATGGCACTACAAAGTAATCAGTATAAATGTAGAAACTTCAGGTCTTTTGCAGATTATGTTCTGTCTATTCTGTAAGGTCCTACTTACCTGGAAAACTTGATAGGAAAGGGACATGGGATGATGTACAGGCTACAGCTGAAAACAGAGATTTGATTTTTCTTGTTTGTGCATATAGTTTCTAGCCCTAGTAAAGGGTTTTCTTGTGACACCATTCAGACTTAGCAGGAGATATGTTCAATAGATAAAAATAGAGATTCAGTGAAGTAATAAAAATGTAATAAGTAGCATTTCAAGGGTGATATCACATTGTATAGTCCTTAATTCCCAGCAGCTTGGTTTCTACTGCAAAAAAAATGAATATGATGTAGGACAAAACTGGAGCCATGTGATCTGAGATGTCTTCATCAGACAGTGTTCTTCAGCCTGACTGCCAGAGGCAAATAGGTTTTTGGCTATGAATCCAAAGAAAATAGTATGCACTTTCATATCTTTATATTCTTGACTGTGAAGTTCCCTGTACTATTAAAAAATCCAAACTAACAGTTTTAAAAAGCTGCAGGAGAAAATAAACTGGACAATCAGGACAAGAATGATTGGTAGGAATGGGAACACTAGATATATTTGTGGAGATGGCTGCAGTGGAAGGGGAAAGCTTTCTGTAAGTTACCTTTGAGAATCATTGAGTTTCTAGTAAAAGGGAAGTTTTGTGTGACTGGTGTATGCTCGGGACAATTACAGACAAAAAACTGGAGAGATGAACTTGTTACAGACTTACAAGCCAGTACCTTGAATCTGGAATATTTAGGCTCCTCATTAAGACCAGATTGTCTCTAGGTATAACAGCAGAAAGGTCTCTAAACAGCCATTAAAATAGAAGAAGCTGACAGGGGAAAGCCAATGTACATATGCCAAGCAGCAGATTAGAAAGAAGCAAAGAAAAGCCCTAAAGCTGAAAGAAAATGACCGTGAGTACCAGCATTAAATCGGCAAAGCAAAAATCTGAGATTTAATTGGCTAAGAACATAAACAGAGACAATAAGAAAAAAATCAGATTTGCAGCAATCAACAAAACTGAAGGAAATACCCTACACTGAAAAACAGGAAAAACAGAATGGAGCTTTACATCCCGCTATTTAATTCAAGAGCACAAATAAAGCAACAAAAGGCTGTTATGGAGTCCAGCGTGGGATTCATCAAGTGAACGAGAACAGTCTTTATGTGGAGTAACAGAATGCTCTGCATGCTGCAGGGGCTGGCGTGCATGTGACATAAAAACCTCACAGAACCACAGGAGGACTGGAAGAAAAGGAATGAGGGAGGGAAGTGAAGGAAGAAGAGATGGAAAAAAGGAAGAAGGAAAGAAAAACAAAGGAAGGAAGGAAGGAAGGGAGGGGAGGGGAGGAGAGGCAGAAAAGAAGAAGAAAGGGAAGGGGAAGATGAGAAGCAGGAAAAGAGGGAAGAACGAAAGGAGAAAAAAGAGGAAAAGGAAGACTAAGAAGAAATTGGTAAAATCCCTGAGGACTTAACATGCTTGAAGAATCTCACATCTTTGCAAAGATCCTATTTCCTAGAATTATCTTTCAGACTATTTCTAGGTCCAGAGCGTTTCACTTTACATTGAACTGCAGACTGCAAAGTACAACACAAAGGTCCACTGAGAATTATTAAAAAAAAAAAAAAAAAAAAAAAAAAAGTACTTATGGTGCGATAAAGCATCCTGTCC
>JANZLP010000045.1:16861977-16872118 GCA_026930925.1 Chelictinia riocourii | reverse complement strand
CAGAGTCTTACCAACATTCTTCTCATACTGAATCCAAGACATAGCACCATACCAGCTACTAGGAAGTAAATTAACTCTATCCCAGCCAAAACCAGGACAAGAAGTCACACAGCTTATGGATTACTGGTAAAGTGAACTGTAAACCTCAGGTCCTTTTTTCACAATGGCTACCCTATGAAATAAAACAAAGCCCCAAACCCATCATCTGATGAAAGAGACATATAAGGCTGTGTTATCAAATGCATGATCATGAACTTGACTGTTTCAGCTTAGGATATTCTGAAACCAGATTAATAAGGATGAGGAATGTGTAAGACTTCAACATGCTCTCAGGTTTCCAGTAAGCATAAAAGCTGGTTTTATGCAAAAGTTGTCATTGCACACTAACAGTTTACTAAAAAAAAAAACCAAAACCAAAAAAAAAGGAAAATCAAAGACCTAAAATCTTAAACTCCTCTAAAGTGGTTTGAAATTCCCTGAACTTCATGTCATTTGGGAGCTAGGAATAGCTTTCTATTT
Organism: Chelictinia riocourii; assembly: GCA_026930925.1. NCBI lineage: Eukaryota > Metazoa > Chordata > Aves > Accipitriformes > Accipitridae > Chelictinia > Chelictinia riocourii. Next base: position 16,871,599 of record JANZLP010000045.1, on the reverse strand, counting down.
GAAAAATGTCATGATATTACTATATAATAGTATGAGTAGATTTCTATTCTTACTTTATTCTCATTCCTTATTCTTCTCATTCTTACTTTACCTACTTGGAGACTGGTAGTTTGCAAACAGCACCTAACCTTTCAAGGTTCAACCTTTCAATCTGTTAACAAAGTCATTTTAATTAAAATGGTAATGCTTTCAATTGCCAGGCTTCATTTTTACTTAAGTTGAACACCATGCACACATTTTAAAGAAATGAACAACTTTTTTGATATCATTCGACTTGTTTTTATTTCATCTATGAACTTTAATGAAAAATCTCAAATGAAAATCAGTATATGATACAAAAGCCAAAAATAATCAAAACCAGGTGCAATTCATATAAACTTCTCCACTAGGACAAGTTTTCTGACTGAAGCCTCTGGTAAGTTTTGTGTAGATAAGGTGGAAGAATAATAAAAGAGAGAACAGACTTCCCCAACTCCAAAATACTATATGTTATACCCTGGATTTTAGAAGTCCTTAAAACATTTTAGATCAAATCTTGTCATTGAAAAAGGCAAATTTATCTTTCTATATGATGTATTATGTATTAGTATTTGGTGACTGGTATCTGGTGATCTCAGTTCTGTCAGAACACAACAGAACATTAGCATTTTCTGCTAGCAAAATTTGGGGATGAACTACAAAAGTAAGAGAAAACTGGTGCTCAAAACCACTGTCTGCAGCATTCCTTTCATATTTCATCCCTTTCCATCAGATGCAGAAGAATACCTTGCATTTAGTTGTTGCTATGTCTCAGTTAAGATTAAAATCTACAAAACCAAAACCAAAAATCCTAAAGCAGTATGCTTTCATTTGTTGACACAGGCATGGGTTGCTTGGCTTGAGATACGTTGGCTTACCTCCCATATATAACATGTGCCTCTCAAACGTACATCCCCAAACAATGACATTTCAGCTTAAAATCTGACTTTTGGTGTATATTGCTTCTCACAGAGTTTATGTCTACAATGCCTGCTAACACAATGACAAAGACACTCTTATGCTTTTCTGCAAACTTTTCTCTGGGGCTCCTCAAAATACCCAAATATTGCAGAGCATATCATACTTACGCCTGTAGGGCCTCCTTCACTCCTGTTTCTATAAGGCACGACAACATTCCACATTTTTTGCCATCACTTCCTGGTCCACATTTCCTACAACATTCAACCATCCTTGCCTGCACTGCCTTCTGCAATATTGCTGGTCTCACACATTGAAAATTCTGGGTTGTTTCCCCTGAAAGGCACAATGTTTCTGGATAATACTCCTGCAACTGTGGAATCACTTTTAGTTTGTGAAATTTTATGCTGCATTTGAGTCACATTTCCAAGCTCTTACTTACATTCATTATGTCTGGAAATTTATCTTCTTGCTGAAGGTTCAACTGAGATCCCAGTGACTGCAGGGATTAGTGCTCTGGGAAAATATCATGAGTTGGCACCATTATTTCTGTGACCATAGGTGCCTGCAGTGAGATTGCCAGGTGGACTTGAAGGACACATAGTCATTTGACTTTCAGGTCTGAAAGTGGCTACTTGTAGGGTAAGCCCATGCTTCATTTTCCCTCATTCACCAGGAGGACTAGATACTCTTCTTCATTTAATATGTGTGCAATATACAGCTTACTGACATAACTGACCAAAGCTTACCAAAAAAAAAAAAAAAAGCCCTTTCAGAAGAACAGCTTAAACCACTTATAAAATTTGAGAGCAGCTTTTGGCTGAAAAAAAAATGGTTGGAGGGTAATGAAAACCTCAAAATGCTTGATTCTACCATTTTCAAATAAAAATGGTTTAATTTCTTCTTTCAAGAGGAATTTCATTCCATGATTTCTTTTGATTTAACTAAAACACAGGCACAGAAAATAGAATGTGAAGTTTCATATTTGGTCAAATAACATATTTCCTCAATCAGAAATTATTTGGTGGGTTTTGCAGTGTGCTATTCAATTTAATAACATTTATAAAAGAATTAACTTCAGGTCATCTCAGAAAAATATGTGCCAAGATTTGTGTTCATGCCACAACCATAAAAATGTTTTATATGTTTAGCCCCATTTTAGTTCCCAGAACACTGATTTGGACTGTAGCTTGGACTGTGGATTTGCTTGATATATACATCATTTCATGTCACCTATCTAAGACAGTGGATAATTCTTGTAAACCCCCAGACAGTATTATACAAACAGTTGAGATTTTATCATCATTGTTGAACTTCCATTATAACAGCAAATAAAAATCAAGTGGTGGGTTAGAACAGTTACTTCCGAATTTAGTAAGGTTTTAAAGCAATCCACAATTGTATAATCATCCTGCTCCCATCTCAGACTCTGCCCACTCTTTGAAAAGATGGTTCAGGTGGCTAATCCTGAGCTGCTGAGCTGATGAAGGAGACCATAACCTTTCCTCTCTAGGTAGCCTGGACTCATCCTGGATGTGCTTCCATACAACAATTCCTCCAAGGTCAGTGTATCATCAGTAACACAGGATGTGACAGGTTGGTGTAATATTGAGAAAGAGACTTAGTTAACAGGAAAAGAGAAAAAGAAGGTCACCTAAAAGCTTTGTGTTCATACTGTGCAGCCTGACCCCATCTTTTCTGAGCCTATTATGAGCAGAATAGATCCTTACTAAGACCCATCTTTCTCTAGTTCTCAGGGTCAGGCTGGGTAGCAAAGGCCGTTTTCTCAGTTGTGAACTCAGACATAACAATGCAGCCAGCCAAAAAAGGCAGCGCATACCTTCCAGCCCACTGCCTACAAGCACATGCTTGCTATGGTTTTCCCACATTCTGTTTGCACCAGATAGTTACATTATTGTTTTCAGGTGTGAGGTAATTTCCCACAGTTCTTTTGTTCAGAAGTTAATTGTATGTTATGATAAGACTAATATAAAATGTATGTAGGTAATTGATCAGATTGGCTTTGCTGATATTATTGTCGAATTTAGTGATAAAAACACTTGGCCTAACTGTTTGCGTATATGCTAAAGCATGTACTTTCTTGGGGTGACAGAAAAGTCTTGGGAGTTGAAAGCAGCCTTTGAAAGAAAAGTCTCAAGGAAGACCACAGAATTTGGACTTTTCTAATAAACACATCTAATATGAATGTAAATCAAAGAAAGGCCATTGTTGTTAAGAGCAAGTCTACTCTGAATAGAGAAACAAAACGAAAAATGAAACCAACCAAGTATACAGTAAGCATTTTTTAAATATATAATTAAAAAGCTCCTCCTCCTTCCTTCATAGTCCAAGACTGGAGCTTAAATGTTGTTTCAAATAGTAAGGTCTCTTGTAGAATTGTATAGCATGAGTTTTTAAAAATATGGAAAAGTTATTAGGGAGACAGACGCCTCAACAAAATGACCCAGTTTTAATATAACTTCCGTTGAATTCACTCAAAATGGATCAATAGGTGTTTCATTTATTTTTCTGGTATTCCATATGAAAAGAATTTTGTTAATACATTGTCTTGGTTGGCAGAAATCACATTCAGCAATATTGAACAATTTCATTGATACACTGTTATTTTCAAAACTCATGGAAAAGGTCACACGATTTTACATTTGTTTTCTAAATCTCTTGAAAAAGTAAATCTATACTGGAAGCTATTAGTTTCCAAACATGAAGTTGTTCTTAAAATGAAAGTGAGTAAGGAAAAAAGGCTAGGCATTGTTTTCATGTCTGTTAAAAAGGTTCATACCTGCAAGAATATTTTAACCATTCCAATACCTTATAATTTTGCTGACACTTTTCAGAATTTCATTTTATTTATCTGTACTGCAAAAGTGCCAGAACATCAGAAATTAACCTTTGAATAAGTGCAATCATAATAGAAATCAATGCAGCACTTTTTGAGGAATAATGAGGCAAAAGAAGTGCCAAAGAACAACATTTTCTTTTTCTGTAAGATCTACAGCACTGTTGTAATTTTCTGTTGTTGGAACTTGATTAATTTTGTTGTCCTTAAATCTATGACAGAAACATAAGCATTGCTATTCACATGAACTAGAGTAACATTAAAATTCAAGGTTTGAAGATGTTACTATCACTTGTGATAGTAGTTAAGCGCCTAAATACTTTTAAGATTGAAAAAAGGAAAATATTGCAATAATTTCAGAATAACATAATTTCATAAAAAGAGTATTACTAGATCTATTCCTTCTTATTTTTCTGATATAATTTTATTAATTCCTAGAATTATTTAAAAATGTTTTATAATTTTATGTCCTACAATCAGTATTGAGTTTGTTGAGTCTAAAACAGAAGTGAGGGTTTTTTACCCTTTTAAAATTTGCCACTAATGAAATAATAGAATACAATTCTTTTTAAGTGCAGTATATTTTAAGTGGGTACTCTGCATAACAAAATTAAAGATTGTTGAAAAAGATCCCTCAAGATGTGCAGTAAACTCCTGAGATGGTGGCAGCATGGGTGTATAGAGTAGAAAGGAACTGAAGAATGAATTTTTTGTCAGAGTTCCCATTTTCATAAAAACAATAAGACAGAGAAATACAAAACTTTTCAACATTATTGTCAAAAATAAAAGGTACTTTTCACTTAGAGAATGTATGTATGGGTGTGTGTATGTGTTGGTACATTTAATATTTCACATACCTATGCATGTATATGTGCTTTATGGAGATGCTTGCCTTTCACTGTAGAAAGAATATTTGGAAAAAAGTATTTTGATTGTTAGAAAAGAAGCATAAACTGGGAAAACAAAAATATAATAATCTTTGCAGATACAGTGAAGTGTCCAAATATATTCTTTACTGAAAATTAGATTCTGAAAGATTGACATCTGCACTTTCTTTTGCTTTTCCAAGACAAACACATTGTTTTATAGAAACAGCTTTATGAACCCAGCATCTCCTGTATAACTAGCCTCATGGAAGATTCCTATATTATTTAAGAGTAGTGGATTGTGAGTAGGGACTTAGAGGCTGCATTTGTAATAATAAATTAAATAGTGACCAGCAATGTCATCTAGCACTGGAATCTGATCATCTGTAGTTTTAAATTAATAGCATGGGCCTTAGCAGAGTTCTGGCCCATGTCAGCCCTTATCCTCCCAGTAGTTTCCCAATCCAGCTACAGCACTGCAGAGGTCATTCCCAGCAGGCAGTCTGAATGTACTCATGCTCTTTTAAAGGCCAAGGTAGTTTATTCCTACCACGATGAGCTACTCCAGGCCAGTTGGCCTGAGCGCCAGTGAGCATTCCTGGGCACACCTGGTGCCTGTTAGCACAGGTATGGACTCACAGTCCAAGGTGACATCTTTTCTGACCCTTTTACCTGTTGGTAGCAGTGCACAAAATGTGTCTTCACCAGTTAAATACTGTAATTTGCCTACTATGTGGAATAATTTAGGGCAGAGAGAAGGATTTTATTTTTGACCACTACGTTCTGAGTCCTCTTGACAGACTCCGGTCTTGTTAAAGTTATTAATTCTGGTAAAGCTTTCTCTCTGTTTTGGATAATCTTTTTTCACCTCTACAAACAACAAATACTTAAAAAGCAAAATGAAATATTGATTATTAAAGCTGTAAACTTAGTGAAAAGAAAGCACAGAAAATATCTAAATATCAGGAAATCTGGACAGGAGCTTGGTCCTGTTCTGTAGTCAGTCTGTCACAGGCTTACAGGACTCAATACATGATCTGTCTGCAACTATTTTTCAGGAAATGAGCCAAAGATATTGTCTCTCAGGCTGATTAATTTGTTCTGCTTATGGACTTTAATGGATCAACAAGTAAAGCTGACTGTTTAAAAACTGTCAGGTCATTTGTGGATTTTTTGTGTTGGTTTTGAAAAAAAAAAAAAAAGGAATTTTATGAATTCATTCTTTCCTCCCCATCTCTTAAAATACCATTTGCATTAATATAAATGATTTTAAAAAGATACGAGTTGATCCTAATTGTTTTGCATGATAAGCAAGAAATCAGATAGAAAATCTGCATAGAAAACATTAGACATTTTGTATCTAGTTCATACAGTAATCCCAATCTGTAAATGAAAAAATTCATTAGTGCGAGCATGAAGTAGGAGATTCTGCCTTACATATTCTGTCTCCCATATTCTGCTTTTCCTTTCTGTTTTCTTCCTTAGCAGTATAGCTGTAATTCTGTCTGTGCTTTCCAACTAGAAAAATAGTTTGCATCATATTCAACTGTCATTTTTACATGTCTCTCTCACACAGATACAGATGAGTCCTATAGCTCTGAACTAAATTGGTCACAGAGGAGCCCAGCACGGGGATATTGCTTGCAGCCCAACACCACATGCATTAGACATTCTCCAGGGTCAATCAGCTATGGGGTTAGGAAAAGTGCTTTCCCCCCAGCCCAAGTGTTTTGGAATTGGTTGGAGTAATGATGTTTGGCTTTATTTGGTTTATGTGCTGATTTATTATGGTGGGAAGTCTCCTTTTCCTACAGTTTCAGTAAAATATGCAGTCACTTCTGTGGTTTCCCCTGGGTATATTACCTGTTCTTATAGTATAAATTGGGCTGCTGTGGAGATTATATGTTCCATGCCTGGTCATTGTAGAAAGACACCTCCTCCTGAAGCAAGAAAATAATCAGAAAAAAGCATCTGCAAATACCTGCAACACCAAACTGCTGTTAAGTCAAAAGGGATAAAGAAGGGAACATGAACAGCATCTATCAAGCCATACAGCAGCTCAGCATGCCATTTACTTAGGGCCTATATGCAGGTGCACTTGAAAAATACCCCTTTCAAGCACAAGCTGTTAAAGGATGGGAGTTCAGATGCCACCCGTCCTTCTGTGTGAGTAAATCTTTCCAGAAAACAGCTGAATCAACTGCCCTTACAATTCATGTACCACAGGCTCATAAATCAGATTCCTAGGGAATCGCCGTGTTGTCACCATTGATGTCACCCTCAATTCTTTGAAAAAAATCACTATGACCACGTGCATGTATTCCCTTAGCTGGATACAGTGATTCTTTAATGTTCTTCACATTTGTTAAAAAAATTACATAATCTGGAATGTGTGACATTCTTAAAAGTCAAAATACACTAGTAAATGGGGCTCGTGTCTAAACCACCTTGAAAACGTCAGGACTTGAATGCTTCCCAATATCTCATGGACACTTGTGGCTTTCACTGCTTCTTCTGAACTAACTACAAATGCATTAGAGTCAGCTCTGATCTTCTTTGAAATATTAGCTTTTGGGAAAATAACTTGCCAGTGAAGCTGAGGGAGTCTGTGCTAAGGGGTAGCAGAATTTTATCCCATAGGGAGTGAGGGCTGACAATTGAGCTGGTTTGCAGTTAACCTGACTTTAGTAGTAGCCTTAGCCTGTACTTTCCAATAATAGCACCCCAGACAAGCAGGATTAGGGAAGATGACTCTCTGCATCCTCAGGGATGGGTCTGGTTCTAATCTACACATTGGTGATGGTCACCAGCAGCATCTGAGGGCTATGGCATAAAGACAGCAGGCTGAGGTCTTATCCTGCAGAGGGCAAGGGCTGAGCTAGTCTGCTGTTGCCTCCCGCTTTGTAGGCAGCCCCGTGTTCAATTTGCCCACGTCTTAGAGGGGTATAGCAACACTTTGCTCCTACCTGGGGCATGGGGTGCTGGGCTGAGCACTGCACAGCAGCTCAAGACCCTCAGCTGAGCAACTGTACTCATAGGGGTCTGAAGACAGTGCTCCCATTGATACCAACGGCCTCTTAATTTCAGGTGCCATCTGCACATTGGCAGGAGATGGACATTTTCTGTTCTGAGAATCTCAGTGAGGTGGGCAAACAGAGTGAGAAAAGAAGGGTTATTAATCCGCAAGGACAAAAATTGCTGATATCAGCTGTGAGCTTACATGGTTGTTGGATTTTTTCCCAGTATTAGGAGTAAACCTAGCCTCTCCATCAGGAATCCCACTGAGTAAGAAAGGGCCACGCCATGTTCCAAAGCAATGCAAATCTTCTTGACAGTGATTAACTTATTACTTTACAAAGCAGTTACATTATAATTTGGGAGAATTTTCCAGATACTGAGGAGACCTAATTTACTTTAAATATCAAACTTAATGCGAGTTAACTTAAATGCCAAACACATACTTGGGAGAAAGTTAGTTGTCACCTTTGTGCCATATAGTATATCTGACAGAGCACATAACAGTTTTCACCAGAAGCACTGAAGAAACAATTTAGCAAAATCATGGAAGAGTATTCTCAATATTTATAAACATTTTAATAAAAATAGAAGGAATGCTTTCTAATTTCCATACCTCCTTCCTCTACATCCCTTCCAGCTCAGTAGATACTTTTCCATTGTGCATTATGACAAAGGAGGGATGAGTAGGGGGAGAGGGTAAGAAAAGGCAGTCTATAGTTCAGTGATGTCTTCCGCAGCAGTAAAGTCAATTTAAGGAGCTATTCATTCCTCCACTGACTATGCCGTTTGCTGCCTTTCAGCATGTAGTTGCAAGACATTAGTTTTTGCAGAGCAGCTGGCACAGGGAGTTCCAGCCTCCCCTTCTCCGACACAGCTCACTCTCACCCGCATGATAGAGTTTGCTGCTCTGACAGGCTGTGGCTCCATGACAGCCTAAGCCAATCTAATTGCCGTCATACTCTTGCACCCTCCCTGAAGCAGCTTTGGCACTCAGCTAACCCTCCATTTAGCCATATTTTTAGGCCAGCTTAGTAAACTGAAATGCTTCAACACAGAATCATAGAAACACTGGTGGAATAAAAACATACATACAACTCCTGGCAGGGGAAAGGGCAGCTATAGTAGTAAACCAGCAAGCTCAGGGCATGGGGTTAAAGCACTGTACCATGATCATCCATGTATAACTACATAACTGTTTGACTGTCAGCATGCTCTCTGGCAGTCATGGATGGTATCAATGGCACAGCGTTCTCCTGGATGGTGCTCAGGACAGGTCAAAGCAGGTCATGGGAGAAGGCTGTTCCCTACAGGCAGGGCAGAGGCGGTCACCCCGTTTTGGAGGAAGAGAGCTTAGGCAGGAGGATGCAACCTGTGTCACGCCACTAGCTCTCAAGGCCAAGGAACATATCCTGGCCCATTTTGCTGGCTGGTCAGCAGGACTGTAGCAGCCAAGAGACCATTCTAAGCTGCCGTGGAACCACAATCTCAGCTGCTCTGGTATCAACTGTGAGGCTGGGTTTTTTTGTGTTGATATGATCACTGAAACTATTCAGGTTTAAAATTTTCCTTTTAATTTCTGGCATGTTACTTTAACAAAGACCATCCAGTCACAAATTTTTAAAGCAACAATATTTTATGTCATGGGTTTCATTTGCTTATTGCACTCTTTGACAGGCTGTATTCTTTAGCATAAACATTTATAAGCTTTTTCTATTACAGTTGATTTTTTTTTTACAGCCTTGATTCTAGAGAAAATAAGGCTTATACAATTGCACTGTCCACAACTGTCTGTGTGTCTGTCAGTCCTCCCCTGGTAAATGTGGAACCCACTGACCAACGTCAACCCAGTTTCACAGAGGGAAAGAAATAGCATTACCTCCAGTGATCGCCATAGGTTAATAAGTGAACCATGTAACTGCACTAAACGACTATAAAAGAAATAGCA
>JANZLP010000045.1:16415593-16431543 GCA_026930925.1 Chelictinia riocourii | reverse complement strand
TATCCTTGGCGTTTTCAAAGCAATTTGAAAACTTTAGATTGAAGGTGGGATAAAAGGCCAGAAGATGCTTATTTTTTCCTCCTTTGATCACTGAAAGCCTCACTTAAGAAAAAAATCAAGTGACTCTGACTCACACAGTCATCAGGACATATATATATGGCCACTAATATTTTTGGATCTAGAAAAAAATGCCCTCAGCACTTTGCTGAACAAACTGCTGATATACAGCAGCTGTTCCTTTGTTAAGCTAAATACTAATATCGTGTTACTTACATCAGTCATTTTTGGATGTATGGTTTTCAAGAAAGACCAAAACAAAAATAGCATTTGAATTGCAAGCTTAGAAATTGTGCGGTTTTACAGAGACTTCAGAGCTGACAAAAGAGGGGGTTTTTATCATGTGGCAAATGTTAGTAGTCCAAGTGCATAAAATGTATATTATATAAATAATGCAGCAGTATAGTTCAGCATATTCTCTCTGCTTTCTGCAAAGGAGCCTGAAGCATTTTCTTGACCCAAATTTGTACATGAAAATCAAAGAAATAACTCTTCTGCTGGTCTTAAAAGTAGCTGTAAAGAAAATCTCGGCTTTGAGAATACCAGTGTTTCTTTTTATTCAAGAAGAGAATAAAGCATTTGAAAATATATTTAACCTGCTGTATGCTTAACTGTGATGCTGATTCACACAGGATTGTTTAAAACAGAAAGTGAAGGTGATCCTCCTCCCACATCTCTGCAGCAACCAGATGATTACAAGAGTAAACACTGGCTGACTTAAACCAACATTGCTTCAGCTATCCCCTGCTACAAATGTTGAAGTAATGGGGTGGTGAATGTTCTGAGAAAATCAACAACGCTGCTTTTGTTGCTGCTGTTGTTCATTTTTATTAATTTTGTTTTATTAGACAACTGCTTTCCATTATAAATAAATAAGGCATGAAGGTTCTCCATACTGTTACAGAGCTGGTAGCCACAGTCGTGCATATGGCTCCTAATGTTTCTTGAGTTTGGGGCCATAGGGCACCTGAAAATGCAGAGCATGGAAGAGTGGAGTGTTTGATGGTGGGTGGTTTGAAGAGGAGATCTCTGGAGCGGGTATGGTTTGGCCATACTCCTGCCAACTTATCTCCGTGGTACTCAGCTTAACAAAAGAGGGTATTTTGGGGGATATTTTTGCATTAATTCCATGGCGAGTGAAAGAAAGGTAGCTCCTCCTAACACCAAGGCCCTAGACTCGGAGGATAATTACATTTTACCAGTCTTTCCCCTCCAAAGCCACATTCCCATTTATTTGTGCAAAAATCCCAACCATTTACCCAAGATTTTGGGATGTAAACTGGTGAAAATAGAATCCAAATCTGGCCTAAAGTTTCTCCAGGCAGGTACAGAATAGGTAGCTTACACTGAACTGCTCAATTTTTGTGGCTTAGTGCTCAGGGTGTTGCATAAGCTGTAATGAAATGCTGCTTCTCTGCCTAAAACACGTCTGACCGTACAAGGTCAACACCTAATTAATGAAAAATGGAAACTGGTGATTCCTGAGACTGCAGTGGCCTTTTGGCTGTGTGTTTGCATGTCTGTAGAAGCAAAAGTGAGGAGGTTTCAGTGCTGGAAAGTGAACTGGAACATGAGAGGTGACAACCTTTGGAGACAATATCTCAGCCAAGAAAGATTATTTTCAGCAGAAAACTGAAATCTGTCCTCTCGACTGGGGAGATGCTCAGAACAAAAGTGTGGGGCAATGTGTGATCAGCACTACTGCCAGGGCCAGAGCTCCTGACGCTGTAAGATGCTTTATCCTTCTGCTTGCATGCAAGTCACTGGTAGTTTTGCAAGCCCATGCAAGCTGTGTTTGAGGAGTTTGCTACAATGGGGCAACGGCAACCTCTTCAAGAGCACAGCACAGAGGGCTGGTGGTACCCAGACCATGAGATGAAAGCATGTCTCTGATACTGTAATAGCACTTCTTGTCTAGCTTATGGTAAAGCCCTGGTCAGCAAGTTCCTAGCAGGCACAGTGCTTCACCTGGGCTGAAATACTGGGGCAGATTGAAAGCGAGGAAATCCCATATGCCTACAAAGCCTGGAGGGTATGGACTGAAATACTAAGCGACGCTGATGAAGACAGAACAGTTTTATGTTTCTCTTCAAGTTTTTCCAGTTGCAATGATCTTGCATTGTAAGTAGCTGAAAAACCTGACTGATAAGAGAATGGCTTAAATAGCAAGAACATACTGTCCTTTGGGGAAGGGGAAGGCATAGACAGAAGTCTTTTGGGTACAAGCGTAGGTTCTTAACCATAAAACCAAAGTGGAGAGTTGGGCTGGTGTGGTGGAGCAGCCCCTGAAGTTCTGATGGCTTTTCGTTTTACTTTGAAACACTGCACCCCAGCTGTGGCGGAATGCTGGAGGACACCCAGGCTTTTGCTTGCAGATATTCAGGCTGTAAGACAAGCTGAAAAGGGTGGAGGAAGTGATCGGTTTTCTTTTTTTGTGGTGTGGTTTACATTGCTGTTGTGATGTCTGGCAGCGGCAGTAACTCATGCAGAGATCGGTCATACAGTTTCTGAAATCCTCTAACTACAATGTACAATTGTCCCAACAAGTTGTCCAGAGCCCAAGCTTAAAAAAGTGAGTTGAGTCTCTGTGACATTTTCTTGCTTATAGACCTCTTGAACCTTCAAAGCGGAGGGGCCACGTGGCATTTCCTGGGGCTGAAGAGAAGACTTGGCTGTTGCAATTGCACGTGGGAGTTGCAGAGAGGCAGGACTCATTTGCTGCTCTTGTTTTTCACCTTTGTGGCATTGATGTCTGCTTTTGTTTTCTGGATGCGGGAGAAGATCTCCTTAAAAAGAGACTTGTACTCAGGCTGGCTCTGCTCCAGCCGCTTGTCCACAGCCTCCACGTGTTTGCTGATGGTCTTCTCCATGGTTTTCCGCTCTTCCAACTCATGTCCCTCTCCTCGGAAGTCTCTGAAGGAGCTGTCACGAGAGATGGGCCGGGATGTTTGGACCCCTGTGTGGCGCACGCTGTCCTTGTGCTGCCGGCATTTGCTCAGAAGCTCTTCATACTTCTCCAGCAAGGCGTGGTACTGCTCGTCCACTTCCCTCAGGATGGACATGCCCCGTTTGCGCACATTGTTAGCGTGCAGCGTGTAATTGCCCTCATGCCGACTCACAGCATCCTTGGTCACGATAGCATTGAGGGCTGTGTCACTGCAGCTTTTCCGGACGGGGTGGTTTGGGGAAGGCGTCATTGATGGCCCATGACTTTTTCCTCCCTCCTCCTCAGAGAGGTCAATGTAGTCTGCTTCTGGGGCATTATTCAGGGGCTCAAGGAGGGCCTCGGACAAGTTGTCTTCCCTGCTGAGCAAATACTTCTTGACTTGTTTCATCTGTTGTAGCTCTAGGAGCTCTGCTTCCAGTTCCTTGATGCGCAGTTTGCAGTTCTCCATCTCGCACACCCGCTGCTCGAGGTCTGAGTACTCCTGAATAACGGAGGAGTACTCTCGCTCAACCCTCTCTTTCCGCTGCTTCTCCTGGTTGACTTGGGACCTCAGGGAGTTCACCATGGCTTGGAGACGCTCATTCTCCCTCTCCAGTGGCTTCTGGTTGAACTCTGTGGAAGAGCTGTGGACCTGGAATGCATCCTCATACCTGAAAGTGAAGAAAGACCCTTAAGGGAGTCTGACCAAGTGACAGTCCATGAGGGACTCATTGTGTCTTATTGTCATGTAAGTAATCCCACTGATGCCCAGAACGGAGGTAACCTGAACTCATGGAGTGAAATATACCTCCTCCCGTGTGCCAGGAGACCACAAATGTGGCTGGGGCTCTTCTGGACACAGAGACCAGTCTCTGTCCCAGAGAACCTGCAGTCTCATTTAATAGCCCCTGAAAAACAGGGAGGAAATGAAACCCTAAAAGGTAAAAGACTCATTAACCAATGGACAAGCCAACAACGTCGCAGTGAGGCAAAGATGAATGTTCAAGTGCTACCAGTCTGAGCTGGAAGTAGAAGGCTTTGAGTTTTTCCTGCTGGATTTCATCAGCTATTCAACTGCATCATGGAGTTCACCAACTACTCACTGCATGTGCCAACAACCCCAAACCCCACCCAGCAAAAAAACAGAAGCACAGGCTCTGCTGTCCTGTGTCTGGGAGGTGCTCCAGAGGGAGCAGGAGAAGATTTACACAGCAAGGGAGGCAGACAGAGACTTTTGACAGAGTTGCCCCTTCTTCATTGCCTGGGAAGCGATAACAAGCACTTCCCCCTTCCCTCAGGTTGCTGTCGGGAAGTCAGATTTTTCCTCCTCCTCAATGAAGTGCCCATGGCATCCTATCTGGTTAGAACAGATTGGAAAAGAGCAAGTACCATGGCTTCTCCTGGGAGGCATGACTGGTGGTGGTGGGTATTGAACAGATTTCCCAAGTTACTGAAGGGCAGCCTGACCTTCAGAGCCAACTGCAGAGCTGCAAGCTGAATGGAGGTCCCAAGGCACTGCAGGGAGAGTGGAATTGGGGGACTGGAGGGGGGGGACACCACAGAGATATTAAGTGGATTTTGCTGGGGGTTAGGTTAGGGCCTCATAAACATCCCCGTTGCTGCTGCAGTAGAAATGTCTTTTGTTCATATCCTCTGGCAGAGGATGCTTTCAGTAACAAAGTTTATTGATTGCTTATCTGTTTAAAGAAGCCTCTATTATGGACAAAGCTGAGCAAGAAATGCCCTCACGAGGTCAGTGAATTAACACACTGGCTGGGTTTTAACGAGGATCAAGTGTGCAATAGTGCTGAAGGTGTTTGTACAACACTTGGTGGCATGTGGCATATCTTGTTGTGTGACTGGTGCTGCTGGGGGGTACTGGCATCGTACAGGACAAAATGCACCATCTCAACTGGCTTCAGTCAGCCAGAAATGCTGGTACTGTGCTGGGAGGCAGCTGCAAAGGGAAGAAGGGCTGTGCTGGTTTGGGAAGGGAAGCTGTGTCGGCAGCTCGAGGGAAGGGTCCTCTTCACATGATGTGTTACTGGGTGGGCTGTACTGGGACAGGCTGGTTTGAACTATCTAGAGCCTGAACAATGCATCCTGTCTGGTGTGTGTTCCCACACATCTCCCTGCCAACGTGCCAGGAGAATCCTAGCCCCTCCAGGCAATGCCTGTCCCCTCCAGCCTGGCCCAGTGCAGCTGCGTGAGGCATCCAGATCCTCCTGGGTAGCTATTCTTTCCCTCTGAAAAAGAACTTGCATCTCCCCATTTGAGGCATCACTGATGCTGGGATCATGAAGGCTCTGCTTTGCCAATGCCACCTGCTTAGGTGAGCGGGTAGGTGAGAGGGAGGTCATTCCTTCAGCTCCAGCATTGAGTTTCAGGCTCTGATGCAAAGCTTAGGTCTCTTATCCAGGTGTGTGGGGGTTTTTGTGCACCTCGAGATGGGCTGACCCACCTCATCCCCTGTTCACAGGCAGAGGAGGTGGGGGAGAAGGTTGGAGGGGTTGCTAAAGGCAAGGTTCCATACCTGGGGCTGGAGCACAGTTCCTTAAGGCAAGGAAAGGTGTGGATGGTTCGGCGCCGCTCCCTCTTCTCCCGCCGAATGCGGAGCTGCTCCAAGCTCCGCATTTCCTCCACCTGCTTCTGCAGCTCCTCCACTTGGTTCTGCAGCCCCTCAATTGTTTCCGTCAAACTGTGAAGAGAAGAGGGAGCATGGATGAAGAGTCAAGCACTACGGGTCCTTGAAAGGTGTTTTTTCCCCTATAGAGAAAGCCAGTCTATGGAAGGTGCTTCCAGTTTCTAGATGTGCCCTGGCAGCATGACAGCATTTGCTTTTCATGGTAGTGGTTGGTCTTTCTCTGCACAGTCACTCTTGAATGGTGGTGTTTGTAGAAAAGGGTGGGGGATTGGAGCAGTGGCAAGGGATCATACTAATTTGAGACCCTCTGTCCTCAAATCAGTTGGATAAAACAGCCACCTCTGGAACATAAGCACTATCCTGGAATATATCTGCACTAAAAGCAAGCAGGTGAGCTATTTACTCTCTTCTTCTTGTTTATCTTGTAGAGATAAACACAGAGAGACTGGGTAGAGATTTGTTCTGGCTGTGAATACAGTTTGTAAAACTCTCTTCTCTGAAACTCCCTCCCTCTCTGCACAGTTTGCAAAAGATGCTGCATTGCAAGGGCATGGCTTAGTCTGTTGTTTCCAGGGATGACCTTGATCATAGCCTTGTTTTAGGAAAGAAATATTATTGATAAACTGGTGTTTCAGCATGGACTAGCCAGGGTTTCATTAGATGCTGGATCTGTGCCTAGTGTTTCTGCTGGGCTGTGTGCTGGGGACCTCCCTGATATGACTATGTGCCTCTTCTTCAAGGAAACACATCTGAGGACAGGCTGTTGTGCCTCTCTCCTGGCAGCTTCAGACACTCCTTTATCCAGCCCTCATCCCAGGGGTGCCTGTGCTGTGGCTGACCTCTGCATTGGACAGTGCAACCAGCATTGGTGCAATGAGCTTGTGTTGTAAATAGCTGCAAAACCTGACTGATAAGAGAATGGCTTGAATAGCAAGGACACGCTGTGCTTTCAGGCAGGGGAAAGGTGAGAAATGGTCTCTTGGGTACAGCATCACTGCAGTGGGAGTAGGGGAGGACGTACCACTGTATTTTCTGTTGGGATGTCTTGCTTTCCAGCACGAGTTTCTGGTTAGCTAGCTCCAAGTCCCGTGCTGTCAGGTCCAGCTGCTCGTAGACTTTCGCGTGCTGTTCATTCATCTGTCGCAATGTCTCTAGTTGCTTGGTCAGGTACTGCAAGAAAAAGCAAACCAGAAACACTCCACATCCAAAATCCAGGTTGTTTCACAGGCAGAAATTCCTACGGCCTTTGCTTCCTCTGATAATATGTTTTGTGGCTGATTTGTCCTCATTTAACTGGGTTCAACGGCCGAGTTCAATCCCCTCTTGGAGAGGGGACATCCCTTCCCTCTCCTGTTTCACCCTGTCACTGCACTGACAGCCTGGAGAGGGACAAGTCACCCGGCCCAGGAAGCCAGCCCAGAGCCAGCTCAAGTTGCCAAACATCCGAGTGGGCGCAGGGAGAGCAGGAACAACGCTGCCACACACCCCCCAGCATCTTCCACTTGCTCTTTGACAGATTTGACTCGCTTGGCCTCCAGTGCAGAGCACAAGTGCAAAGTAAAGCAGCGATCCTGCTCAGGCGTCGGTGGCTACAAGAGCCGGCAGCCGAAGCTCTGCCGCTCGAGGAAGCGGAGAAACATCTGTCTGCTATGCGAGGGCCTCCCTTGGCCTCCATAGGGATGCAACAAGATGAAAAGAGCAAGACTTCAGTTTTCTAATTCAGCCCTCTCCTCACATGTCTGAAGAGGGTGCTATGGTGAACCCCACCTTATGTGCATGGTTAGAGTTAATTCCGATATGTTAAAGGTTGGCAGTCTTTTCTAGAATTATCATTGCTGCCAGGATCAGGAGAGTATTTTTTTTTCCCCCAAAGCAAATTTGGCGGGCTTTAAGCAGCTCAGTTGGGCTGGTCCCATTTTGGCTACGGGGTCACTTTGTGCTCCTACATGTTCTCATCTAGCCCACAGCTGTGCTAAGAGGCTTTGCTGGAACAAGTGCTCCCTCTGCACCCACCTCCCATTCCCTCCTCAGCAGAAAACAAGGGGAAAACACTCATTCTTTACAAACAAGTCATTGAGAAGCAGGCTTCCTCAGCAATTGCATTACCTTTTCTAAGAAGCTGTCTTCTCCCTGAGAGTAGTGGGAAAGAGAGAAGAGGAAAAAGTATCGTTAAGAGAGAAAATGCACTCTCAGATTAAGCAGAAACCTAATTTGCATTACAAGAACCCACTGAATGCCAGGTCCTTCACACATTTTGCTGACATGGCCAAAGTTAAACCTGTGGTGAGAGATTTGCCTGCCAATTAGCAAAAATCCTGCTCACATGATACACAACCTTGTCAGGATTTCTACAAACTCCTCAAAGGGGCCTTGCAGCAGCAGCACCGGTCACTATCTAGCAAACAGCCAGACCGCAGGCAGGTGACAGGTGTCCGCCAGGAAGAAGTTCCCCTTCTTGAATCTTCCCGGTCAGAAGTAAACCTGTATGTGATTGTGTAATTAAAGATTATATCATAACACATATGCACAGGAGAATGAAGTAAGGTTGAGTGGGAAATGTTCATTCCTGTCTGTCTTCCTTTTCTGACTTTAAAAATTTCAGACCTACTATTTCAAATGTCATGTTAGAATAGAGAAGCATTTATGAGTTCTGCATAGGGATAACAAATGGAAATAATGTTTAAAAATTATTAATATTAGCATTGTAACCAAAAACTGTTTAGTTCTGCAGCTAAAAAGACAAAAGAATATTATTCCACACAAAAAAGTAATTTCAGAACATTCATGTATAGCTGAAGTCACCTGTCACTACTTCATTCATATTGTAATCACATGTTGCATTTCTCTTCTCCGTGATGTTTGATGAAGGAATTGCAAAACACAGCAGACCATAAGTCATTGGGAAACGTGCTGCTCACCAGCATTCTTAGATAGCTGAAATTCTATCAGTTCCTCATTACCCTCTGTGTTTTCTTACCATTTTCTCTTTGATCTTCTCAGTCCAATGAAATCCAGAGAAACTTTCTGAACTTTTTCTTGGCTTTGAAATCCTTTGCCAGTGTCATCTTTATTATGAATATCAGAATATACACAGGGAAGTCTGGAATAAACTTTTTTTTTTTTAATCCATCTGCATCACTTGATTACTGGTGCTGAAGTAGCTCTTGGGCCAAGACAGATGCAATATAAGCACATGCTGAAAATCCAACCACAGTTATTTGGCTGATGTCAAGAAAACATACATGTTGCACCTCGCTGTGCAAAAACTTAATTAAAACATTATTTTACTACATTCTTTATAATTAACCAAAACTGGATTCCTTCTTAATATAAAGTTAAGCTTAATTCATGTTGAAAATAAGAAAAAAGAGACTATGTATTCTCAAATGAAGTCTAAAGCCATCTATAATTCTCACTGCCTTTGCTAGCTTTCTTGTTTCAGTTGTATGACTGATGCACTACTAATTCTGTACATAGGGGATGAACTCTCCATCCTAAAAATAAGCCAGTTAGCTTCCTTTCTTGCTGAGGCACCTATTGATTCAGACAATGCAGCAGATGGTTTAACCCTGGAGTTCAATGCAAATGTGAGTCCAGGTTTAGGACTCCATCAACTGAATCAGAAAAGTTGCTATGTTGTGACAAAGAAGGTTGAAGCATTTAAGTTCATTCTCTCGGGCTTATTCCTTCAAAAGTGTGAATGGGTATATTTCTCCTGAGAGACTTTATGATGGACCAGGTATCACATGCCTGTGTGCTTCTAACTGTAAGCCAAATCAGATATTTGCTGTGTTGCAGCAATATTAAGTAATAAAGCCAATTGTATTTTATGTTCTGGCCAGTCTGACAAAGATATTTCTAGACCTGAACTAAGTAAAACTTGGTTTAGTCAGATAATCTAGTAGGTTACAGATTTTATATCAATGACCATGAAACCAGTACTTTGTCAGGAAGGCAGAAAATTCATTCTCTGTCCTAGCAGCTCATCCTTGGCTTTGGGAAAGCCACTTACATTCTTCCATTAGCAAGCTGGATCAAAATAATTTGTTTGGGGGGATTTTTAAACAAATCCTATTTGTTGTTTTCTCTTCATTAATCCTTCAGTTACTGTGTAGGTTTCCTCTACTTCTCCATCTCCTTCCTTCTCTTAATTACCTCCTCTTGTATGACCTATAGCCATAAATAATAATATCTCACTGATTTATATAACATCATGGCAGCTGTCAGAAAAAGAACAGTGATTGTCTTTTGCAAAGACAGAAAACAGGTTATTTAGAGAAATGTAGTCTGAAGCAAAGCTACACACATATAAAGGCAAATACTTTTTACAGTATGTTCTCACTATTAGCCGTGTTAAACAGAAACTGCTTCTGCTTAAATTTCATGTTCTCAATTGATCTTACTTCTAGGCAATCTATAATGTGGAAAAACACTTGGCCACATGGAGTGTCCCCTTATTAGCTTAGCTTCAATGCAATACTTATCAAAACCACATTAATCCACCTCAGATTTCATATCAAAAACCTCATGCTAGATTACCATTTACCAGATCACACAAGAAAATGAAGATGTGGGGATGAACAAAATGTATATGCAACGGTTTTTATGGCAGGAGGGATGGATAGAGGGTGAGAGGGTCTCCTCTGCAGGTATTTAACAGCTGGTTTATGCATCATCTTGAGTACTTGTACAAACAGTATTATATACCCTGTTTTTTAAAAGATACATGTTTTAATGACATCCTGAGAACAAACTTCAGCAGCCACCTTCATTTTTAGGCACAGCAAGTAAAAGCATTAATCTGCCTTTTTTTTTTTTATCATCACTAGTGAGATGAATTTGTATGGATAGTGAATAAAGTTATTTTAGAGCTTATGACTGATTTCAGGATGTTGCTGGGGGAAGTGGGAAAGAAGAAAATAGTTTCTGAGGATTAGGACATGATAACCATGCATTTGAATACCTCTGAGAGCCTTCCTAAGTGGAACATTTCCCGTTCTTTGAGATTTGTTTTTTATTAAAACTACGCATTTGATAATATTTCTGTTTGAGGAAATAATGTTTTAAAAATATTATTGTTGTACTTTAGTACATTTTATTTAGTAATTTAAAAATAATTTAACAATTATTTATTGTTTTCCTACATGGATAAGCTGTGGATTGTATTAGTAGCCCTCAGACCACTTTAGAAACTACACAAGTTTTACTTTCTATAATTTTCCAATCCTGAATTTCCTATTATTTTCAAATACTGAATTTTCTCCAGTCATTAAATCTGGAATGTATTTTTTCTTAGTTTTTTCTCAACTTCAGCAATTCAGAAAATATTCCTAAATGTTCATGATCAAAAGTATTTAACAGAATATATTTATAACTTTTTTGATCAAATAACCTTGAAAATAATTAACAGTCTAATAGAAATATTTATGTCTATCAATACAGAAACCAGGGCTACTCTAACAGTACTCCCCTTTTGGCACCTGCGAGCAGTCTTAAATTTTTTCTAATGCACTTTACTGAAAGTTAATGAAGTCATTCTCTGTCAGTCATGTTCAGACATGAAAGTGATTCAAAGCACAACATTTGCAACTTTCAGTTTAGGTTTCACAGGGCAATAAAACAGTTTGCTAATATAGAACAATTGCTAAACTTGCCTGATTATTTGAGGAGAAGGAGGATTCCCAAATGGACCCCAATGGCAGACATTAAACTGGCAGCTGGTGAGCATTACCAAAATGAATAATGAAGTACCGGTGACATCTGGATGGGTTCTAGGCAGGCTCTGATGTATCAAGATAATTTCACTGTTTTAAAGAGTCATCCTCTCAGTGTCATTGACCTGATGATAAAAGGCATCTTCACTTAAGCTGTGAAGTATGTTATGAAAACACAGAATTATAGTAACTGTTAAAAAGATTTAAACAGGGAAATGAATCATAAATAAAATTTCCTCTTTTTCCACATCCAAGCCAAGTATTGGCATGATGAGATAACGCAGGAAACATCACAATAAAATGACAGAAAGTCAAGTTTAACCCCTCTAAGTGCTTTGAGCTTATGATACAGCTGATAAAATCTTCCATGTACACAGTAACTTCTGCTGTGATGATTTGTCAAGACCATAGAATTGTTTTCAAGTAGCAAATGCATTGCTTTATAGATTTCCAGTAAGAAGTATGATGTAGTTTTCAATTTGGCTCAGTGACATAGAGGAAATTATAGAACATGACCTTGCATAAGAATATCTTCCTGTGTTTTGCAGCAA
Organism: Chelictinia riocourii; assembly: GCA_026930925.1. Classification (NCBI taxonomy): domain Eukaryota; kingdom Metazoa; phylum Chordata; class Aves; order Accipitriformes; family Accipitridae; genus Chelictinia; species Chelictinia riocourii. The sequence continues at coordinate 16,419,651 of JANZLP010000045.1, read as the reverse complement.
CAGCTTAAAAGCACACTGATACCACAAATTTCTGGTCTATTATTGTCAAATGCAGCAGTACTTTTAGAGCGTTATCTTTGAACACATTTGAAACAGCATGTGATGATTTAAAAAGAAGTCAAAACCAGTTGTGTGGAATAGTTCCAAAACTTTGCACTATATTATTACAAGCATTATTTGTGGATTCAAGAAGGGGAATGTACTTGGGTGCTTAAGAACTGAATACCTGGCAGCAAAATATCACTATTCTCTTGCTGCTAAAATATAGGGCAGTGTAATTACTGCTTAACGCTTTGAAAAAATATTGGTGTATGTCTAAGGTCAAAGTTAATCAGCTATCTGTAACTCAACTAGAAAAAGAGGATTCCCCAGTTATCACAGAGGAAGAATGACATCTTTACTCAAAGTGTCTGAAATTAAGTGAACCAGTTCCTCGCTTTTCATACTGCTATGTCACCCAGGGGATCCTCTCCTGAAAACCCCTTCCACCAAGCCAATAATTGCAATACAAATAAGAAAATTTTCACAGAAATGGGTTTGAGAATAAATGGAAGGGACTGTATTTTCTTTTTAACAGTTCTTATTATCAGACTAGTTCAAGCAACTTCAGGCAAGTCCCTGAGGGAAAGTAAACATATCTTAAACTTAGAGTAAGTTTCTACCCTGCATGGTCTCCATGCAAAATAAAGTATGTCATGAACAACAACCATATGAGAGACCAGCTGTTCAAAATTAGTTTCACACTCTTCATAGGAAGGGACTAAATCAGTGGCTGCATAAGTTTTACAATTACTCAGAAGGTCTTCATTATACTTTTTTCGTCACTTTGGAGAAGATAGAGCAGAAAGAGGCAATGGTAGGCTTGTGTGTGTCTTAGGAGTTACTTAGATGGGTCTAAAGGAACAAGATCATTTAAATCTGCATGTTTATATAAAACATGTCCTTTGCATATGTAAAGGATTTTAAAGTTACATGAGCTTTTTATATTATACACTGTTTATTCTTTAATACCACATACAAAATTCAATTTAAAATTAATTTTTATCATAAAGCAGAAATGTTCTCCATTTTGCCAGCACATCTATCAGATTTTTCAGCCCATTTTACACATAATTTTTTTTAAGGTCAGATACATACTGTAGGCATTAAATGCATACATTTTGTTTGTCACATTTGTCTGATTATCGGTAATTGCAGATTTCATTAATCATCAGCTTGCTGTTCTTTACTTCTTAGTGGCTGTTGTTTTGTAGGGAAAGATCTACAGTCATATGAACTATCAAGTTAAAAAAACCCTCCACCTCTCAGATTGACAGACATAGCTGTGCTAGTCTTTTTAAACTTAAGACCAATATGAAATAAATTCTGTTTTATCCTATTCAGCCAAAACAACAAAGCAAGGGGGGTTTTCCTACAGATTTTGTGTAAAAGTCCCCAGATGACAAACACAAAAGCCTAGATATCAAACAGGATGAAAATGCTGATGTTCAACACCTGCACTTCGTGAGGGCCAAGAAGTAAGCTAAAGCCTTTGCTAACCAACACACCTGTTTGATAGTGCAGTTTTTAACCCTTTCCTCTTCCTTCCCAAATTCCTTACTCAAAATAGGAGAGGATTCTAATACAATGATGCAATCAAAAGAGGTCTTAAAGCACAGTTTTAAAATAAAGACTACATTCTGCCTTCTTGTCAAAACGTATCAAATTACTATTTTATTTCTATTAAAAGGCTATTTAGCCTCACAGATTTTTAATTTTTAATAATACTGGAAAGGATTATTTATGGCTACAAAATTATGGAAAAAAAATATACAGGCTGTGTCGAACTGTTTTCTGTGCCTACCAAAATGTTTGTGCCATCACATTGTTATATCTGACCAGACATATGCTGCTAAAAAAACATGAGTGGTCTCATCCGTCTAATCTTTCTCCCTGCTTTTCAGAGGCTGCAGTGATATGATTAGAGGCCATCTAGCCAAAGCTGAGCCCAGGTATCTACTGGGTCTGCTTTTGCAGTCCATAAGCTCTGAATATTCATGCTGAAGTGCAGAGGGCCTAAGCATAATGCCACAAAAGCATGAACAGGGGCCCATGTTGCAGTAGTTCTTACACCACCATTCTTCAGTCCTTCAAAAGGAGAATATTTGACATTTTTTATTCTGCCATAATTAATACTAAAAATGAGGCTCACATCATTAGGTCCTCAGTCATTTTTAACATAATCCACACAGGCTAGTTGCCACTGTAGATAAAAGCAGCTTGCCTAACTGAAAACTTGTGCAACTGGCAGCTAATACATAACTCTAAGTTGATGTAGCTTTCTGCTTCCTTCACCATTCCCTGTAGAAAACATCTTCTAGTGTCTTCCGTTATGGCTTGGAAAGTTCTAAATAAATTCAAAACCCATAACCGTATACTGGAATAACATGAAATATTGCATATGGGAGATAGATAGTTCCTTTTCTTACAGCAGAAAACAGGGTCAAGGTGGAAAGGGTGGACTCAATTCAGTACAGGTGTAGCTGTGGAAACTATGCATTTTCCTCACACCTCAGCTATATCAGGGTATGATCACACCAATGAAGCAGAAGCTGTGATTTTGTTGGAAGGATTAGCAGAAATTGTTCATGTTTAAAAATAGTTGATCCCACCTAATAGCAGGAACTCCACTTGGTTTGAATGTGAAGCTTATTTGCATTTTTTCATCTTTGCCTCCATATGAGAAAAAAATCTACAGAACTACTCGGCAAGAGCTCCTAAACTTTTATTCATTCATATGACACTTCAGTTAGATTAAGAGCTGGCTATCATTTAAGGTAACTCATTTTTCAAGCCTGGACCCCAGAGAGGGGAATAAATTAAGCAATGAATAGCCTGATGATCAATCGTCATCACTTGATATGGCTCAGGAAGCAATTCACAGAAAGTCCTAAATACAAAGGGTTTCTTAATAGCAATTTGAGAAAGGCTGACTGTTACAGAAAAGAAGATACATGAATGAAGAGCAATAGATGATGGGTTTCATTAGGATCTCTAAACAGGGCTTTAAGAGTGCTCAAAAGTTATAAAGAAACTGAGGCTGGACACCCATGTGGTTGCTATTACATGATCTAGATTTGTGTATTCTTGTGCTAGTTACAATAAAACAGGGAGGATTTTTAGATGCTTTGCAAAATCATTCTTAGCCAACTTCAACTTTGTGTCTCTTCTCCATAAAATCAGAGTGTGCACAATGCTGGGGATCTGGAAAAGGGTTACCTTGGGTTACATTACCTAAAGGAGCTGCAATACAAGATCTTATTCCTTTGAAAGGGTAGCAGAGCAAAACCATCTACTCATAAGACCTGCCAGTGTGCTCAAGGAAATAAATGTTCAGAGTTAAAACCCACTCAGTGATAACACCAGAGCAGAGAGTCTGGCACATTGGGACTTACAGCAGGAATCCTAGTTAGAGTCCCCCCAAAAGGGACAAGTTTACCAGGACGCTAGAAGTCAAACTATTATCAAGCAAAACATGGGCAAATGTGGGAGTCTAAGAAATCTGGGGAGACTGCTATTAAGATGGTGAGTTGACCCCTCCTTTCTTCCTGAGTGTATTTGGCTTATTTGATAGAAAGTCCTAAAATGTTTTCAACAGTGATAAAGCAAAAAGTGTTTTTTCATGCTCTAAGATCTCAGACACAAGGACATGTGCAATTTTAATGTTTATTACCTGACCAAAGGTGTTTCAAGTTTTGGTATGCTTCACAAGAATATTCATTTCTCCCTTGCAAAACAAAACTATATCCAAAAGTATGACAATATCTGTGTGGAAACACAGAAATTGCAAAACCAAATTTCTTTTTACTTGCCACCGCCTTTAACCCATCCTATTAACCTCCATTTGAACTTTTGCAGTAGTTAAATTGTAGATTGATGCTTTAAACAGAGCTAAAAAGTGCTGACAGTGTTGGAATAAAGGTTTGAGCACACTAATAGGTTTTAGTGTCTGAAACTCTTGATAATCATAGATACTTGAACAGGAAAAAAGAACAGAAGAAAGCATCTCTGTCCATTCA
>JANZLP010000045.1:16322077-16333976 GCA_026930925.1 Chelictinia riocourii | reverse complement strand
TCTTAGTTGACTTCACTACTTACCACTACTTACTTGAGCACCTGTAGCACCGGTAGGTTGCAAACCAACAGTGTGCATGTTTAAAGATGTATGTTTTATAGAAATCCTAAAGTAGTCTGTAAGATAAATTCCTTCTTAAATTCTTAATTTTTTTATTAGAAGGCAATACATAGAGGACATAATGTACCTTTATAGTATACAAAAAAACTTGGAGATGAGAAATTCTCTGCATACTGTCATTCTTCTGTATTGTATGATTGATTGATAGATTGGCATTAAGAATTTTAACAAGGGTAGCAATTATGTCTGGGTTTTTTGCAGGGAAAAGAGAGTTTGTCTTTCTCAAACTTGGGCAGTTTAGTTAAAGGTCAACTGTTGGCTCTTATAAAACATAATTTAAAATACCAAGTGTTGATAATGACTGTTGGAAAGAGTTGTAGCAGAAGATAGTTTTAATTTTCAAATAAAGAATTAGCGAAGTGGTGCTGAACAATGCTATATTCTAGTTCAAAGTTGCTTTTGATAATTTAACCCTGTATCTAATATATTAAATTACAAGAAGCTAGAGGACAGGAAATTACTTGCAGAAAATTTTCATAGGGAACAAGCTTGTAAATCATGCTTTGCCTTTTAGGTGAAGGTATAGGCCTTGCTGCCCTCTTGAGGTTCTGTGTAGTACAGGGGAATTTTATAGTAGCAGGAGAAATTTTATTTGGACTATCATCAATAAAAGTCACTTTTTTTTCTTCATATTACAGGTGTTAACATTTTTAACTAAATGTGAAATGGTGTTTTTCCTGACAACCTAATCCCTTAGACATAAATCTTGAACTGTATTATGGTTCCTAAATTCACATTTCAGTATGTTATTTCTGTAATACAATTTTAGTAATTTTTGTTAGCTTCCTAAATATAATTTTAGAACTTTTGGTGAAATGGTGTTGAGTCTAATAGTTTACTTGTTATTTTTGTAATATTATGATCGAATGTAAAATGTGGATAACAACCACTGCATTTGCAACAAACATTTCCTTGTTGGTCCTCAATTCCTTTTATTATGGTGTGGGAATGATGATTGTTTCATAACCATTTCAAGATGTTCAGCTATATGTTTTAATTGTTTACTAATTGTAAGTGTGCAGTGTATGTTAATTTAACCAGAAAATAGTCTGTTTATGAAGTAATTCTTGTAAATGTACTACATGTTTTTATTTCACAAAATGCTTGACAAAAACCACATATAATCCTTAAGAATCTATATCACCCACTACTATTCAGTCTTATGCATGTATCTTTCTTTTGCCTTGGCCACTATAAAATAATCCAGTAGACTGTAAAGGAACTATAAAGAATAGCCAAGAACAACCATCTTTCATAAATGATATGTCTAATTTTAATTTGATATATCTCCTGGATTGCATAGGAGATGATCATTATATGGTCCTAAAATTCAGTTATATTCAGGCATGGCTACATGCAGACTTGTTAGATTATTCAGAAAAATGCATCCTCTTCACTAATCAGTAATATTCCAAGACAATTACAGTACCAAATTTAGGAATTACAATTTCCAATAAGTTTTCATAAGTGTCATACAAACCTGATTTTTCCAAGAGTGGGTAGCAGTAAAAACTCTGCAGAAAATTTGCCTTTTCAGTTTAATAAACATCCCCCCACCTCCCAGTCTTGGTTTAGAATAAAAAGGAGAAAACACATAAGAACTTTTTGCCCAGAACAAATTGGCAGAAAGTGTCACTAATTGCTTCCTATTGTTTGTTCATTAAAAGTTCCACAGTATTTAGTGTGGCCAGAACAAGTAAAAGTTTACCCTCTTGCTCCTACAATGTGGAGGCTCAAATGTTGTCTTGTGCTAAATCAAAACTAACAAATCACTAACCTTTTCTGTGTTAATAACTGTGTTTGGAATCCATATTAAGATTTGGTCAGTTCCATTATACAGATAAAAGAAAATTATAGCTTGTGCTTATGCAGTATTTTGTAGCAACATGGAATGTTTTGCCATGAGAAATTTGAACCTGTTTATAAAGTGTAATTGCCTGATTTTAATGTTAAGTATCCTACAATTAATGTTTGCCCAAATCAGTGTAGTCTCTGATTATCACTCTAAAAACACCTAAAAATAACAGTTTAAAATAAGCCTATGATTTGAAGCGTGAGTTTACAATTAACATCTTATACTTAGTAATTCAACTTTTTAAAAAGTTGTTTCACTGAAATGTTTGCCCAGAATAATCTTGAGGGCATTACAGAGCTTGGTACTAGGACCATGTATTTTAGGAAAGGGCATTTTGTAGTTATATAGTCTGAATAAAGCAAACATATTGAAGAGCAAAGAGTTACACAAGTCCAATGAAACTGGAGTTCTGAAGGGTCAGTTAGTATCTACCAGCTTCATCTTATTTAAAAGCTTAGCCATAAACTTGAGGAAGGTCAGGTACTACCCTTTATAGGAACATAATAAATATTCATTTTAACATACATTTTAGATATGTTTTTGGAAAAGTAAATGTCTGAAAGAGTTTATCAAATTAAATTTCTCTCTTTCTGGAATACAGTATTATAATCTGAAACCTTTTCTGGTTTTAGTAGTTTGAAACAAACTAGTATATTAAGCTGCCATCAAGTGGTCAGTCAGAGTATTGCCATAAACTTATTAAAATGTGCAGACATGAAAAGCTTTATTTTTTCTTGCTGCTTGGTTTAAAATAGTTATTTCCTTTCTTTTTTTTTAATTTAAAAAATATATAAGAAGATTCCCTTTCTTTATAAATTCCATTTTTAAACTGAAAGATTTGGAATTTAATGACTAAATGATAAACATTTTACCTAGCACAGACTATGCTGTATCTTCTAGCTATTTGTCACTTAAAGCCATTTTTTGTATTTTCATGATGCCGTTGTCTTATGCTTACCTCTGGCTGCCTTCACATGTTGTCTGCATCTGTGCACTTCTCCATCTTCTGCTCCACAGGGCTACAAACCTATACAGAGGTATACCACTTTCAAATCCTGCGTGAGGAAGGAACTCTATAGCAGATAAATGACGGTATGTGTTAGCCGCCCAGTCTGAGTGTGCTGGCATGCTTGCAGGAATGGCTGAATGTTAAACTGTCACTGCTGTGTTTCCTGTTTCAAAATTCAGGAATAGGTTATCTGACTGTAAGCAATGTGGTAGCTCAAAGCGTCATGCTGTGTTTTTGACTGAAGCAATAGAACTTTATTCTGAAGTTGGCAATGACTGACTCAGGCTGTCACTGTTTTGTAAGCCAGCTGCAATGTTGTGCTATGTTTGGAATAGAGAAAAGTATTCTTCCATAGTTTCTGTTGCTGTTTTCTGTCTGTCCTGTGAACACTTTTCAGTAATTTCTCAGATACCTGTAGCTAATAAGTATTTACCAATGAAGACTGCAAAGGCAATTTTTCTTTCTGAGAGACTGTGAGTAACTTGGTTCTATATTGATTTATGGTTATGCTTTTGAAAACAATAATGTGGTTTTGGCACTATTAATGCTATTCCAGCAATTTTCAAAAATAAGGACTGTGCTCACACATAGACCACCACGCCTGCTTCTGCGTTTCTCACTACATGAATATTTATTCTTACAGTTAGATTGTACTGTGGAGTTCAGTGTGGTGTGGATATTCTGGACCCATATTGTGAAACTGTTGCACAGTGGACACAGCAGAAATGCGTTAGCAGACATTTCTCTTCTTAGATAAAGCAAGAGTTTGCTCCTTTGCAATTTAAGATTTTGGTGCCAGCACTTTTTCCTGTTTATATTTATAGACTTTGCAGTAGTTGTTACAAAGACTGTTAACAGCTAATGTAGGTTGCTATGTATTGCTTTGCAGTGGGGAGGAGCAAAGAGATGTACACCATGACAAATAAGGCCTCATAGCCAGTGGTCTGGTGTGAGTGGACCGTGTGGAATAGCCAGCACATCTCATGTGCTCCTGAGCCAGGAGTTTGACTGTCATTCCCCCACTGTTTATAATTCTGAGGCACAATATTAAGCTGAGATTTCTTGTCTAATAACTATCTTCAGATGCCTCCATACATCAGCATATTGGCATTTGACCTTCTGAATCATCCTCTTTCCTATCATATGCCTCTCTGAGCACATGTATGCCACTGAGCATGCTGGGCCTCTGGTTTAAATCTTTCTTCCCTAACTCTGAAACAGCATGGCAGGAAACTGAGGAGTCTAGGTACACTAAACAGAAGTTTCTTGAATCCTGTTTATCTGGGGTGATGGCTGGCTTCCAGCACAGTGGAAAAGCTAAGTCTGTAAAGACAAGAGGTGGGGTACCACTTACCACACTGGTAGCCCACTGGCTCACCAGTCCCACTGATGTTTTCCTTTTGTAGACCCCTGTGCCAGATAGGTAAGAGAGGGGGAATATAGCTAAACTGTTGACCTGTTCCAATGGCTCAGCATGTCATATGCTCCAAACTGTGTTCTTTGGGACTCTTCATGCCATTTTCTTGTTTTCAGTGAAGTGTCACATCTTTTGAACAGGCTGGTTCTTTGAAATTTCATCAGTGAAGATGACTTGGGGCATGTCTAGGCTTATGTAGCTGATTTGTCCTCCTAGAAAGAAGACAAGTTCTGTTTGATCTGCATACACTTTTCATAGGATTATTTCTTTATTATTTTGATTAACTATTAACATTTTTTAAATTATACTTCCTCTCTGTAAGTATAACGCAAATACTGAAGCCTTGTACTAATATGTGAGGAACAGAAAAGGAAATTTGATCTTAACAAACAAAGCATCTGGTTTCTAGGAAGTGGGAATGTGTACTGGGAAGTGTAAATGACTAACGAAATAGTTAAACCAACATTTTAGTAATCCAACTCATCAGTCACATAAGAGGAAATTCATGGCTTTAGATTAATTTTATGTAACTTCATCTCTTTGAAACTTCAGACTCTCAAAACTTCCTTTCTTCTTTTCCCATGTCTTTTAAAAAATCATTCTTAGGAGTACTTTGTCTTTTTGTCTCTACTAATTCCTAGTAATTTCAGTGAAGGGTATGTGACCAAGTGGAACAAAATGCAGGGACACAAAAGAATCCAATATCTAATCATCAAACCTAATAAAATTAGCTTGGTGACAAAAAGAGGGACTGTGGTAAAAGCATCAAATTTACATACATTAACACCTTGACAGAGATCTGAATTCAGGCAATAAATTACTTCCCTCACCTTTTGAGATGGAGTAAACTGGGAGAAAAATATGCAGTGGAGATTTATAAAGGGAGATTTTGTTCACTCTGTATAAAGTTGTTCTCAAGAAAAAGATCTTCAAGTTAAATAGTATGTCTACACTATGCGCTGGGAGACAGACACAGAAACCAGGTTAGTTCTCAGTGCACTGACCTGGCCCACTGCAGCCTCACTAACATAGTGTAGAGGTTGCTGGTTATTTACCCTGCTCTTCTTCCCCACTAGAGCTCCTGGATGCTATAACAAGAATGGTTCTGGTACCCAAGATTGCCTGTGTAGGTCTGTTTCAGATATCTGTTCCCTGTGCACTCAGGAATGCAGTGTAAACCTAAAATATATAAAATTCCCTCCTGCCTGCAGACACGTTTGTCAGCTACTGCTCTTCACTTGAGCATCTGCTCCTTGTCTCTTGTGATGAATTACAGTAACTTATCCACTTGTTAGCTATTCTGAGTTCCTTTTTGTGCAAAGTGTTACTTAACTTGCAGTATTTCTTCAAATTTGTTGTAAATATTTATTAAAGCTTGTTGCAAGTGTCACTTATTGGAAATGGAAACTTTAGCTGAAACATGTGAAGTGATTTGGAGTTAGTTACTGTGGAGGAGAACGGAATTCTGTCTGCTGTACAGTGTGGAGTGAAAGTGAATTTACATAATTCTAAAAATTATTTTCTATTTAGCTTATAAATTGAAAAGATAATAAAGACAGAATCATTGGAGATTTGAAACTGAACAATTTCAATTGGGTAATTCAATTTCAGTCTGATGTACAAAAAAACAGATAGATGTATGTGAAGTACAAAAATCTGCTGCAGTTACATCCCAAAGTTAGGTTCAATACAATAACTCTTAATTCTACTTTGTTCCAAATAGAAATGTACAGATCATTGTCTGTGCTTTGAGATACTTTCTGTGGTAAATGTAGAACTGATGAAAGAGATTAAGATACTTGGCATGCGTACCATAGATTATACTGTACTTTGAATCTGCACCCTGAAAAGGAATAAACAGCACATTGTGCTGTACATTACATATCTCTGAATTGCAATAATGCAATTTACTTAACAGCGTAAAGAATGTTATGCCCTTATAATAAATAATTAAAATCTCTCCTTTGGGAACAACTGTACAGGCTCTGTGTGGTCCAAACAGCTGGCAATGTTCTTGGAGAGCTTGTGTTTCTGCATTGCTCTCCCTGCAGGGCACACAGCCTGGCTCGGCATCGGCAGGTACTGATTTGTGTGTCCTGTAGGGAGAATGGAAAAAACATGTTGGTAGGGAGCTGCAGAACAGAGCTGAGAGTTCTGCTTTGAATGCCATATCGACGGGTTATCTAGGAAATTTCTAGCAAAACCCTTTCAGAGTTCATTTCGGAAGAAGGATGCTAGAGGCCAACTTCAGGAGGGATTCGAGTCCATCTGAAAGTACTGATGGCTAAACTACTTGTGTGCTCAGGGGAGGTAAGTTAATATTTTATTCTCATGCCTTTTTCACTTCTGCTTCAGTCTCTGCCATTGTGAAAAGAGAAACTGCTTCTGTCCTTCAGCAGGTAGAGGTGGAGAAGACATCATGGGCTGGTCTGTCAGTGCAATGCAAACTTTTAGATGTAAAACCATATTGTCTGTAGGCATGTGAACACTGTAACACCAGGCTTGTGTGGCCGTCATCGTTATAGGAAGACTTGAAAGGGCTTTGGTATGAGGTATAGGAGTCTCGTTTAAAGTTTGATTTAAATAATGCACAATAAATACAGGTTGCTAAAGTGCTTTAACGTTAAATGAATCCTGTCTCTGTAGAGCGGTCACCATAAAAATGTGAGCTCTTGCCAGCAAACCATTATAGATTCAATTTTTGGTGTGTAGGAACAATCTGCTGTGTGGTTGGCATTCATATATCTGTTGACAGTTTTTGATTTTTAGTAATTATTGCATGTTTCTGTGTTTTAGCATAAGGTACTTTGGAATCTACTTATGCATTATAAATGTTTACCTTTGTGTTTTGCTTATTTGGGATTGAATTTCTAAAAACAGGGGAAAAGGTAAGTGGATCTTAAAGATTTTTCTAAGCTTTTCTTTTGTACGGTATCGGGTATTAATAATGCCCTACAGGGAAATAATCCAAAAACTTTATTGTAATATTGTGGTTCAGAAAGGAAGCGTGACAGTTGTACATTATTACTAATTGAATTTAACGAGCTTCTTAGCACCATGCAAGTGAGTCTTTTAAATAGAAGCTATTCAGTTTAGATCCTTTAGATTATAATTTAAATAATTTCACATTTACCACAGGGGCAAGTTTAATCTTAATTAGACCTTTTTACAGAAAGGTGATGCCGTATATCGTCACATCTATAAAGATGTACACGCTTGAAATACGTTAATCAAAGTTTAATGTCGAAATAGATAAATACGGCACATTTTCTCTAGGGAAATTTTAGTGGTGATGCAATTGCTCATTTTGAGATAATTAAAAGATATTTTCTTCAAAATATTGTTACGTCTACAATTTTACAGAGTGATACCGGACAATTTGCCTAACTGAATGATATTTTGACTTTAGCACGTTTGCGAAAGAGAGGAAGCTTCAGTCTCTGTCGTTAAAATTACAGCAAACTTCTGCGCCTTTGTTACGTTCGCTGATTGAAGTGAAGCTGGGCTTGAACTTGCCTTCACTGCTATTATTTTCTTACGCTGCTTTTGATCTCACTGAAATCCTCAATAAAGTTTTGAACCACACTCTCAGATTCACTTAACAGCGCGTAAGAAATTGCCCACACGTTAAATAATCAATGCAGGCGATGGGGAGCTGAGCTGACACTGATAAAATACGTATGCTCCTATTTAAGTCTTCCTCCCCTTGGTTGCAAAATGTATATAATCAGTTTCTTCTTCTTGCAATATGCTTTCCAAAACCTTGCACTACATTTCCCCCCATTTTTGGAGTATTAAGTATCTAATAGGAACGAGATGACTGACTGTGTTTTGTCATCTCGGATGGGGAACAAAGGATTTCTTTTTTTTTAAGAAGGTGGCTGCTAATTTCGGTTCCTAGGATCCTAGGACTTCAGTACAACAAGGACTTGCCTCTCCTATTCCCATAGGGTCAAGTTGCCTTTAATTTCTTTGAAAGTCAGTTTGAAATGCAGGTACTTGTCAACCCTGCAGAAGAGGCCATAGATGACTCAAAGCCGTAGGCATCATCCTGTAAAATTGAGAAGTCTTTTACCTTTAACCGGAGTCTCTCCACGTGGGTGGTGGTGAGAAGGAGCTTGTAGTACAGCTACTTACACCGTTTCTGCTCGGTGGATGAGGAAAACTGAAGTCTCCAGGGCTTGTCAATCCAGCATGAAATTCAGATATTTTTACAATTATTATTTTAGCTCTGTGAGTCATTCTGTGATACATAAGGATATGTGCAATAAATAGATAATGGGTTAGATCTAGGCGAAGCGTTTAAGTGTGATACTGGAGATGCACTTGTTATGCTTTTTTGTCTCCGTGTGATTTTGTAGATATTTCTAGGTATGTAAAAGCAATGATTCAAGCTTAGGTAAGAACACTTTAAATTCCGCTCGTTATCTTTGTATTTAAAACACCAAAGAAGATACAGCAAGAGCGTGTGATTGACACGTCAGACACACACGCTCACGGCTCAGTCTCTTGATTCAGTTCCGCCGGCCGTATCTGATCCGATCCCGCAAAACGAGCCCTGCCGCAGAACGGATAACCCATAATGCTGCATGGAAACAGAAGAACTTGTGGAGCCCTAAAATTCCCCATAACTCCGGGAGCAGTTTGTTTGCTGCACAAACAAGAACGGTGATTATCCTTGATTTAGCCTTAATGAACACAGGTGGATTTAGTCAGGCAGTTATTCAGCATTTAGATATCTAGCCAGAATATTTGACTCGCTGATATTGTCAGTGATGCTGAGAATTGAAAATGCTCAACAAAGATGGGTGTTCTCAGTAGTGCACGGAAAACTCTTGTTATTGGTTGGTTGGGGGATTTTTGCCCCCAGTGGAAAGCGTTGAAGAGCAATAAGGGAGCAAAAAATATATTCAGTGCATTTCCCTCACTGTTTAGCATCTTGCGTGTACGTCTCGAGATCAGAAAATTGGACCTCTCGTTGTGCCTTCTGCACCTGCAAATCTTGAAACCAAGTGCATGTCTTCCACATCCTTTGTAACAGTTCCAGAGGTGTTTCTCCAGTGTGTATCAGCACACAGGAATATATGATACCTACAGCTGAATTAAAATCTGAGCTATACAAACACCAGTCAGAGGAATTTAGAGTTTAGATTTGGATTCCTCTACAAGTTTAGGAGATGCAGCTGGACTTAGGAACATGACTGCACGCCAGCATCGCTCCACTGAGCTTAACAATTATTTCTACCAAATGCAAGGAGAAGGAAAATCAAGCGTTTTTAGAGTAAGAATTTTAACATCCTTTTGCCATGCTCGTCAGATTAGTATATCCCTTCCTTTACTGCACTGAAAAAAATCCAAAGTTCTTCCTAGTGACATTTTTCTTCACTGCTCCCTGCCTTTTTGGGAAGTTTTCATAATGGGCCTGGGACAACTAGTTATTAATTAAAAATTGGAACCGTATAGACCTGGCGTGCCCTGTGCCACTGTGTATGGTAAGTGTCGGTATGACAAAACGAATATTCCAAACTTACCCTGTCCTATATCTGAGCTGACTCAGTAGCCACAGTAGCTTTTGAAGGAGGAATTGGTTTGATTTCCACTTAATGCTGTAGAGAAGTCTTGTTAATGGCAGGTGCACGGTCATTTCATACGTTGTCCTGAGAGCAAGAGGAGAAGACTTATTTTTGATTTAGGGTTAACGCAGGAAAAACCCATCTCACTGCCTGTCTGTGGTGTGTTGCATACTTGGCCCCGAGCTCCGCTGAACCCTGTTTGTTCAGGGCCATTCGGGTCACCACCTCCAGCTCAAACAAAGGCAGGGCCTCCTCCGGGCTGCTTGGAGGAAGGTGCTTGCAAACCCGTTCTCCTCTCCCCAAGCGCTACCCCTCTTGCGCAGGGAGCCTGGCGTTTCCCAAGACGGGAAGCAGCCGTCGACTGCGGGGTGCCACCTCGGGAGGACCCCTTTGCCCCGTGCTGTGCTGGCGCTTGGATCCGGCGCTGTGGGAGGAACAAGAGGAGCCACAGCCCTAGCAGCAGGTATGGTAGAAAAAGCTGCAGGTTTGGGGATCTCACTGGAAGCTGCGGGAGTGGGGCTGGATGTGGCAGACCCCTGCGCCTTCATCCAGATCCCCAGCACCGGCCTGGCCTTGCCGCTGCTTCCCTGCCACGCTCCCCCTCCCCAGCTCCAAAGCAGGGCTCGGAGGTGCCTGTTTCTTGGGCTGTCGTGGGGGTTGGCAGAGGTTTTTATCACTGTCTGGTGGGAGCGATGACCAGATGCTGCACCCAAGGGAGCTCTGCTGCCAGGTGCTCCAGAGAGCTGGGTCCGGACTTGCTTGCTCAGGAGATGCGCACCCATGTGCTCCATATGTCAGAAAGACTTCTGTGCGTGATGGAGGCTTTTTAGGGGGTAGATCAGCCTGGAGCTTTACAGGACATGGGTGTGTTTCCTCAGGGAGATTCTGTGCCTGGCATGCATCGCCCCAGCCCTCCCAGCTGGTCTGACTGGGGCTTTGAAAGGTCACAGGACCCACACCAAGCAAAACTCGGTGCTGACTAGCAACCCCCTTGACTTGGTAGGAGTTGCAAAGGGTATAAGTGAAGCTAGAATTTGGCCCAAGGTGTGGAAGTTTAGATGGAGTTGGCTGAAGGTACCTGAGGGGGGGCTGAGGTGCTGGAAGGGAATTGGGTGGAGGTTGGTATCTTGCACCTCTGCCTGGCTCAGCAGGGCTCTGCCCCAATTCCCAAGCACATTCCTGGTTTTCCAGGCGCCCAGCACATCCTCCCAGCCTGACTGATTTCATGTTCACTGCTATCTCCGGTGCGTCTTCATCTTGTCATGTGGGTTTCTTGCTGGTTGTCTCATGTGGTTTACCTGGTGGGTTGTCAGAGCGTGGTTGGAGGGCCACCTTCCCAGGAGGGACTTGGCCTTTTCAAGGAGACCAGCTGGGAGCATTTTGGGTGGTGCAACATTCAGAAGCTCGGGCTTTTCATGGCACCTTGATATCTCTTCACGGCCTGAGAACATTTTATCTCCACACTAAGCAGTCCTTACTGTAGGAGCAAGAGGCCCAGCCTGTTTCCATGACCTCCTTGCTTTGAGGAAAGAGTTTTTAATGCTTTTAAGTGGAGTTAGCAGATGTCTTCCTCCTGCTGCTCCACTGATGCCCAGAAGAAGCTCTTGCATCAGAAAAGCTCTGCTGGTGCAGGTTGTCAATGGCTTCTGCAAAGGAGGGCTTGCCTGCCTTGCTTTTGGCCAGGAGCACATGGGGATTTGAGAAACTAAGGCTGTCTGGCATTTCTTCTTTTACACCACCTGTCTTGAAAGTAATGAAGAGCCACATCATTTCTAAGGAGCATCCTGACATAATTAGAAAGGCCAACTCCATTTCCTTGCTGCTTAGTAGTGAACTCGGAGCTACAGTAGCTCAAGAGAAAAACTTGCTACTTTTCTCTCAGCGTTGCGAACTAAGTCGGCAGTAGCCCAAATGACTTGCCGCTC
>JANZLP010000045.1:16167751-16179168 GCA_026930925.1 Chelictinia riocourii | reverse complement strand
AGATATGGTCTTGTTTATCTTCCCTGATTCTTGATCTAGAAGTTTGTAGGCCTTCCGTCACATCAGTCCCATGGGGATGCCTTTGACACCTTAGGGCATCTCAAATGACACTAGACCGTTATGATCAGGCAGTAGAATTGAGTCTCTAGTCAATGGATTCTGAAGTGCTTTTAAACCTCCTAGAGTGTCATCTTTCTGTGATCTAAAGCCTAGTTTTAATACAGCACTATGGCATAATCTTGCCTTATGCATCTGAGAAAATGGCCAAAATATGGGAAAAAGTTGTGACAAAACTACATAGACTAGAGCCATGAAAGATAAAGAAGGTGAAACTGTAGACAAGGTAAGAGAGAGTGGTTCAAGGATTCTGAAGGAATAGGACATGAGAAAAGGGGAAAAATAAAAACAATAATAAAAAAGTAGCTGTTTGGTCCTAGTAATCTATTGTATAATATTAAGCAACAAATGTTTTATGCTTTTAAGTTTTACAATAATTATATGTGTGAACTTTATCCATGTGTAGAACTTCTACAGTTGTTATTTGTGTTCAGTTTCTTGTGCTGCCTAGTCTCTTCATTTTCTGCCCCAAATACTTGAGTCCCCCAGTAAAAGGACAATATGTTTATCTATCAAGGTTTTATACTACAGAAAATAATTTTAAAAAACCCCATAGAGATACAATTGTAAAATATAGACTGACATTGTCCCCTGCCACTAGAAAGCAGGGTAGTTATGGTAGCTATTATTAAATCCATTGCAACAAATTTCTGATGCAAAACTGAAGCAAGCCCGGGTTCTGAAGTCTTTCAAAATGATCTTGCACTGGTGTATTCTGCACACCTTATTTCCAACCAGTAGACAAGAGTTCTTTCAAGGTATATACAGGGGAACAAAGAGACAGTGGAGTGATGGTAAAATAAAATATATGAAACCATTTTGAGATGAAGAGGAAAGAAGAGGTTATCTGGGCTTGAACTCCCTCCTCCATTTGTGCTATGAAACTAAAACATCTGTACTTAATTTTACCATGCTTGAACATAGTCAGAAAAAGAATTAAAAGAAGCCTTTTTAACTGGAAGGA
This sequence comes from Chelictinia riocourii, assembly GCA_026930925.1. Lineage (NCBI taxonomy): Eukaryota > Metazoa > Chordata > Aves > Accipitriformes > Accipitridae > Chelictinia > Chelictinia riocourii. The sequence continues at coordinate 16,178,087 of JANZLP010000045.1, read as the reverse complement.
TATGGAGAGAAATAGCCATCAGGAATTCAATCCAAAGAGTGTGTCAAATTACCTAAAAAATATTCTACCCTCTTTCAAGGCCTATCCTAAATAATTTGAGAACAGAGATGACATTTAAAAGCATAAGGGAAGGTGGGCAGGAAGATCAGAGCAGAAAAGATGAATTTCTTGTGCTGCAATATAACACCATCATTTTTCTTAATTATTCTTGACATTTCACCTATTATTCTGTGAGCTCCCTCAGAGCATAGAGGGGGAAAAATGCCAGTTGCTTTTCAGAATAAAATGTGAATTGGTACTTGCTGTCGGCTTTTATGGCTGAAGTCTGCCATTTGATACACAGAATCATAGCACCACCTATCTGGTGAAATTAGCTGTTACTTTTGCAGATGTGCAACCCAGGGCAGATTATGCAAAATGGTGTGTGTAGTGTGTATTTGTGTGGAAGAAAGCCACTAGAGTAAACTTTATTTTATGTTAAAAGAGGAATACTTAAGATATAGTGAAGAAAAGTAATACTTAAATGCTGAATTAACCCTCTAAGAACTTTTACTGAAATTTGTATGCCAGAATAAATAGTACATATCTGTACAGGGCTTTTAAATTCAATATATTCTCTAAAACCCAAGACCAATGTTATAGACTAATATCTATCTATCATAATGAATGAAACATTAATTTCCTCAGCTCCTCTAGGGTGTTGCTGTAAAATAAGGATTAAGAATTGTTCATCAGAACCAATGTGAAAAGGACACAGAGGTTATGCTAAGAAACCTAGGGTTTTCATAGAAATATAGAAAACAAAGCAGAAAACTCAATCAAACCACTAGTGGCACAAAATTTTATCTTCTTAATAAGGACGCCTTCATTTGACTGGGTTTTTTTAAATTTCATTTCTATACTTCAGTGAATCATGAAGTATAGGTAAGAAATAAATTGCTAGCCCACAAAATCAAAGTAATCACTATATGTAAAAAAATTAAAAAATCCTACTTAATAAGGATTATACAAATAAAACTATATGTTTGGGAATTAATAAACAGAAGTCACAGCAAATAATTTCAAAAGGCAAAGCACATATCTCCTAGAAGGCCATCATCCATGTCAGAATATATTTATCTTGTTTATGTATTTACATATTTAAGGCAATGTTGACCACTTCATGGAAGTACAGGCTCAAAATGAAAATCTATTTTATTCACATGAAACTTCTTGAAACTTTGATATGTTTTGTGGATAAGAAGCTCTTCCTTAAATCTTTCCCATCTCTAATGAGATTCATGGATGTAAGATAATGAAACAACATTAACTGAAATCTGTAGAATCTCAGTCTGCTCCTCTCTAGTAAAATTCATTGTGGGGAAGAAAATCTACCATGTCAATCCACTACGAACAGTCAATTCTCTAGTACTTTTTTGGTCCCTGGTCTCATAAATTCTGCCTTTCTCTCCAATAGTAGGAATTCTGATCTTCAGTAGTCCTACCAACCAGCGCTAAAAAAGAAAAAAAATCACACTTGTCTCTGCCTGCTGGATATTAATATATTTAAGAAGGCATACGTGCAAAGCACTAAGCAAAAGACTTCCAGTGCATAACCCTCCCACAGTTGTGAAGGGAGACAGGGAATGATAGATGTGAGCTCATTTCCCACAAAAGGAGAAATTAAGCCCCAGATGAGTAGTCAGGACTAGAACCCTACCTGCTGTTGCATGCCTTCCTCCTACAGCCAGAGCAACTGACCAAACTGGCCAAAGGGATGTTCCATACCATGTGACGTCACACCCAGTATATAAACTGGGGGGAGATGACCTGGGGGTGATCACTGTTCAGGAACTAACGGCATTGGTCAGCAAGTAGTAAGCAATTGCATTGTGCAACGTTTTGTATATTCCAATTATTTTATTATTATTGTAATTTTATTATTGTTATTATCATCATCATTATTTTCTTCCCTTCTGTCCTATTAAATTGTTCTTACCTCAACAAACAAATCTTACTTTTTTTCCCCGATTCTTTTCCCTATCTGACTGGGTGGGGGAGAAGTGAGTGAGCGGCTGTGTGGTGCTTAGTTGCTGGCTGTAGTTAAACCACAACAGGAACCCAGGTCTCCTCCCAGCCATGTGGCCTTGGACAGTGACCACTGCCAGCTCCTGGGCTCTGCCAAAAGCATCTGCATTAATGCCCTGTTTGGATTACCCTACTTACAGGCTTTTGATCCCTGGAGTAGAAACATGGTTTCAGACCCACTTAAAATATTCCAGTGGCTGTACTGGAGCAGTTAGCCCAGTAACCCCACAACCGGGCTGATGCTCGATGAGCTATCATTGATCTTCATCAATGAAAAGCAATGAGCAAAGCTCAGCAGCTTCCCAAACACGGCCCACCTCTCTGCTAGCCTCCATTGTCTGAGGAGGGGGAGAATTGATTAGAGTCACTTGCCTTCTTGCTTTCCGGCATAGCTTTTAACACTTCTTGGCAAGTGTGCTGTGCTGCAGTCAGCCTTCCCTACATCTGAAGCAGGTTCGTCCCAAGCATTCCCTGCGCCTTGGAGCAGAAGCATCTCTCTGTGTCAGGGGCTGCATCTCCATATTCCTCTTTGTCCCCACAATTTTCTGGGGAGGCTGGGAAATCACACGTTGGCTTCAGTTCACAAACTGTTAACTGTATGGGCGTTCAAGGAGCTGGTTAGTTTTTTGAAGGCAGTTTCTGGGCTTTACGGTGATGTAAAGTTTCGCTGTAAGCCAGTTGGCAGCAGCGCCTGGGTAAAAGCCCGTGCTGTGTCACTCTTCCTTGAAGTGCACTCCCAGCCTGCCCAAGTCCCAGCTCTGTGCCGTCTGGCTTGACTTCTGCAATTAGTTAAAGGTTACTGTAGGTTTAAAATGCTGCCTGCTTTGGCAGTATCTGCAGTCCCTTAAGGCAAAGATGCCTGTTTATTGTTATAACACCACCTAAGCACAACACAGAAAAGTCCCTGTAGAAAAGAGTATTTCAGTGAAGTGGATTTTTTTAAAAAAGAAGTCTTGGCTGGCCTCTGAAACTTAAATGCTATTGGAATCTAATACTAAGTTCATTTTTTTCCTCCATAAATCATGTCTCAGAGCTTTTGTTATTCTGCTCTCATCCTGTCATATCTTCCCAGCGCTGATAAAGAGCACTTAGCTGCTGTCCTGGATCCCCAAAGGGTGAGCAGAGCTCCCAGGGCTGCTGGCAGGTTTCCCAGAGGCCGAGCAAGCCCATGCTCTGGCTGTCAGGCATCGTGTGAGATTGGCGGTGCCACCATATGAACCTCCGGTCAGTCTGCGCCACGGCAGCAGCTCGGTATGCGGTGGTGGTTTACCAGTGCTGACGGCTCCACCTCTGTGAGCATATTTATTTAGACTCAGTGCTTCTGCCCTGCAAGCCTGCTTGCAGACCAACCTTGCCAGCATCCTGGTGGGCTGGGAAAAGTCCTGGTAAGTAACAAAACGGCTTTCCGCTACCTGCCACTCGGTCTTCACTGGAGTTCATCAACTGTGCTTTGTGTTTTACCTGAGCATCAATGGTGTTAGGACAGTCTGCCTGTGCAGCCTTGTTTCTCTGTGCTGGAAAATGGAGGAAGAACCCTAATGATCTCTCTCTCCTGCTGGCCTTGTTTCTCTTTAGCGCAGCTGCTGGGTGGCCAGGGCTGCATGGGTGGTAGCATGGCTCTTCTCCCACAAGGCCACAAGCTATGTTGGCTGTTGAGCTGCCTGTGGCTGCTTGGCACATATAGGAGTGGAGGAGATGGCATCACTCACCGTGTGCTGGGGGCTGGCCTGCCACCCAGCCTGCTTGGGGCACCCAGCGGCACCTGCCTTTGCTGGGGGGGTCTGCTGGAAGCCACCACATCCCATACAAAAGATCCTTCTATTCCTCTTACTGTGTTGCAAAATCCAGAACCCATTGAAAATTTTCAGAAATTACCATGCTGGAATTTCACATGCTCTGAAGTTGTAAAAGCATCCATATGAACTAATTTACTATGTTTAAACTGTTTTGCAAGTTATTTTCAAATTACCATCAATAAAATGCCACGCACTTACAGCTAACTGGGAAAAAAAAAAATTCATACCCAGGTTTCTTTACGAGTTTCAGAACCATTCTCCACAAATATGACATGGGTAGCTGTTAAATACAAGGTTCCCAGTGCAGCTTTTCTTGAAGACAAACGATCAAGTAACCGAACATTTTCCACCTATACAAGGAAATTACAGAGAAAAAAAAAAAGGAAATAATTAGGCTATGACATAGCCTACCACAGTAAGATCTCAACACCCCCATTTTGTCCATTACAAACAAATTAAGTTCTTCTCAGTACCATATGAAATGACTGTCAGAAAAGCATAACTACATGACAAAATATGATTATATTATGTGATCCATTTCCAGATCTACCTTAATGCTCATTTTTCCCCTTTTTGTGGTACCTCTGCATCCAAAAACCTGTTAGCAAAGACTTCCAAAGACAATTTCTCACTTGAGCTCTTTCCTGTTATCTCACCTTACCAAAATCCTGTGATAGCAAGGCAGGGCCTGGCCTTCAGCTAAACTCTAGCTCCACATTGTCCATACAAGCCAATCCAGAATTATCAGTGATCCATAGGAAGCTAAATTTAAAAAATCATGATAAGCAGGAGGTGATAGTGGTAGAGTGTCTTTCTGCAGCAGGCCTCACTCAAACAACCAGGCAAGTTTCTGCTGATAGTTTAAAAAAATGTTGCAGTGTTTGTCCCTTGTGAGAAACAAGCCCACATAAATTTTAAAGTGTTTTATTCGGGGACAAAGTCAGTGGAGCAAAGTACAGCACTGGGTGGAAAGCACACTGTCAGGCCTTAATTGTACAGGTTAAGTACATGTTCTACATACATATTCACTAGATGTCAGATACATATTCATTAGTTTTCCCAGAAACTATCAGCATATGTAAATGTCCTTTATGCAAGCACATTAAAGGTCTCTGGTGGTCTTCAGGAGTCCTCTGGTGGTCTTCCATAGTCCTCCTGACTTGTCCGCTGCTTGACCCTTCTCCAATGATTCTGCGCAGTGCGATCACTTTGATACATCTTATCTTAAAGAAAATGTTCATTACCGCTTCTATTATCTATGTCTACACTTTGACGTGATCCATATGGATACTTCTAAGCCATGTTATCTAAAAAGACTGGAGTCCTTGCCTCCCTCAAAAATTGCAAGTCCATCCCAAAAGCAATTTTCTTTAGTACCTCACATCAGTCACTCACCGGGCTCACCACACTGTTGGCTTACCTAATCACAAGACTCAGTCATACAACTAACTTTCAACACACAATTTAGCAATACTATGCCTGCCTAATTTTAGCAATAGCTACAGCTGTAGCTCAACCCAATTACTTTTAATATTTGTTCAATTATTTCTAATTTCTTTTTAGCGAAAGCAAGCAAAAGCAAAAACCCTATCATTATTTATCACATCCCTACACTCCTGTTAGGGCTGACAACAGTGGTCACACCAGAAGATTTTGCCCTCAGTCAGTTTTCAGTGGGAATCAAGGACTTTGCACCCACTGTTCTGCCTCATTGGACACAAAATGGGAGTTCTCTCTTTGCTACATTCCTGACAACAGGTGAGTCCATAATATGTTATTAAGTCTGAGATCACCAGCCTGTGGCTTGTATACCATTAATATTTTGTGTATGGCATGTGTCATAGGCATTTATCTAGTGCTATATAGCATTTCTGACTGAGAAACTAGAACAATAAAAAAATATCAACAAGGTGGATATTAAATGGGATAAAAAACGCCTAAAAGAGTTAATAGTTTGCTAACATGGGTTTGATGGGTTTCCTACTCCAGCAATTTAAAAACTAAAGTTAGTCGTTTTTCCTAAAAACCATACCTAGTTCAAACAAGTGAAACCAAGGAATGCTGATGGTCAATACCATATAGCTTGTAGTAAATTATCAAAATGGTCTCTTCTGGTTTTACAGTGTTGGACTCGTATGAGAGCACATGCTTTTCATGCAAGCAGCAGCACAGATCTATCCAGCCTGCCCACTGCTGCAAAGGGTCTTCAACACACTGGCTAATCTTCTCTACATCCTCTCTTCAACTCTGCACTCAGGACTTACAATTTCTTCTATACACCCAGTTATTTTCAGGACTTGGGGCTAATAACTGTTGAAGAGATATGACCTTATTAAAATAAAAAAGGGACTAGTCTTGTGTTTGAAGTACAGGAGCTGACTTAAATGTTGCTCTGAGAAGATGGAAGGCGGGGGGGGAAACAAAGTTAAAGAAGACCTTACCACCTTTGCATTGAAATACATGTAATATTGCTTCATGCATTGAAATACATGTAATTTTCTGAAAATCAGAATTGGGTGCAACAAATACAAAGAAAAAAGAAGAGGATCAGCAAAATCAAATTGACAGAAACTTCCTAAAATACTCTCAGAGATGGGATGTGGCCATGTATTCTCAACATTTTGCGGAAATAATTCCACTGAAATCACACCAGAAACAGAATGATGCCAGCACCTAAGAATTACGTGTTTACAATATCTCTTCCAAATGCATTGCACTATTTTAAAAATAGGAATAAAGAAATCCTTAAAACCAAAATAAGCCAGTTTGGTAGCAAAATGCTTAAAATCAAACAATTAGTAAACCCAAGTCTTCTCCCTCAAGACCAGTTACAATCTGCTTCAAACAAAAATAAAACAGCTAGAAAGCATGGATAAAGTCTTTTCCCAGGACCATCGACTTCAGAGGTCACGTACTGGGGTGAGGAGGGATGGAAGAAACACAGCATTAACCCAGTAAGCATTCAGTAGTAAGCAAAAGAGGAGATATAAAAGAGCAGGGATGATACAAAGGGAAGATGTAGGCAGTGCCCCTCTGAAAGGAACCCACAAATAACAACAATTAAAAATGAGGTTTGTCTGGACAAAAAAGGTACCGCCACTGCAGTCCAGCCAACGAAGACTCTGCTGCACAGGCACTGATCTTGCACAAGGCAGTCATCACCCCTGCCCTACAAACAGGGGTTGTTCAGGCCATGAAACAGAAGCAAAGCAGACAGCCACAGGGCAGGACAGGGGCTGAGGGGTGAATTTCCAGGCCTCACCCTCTCCCCACTCATCAGTCAGGGCCCCATGACTGAGTAATGCTAACAATCAAAGCTCTTGTTTGGGTTGTTTTTTTTTAATACAGAGCTACAAGTAAAATAAAGGTTGGATCTCAATAATAGGCACAGTTGCAATAAGAACGGTGCGGTAAGTCATATTTCATTAAAGCAAATACAATGGCTGCACCTGATGAGATCAGAGACTCACCTAGCCCTGCAGTTTATCTCTTGGAGCAGGCAGCTGCAGTTGCTGAGGGAAGAGTATAAGAGGCGAGCATGTACTGATGCTCCCTCAGGAGGTTATCCCAGCTTCTAAAAAGCAGGAGCTGGGGGGGCTTCCTAAGCCAAGGTCATCATTTTTAATAGCCCTAACTGCCTTTTAATTCCATGGATTTTGTTAAATAACATTTTGAATCCCTTAACCTATTGGTACCCACAACACCCTATGAGCGAACTTCACATTTCAGCTATGCAGGGTAAAAAAAAATCCCTTCCTCTTGCTTGTTTTGAACCTGTCACCAGTAGCAGGTGCACCATGCATTTGGTGAACAATTTTGTGAACAGGGAATATCATTCCTCATTAACTTTCTGTGTGCTGCACATGCTGTTACAGATCCTCCCTCCATCCTTGTGCTCCCAGACTGAAAAGCCCAACTTTATACAGTTGTGACCTTTATGGAAACTATTCCAGACAAGCTCTTCCATACTTCTGATTACCCTTTGAGAAATCTGTTTCCTAAGAAAGAGGCCAAAAGTGCAAACAGAAGTCAAGATTTGGGTGTACGGTAGGTTTGTGTAGCAGAATGGTGATGTTTGCTATTTTGTGCTTTATTCAGTTTTTAAAGGTTTCAAACACTGCTTGCTTTTTTGTCCTCTGCTGAACACAGTGGTTGTTTGGGTTTGGGGTTTTTTTTTAGAACTAGCAATTGTAAATCTAAGTCATGTCTGCATACATAAATCAAGACCTACCCCCCATATGTATTATCTTGTATTTATTAATTATTAACTTTGGCCATCAGTATCATGAGACATTGCTGCAAGCACCTACAGAAATTTTGCATTTCTCCTACCCTGAATAATGTCAGTACCATTGGTGAACTTTGCTACCTCTGGCATCTCCTCCCCTCCCTGTATCTTTCAAAACATTTGTCAGCTGAACATCACAGGCTCTTACAGATTCACTGGATCTCTAGTGATGAGTTCCCTCCATTCCAAAAATGGACAATATATTCTTACTATTTGTTTCTTATTTTTTAATTAGTTATTACTGTGAGGCCTGTATGTCTTATCCTATGATACTTAAGTTTCTTCAAGAGCCTTTGACGAAGGACATGCTCAAAGGAGTTTTGGAAGACTACCTAGCTTCTATCAAATGGGTCACTGTTGTCTGTATGTTCAGTTACTTTTTCAAAGAAATTTTAGAGATTCTGGGTTCCTCTGTGAAAGCTGTGCTGATTCTTCCCCTTTTTATCATACTTACCCATAAACCTAATGATTTAGAAGGAGGCCCAGGGAGTATTGCAGCTCCTAGCAATTTCTCATATTTATCAGCTCCATTTTTTTCAGACCAGGAAACTTTCAAGCATTACACCATCATTACTAGCTTGACAGTTTTGTACTTTAGTTCTTTTAACTTGCATGGATACTATCTGGTCCTGGTAATTTTTTACTGTTCATTATTGCCAGTTTCTTCTGAAATCTCTTCCAATAAAGCTTTTATTGGTGACAAATCTTCTGATATGTTCTTGACAGAGAAATATGCCAGAATGGGCATGTCCCTAAATACCTTCCCTACTTTGATTGTTTACTAGTCCTGTAGATATTCTGTCAGGATTTTACCTACTTAAAGACAGCTTGAAAATGGCTTTACTAGTAGTTTTTGCCAAGTTGTTCTTCAAAATCTCTTTTGACCTTATTTTGTTTATACATTTAACTTGTTTATGCTTTATTTTTCTCATTTAGGCACAACTTCAACTTGAAGAAAACCCTTTTACTTCTAATAAAAGAAGTCTTTTTAATAAGAGACATCCTTTTACTCCTTCAACCTGCTGTTTAGCTATGCAAACCTTTTTTGGTCTTCTAAACCCTTTTTCTGGAAGTCAGCTTGCAGTGAGCTCCCGTATTTAAACAATCTGCATGACTCCTATAAACATTTTAAATTTTGGCTCTCTTTATTTTTAAATATTTTTAACATTTTTATGTAGTTTTCTCTTTGAAGTTAAACATTGCCATGGGAGATTGTTTCCCCCTTTTTTTGCTATTTCAAAAATACTGCATCTAAGTACGTTAGTTGCCGTCACACAGAGGATCTAGCTGTATTTTGAACAAGGTCTTTCTGTCACTGTCTAAGACCAGGTCCTAGAATTATTTAGAATCACTTAGAATTAATTTCTTTTTTTTTTTTCCAAGATAAACAAATAGCCTCTGTATAAGCAATCATTTAAAAAACTTAAAATTTTACTCAGAATCACACACACACCCCCAGCCCATTTACGCAAACACAATTTGGTAAATAATCTCTCCCACTGTTATTGCATTTCACCCCTTCAATGCCCCATTTGATCTTGTTTAGGCTGTCACAAGCAATGCCACTATTGAGGTAGGACAGTTGGTACTACAGTCCTAAAACTGTATTGCAGTCCTGTGGTGCTACAGTTCTACTTTTCCTATTTAATCTTCCAATTTCAGTCTGGAGGAACTCTTTGCTTTTGTGATGTAGTTAATCTATGAGATTTGACTCTGTTTACTTCAAGACAAAAAAACCCCTTCTCTTCGACAGGCATGACTTTACCTGCCTTTTGCATGTAATTGGTCACTGAACGTGCCTATCACATTGATTATTTTTCTTCAACTAAGTTTCTAACGAGCCTATTACATCAACATTCTTATTTATAACCAGTAACTTTAGTTTTAAGTTCCAGACTTTTAATATTTGTACTGAAACACACATATAGTTGGTTTGATTGTCTACGTTTCTTTGCTCTGGTTAAGTGGAACTCTTGGCAATTTCTATTTATTTGAGAATACAGAATTTTTATACTGACAGGTTTTTTGTGACATAGCACAGCATCCAAAATATCATACATTTTCTGTATCTAATAAGAGCTTCTTAGTTTTTCTGTACATCAGTGTGAATAAGTACAACTCAGAATGAGCTCTCCTACCAGGCTCAACAAGGAAAAAGTACTGTTTATGAGATGATGCAGTGGAT
>JANZLP010000045.1:16095816-16108300 GCA_026930925.1 Chelictinia riocourii | reverse complement strand
TTGAAGACCTGTATCAAGAAAGCATGTCTGAACCTTCAGCCACTTCTGGGATCTTGCTCACTAGTTAAGATAATATGTCAGCATTGTATTGTGTTTTAGACTGCGGGAATTTAGCAATGTAATATTAGAGAAATTTACAAGTAAAAGAGATCCTGGCTGATAGAGAGTGGTTTTTTTGTTTGTTTTCTGTAGTGAAACTTAAGTTGTCAAGCAAGTCAACATCCAAAGACTAAATGATCCAAAGCACAACCAAAGGACTGTTTTTTTATGAGGATGTGTGTGTGACTGTTTTGTGTGTGACTTCTGGCTTGTACAGTATACCAGCTTGGTTTTGGATGGTAGGAAGAAGATACTGCCTGGATGCCTGCCGCAGCCCGTTTGCTATACTGAGACATATACTATGTACTAAAAGGCATACCCTAAGCCCTTTGAACCAGGTGGACAGTTACCAGTATGAAATTTATATCAAAAGGGAAGTGGGAGAAGTCTTCTTAGTATTGATTCAGATAAATGAGCCCTTGAATTCAGCAGTACCTTCCACCTGAATTCCAAGTTTAAGTATTAAGACCATCTCAGTACATGGTGGGGATGAGCTTTTATAACAGTCTCCTCCAGAAACTGAGAACACAGCTGTGGAAACTGAAAACTGAAATGAATAAGTAAATAAACCCCTCCTATACAAATACAGCTTCTCTAGGTTGCTGTCCTTGTCTTTCTCAGCTGCTTTTTCCTACAGTTCACACTGAAATAAGAGTGTTCACACTGCAATAAAGATAAACTGAAATAGAACTTGGGAAGTATTTTCGTAGAAGTAAAGCAGAACTAATAGTGTCTATATTATTTCTGTAGAAGCCTCATTATACTTTTTGAATTTCAGATCAAGTAACTTGGAGTCAGAGGTTCATTTGGCATTCCCGTCAGACAGGGAATGCCACAGGGTGCAGGGTGTGGTGTCGGTATTAATTCAGTTCATTACACAGAACTTGGAATAGAATAAGACTTAAAGTAACTTTTATAACCAGTATTCTCTAAATATATCTATTTCCCTAACATGTACCAGTAATGCTCAAAACTGAACAACTGACCTGTCCAAGTTTACTCAAAATGCATTTGTCTTTTGCAGGTGTTTCCGCCAGTGAAGGGATCAGATTTGACACATTATTATGAGTCATCCACCATCAACACCGCTGCAGTGTTATATGCTAGACTTTAATCTTGCCATTTAGACTGTTGTGGCATTTACAGGTTCTTAGCTTGCCTGACAGCTCTGCATTGCTTGAGAATAAACTTGTCCTTACTCAGTGTTGTGGTTGCACCAAAAAGGAGTTATATTTTAAGTCTGACATTTCACAAATGTTGCAGCTAGCATGGTCGCTGAAAGAAACAATGCCAGTTGCCTGCAGCAGTTTATCCTTCTCCATATATACCCTGCAGTACTGCTGGTACAAGAACTTGTGCAGCTCTGTAGTGAATTGTATCAGAAAACTAATCTGGGTTAAAATTGACTGTTTGTACCTACTCAGTATTACTGTGGCTCCATTCCCCATTTTAATTGGCTTTGCAGCCACAGAAATGTTTATGTTGGCCCAAGGGAAGAAAGTAGGAGCAAGCATCCAGTCAGGGTACACCACTTATTTTGGTGGAAGTGCCAGCTTGAGGTGTTAGTTCAAATTGTGCTGTAACTGCTGTTGAAGCAGTGGGAGCACAGAGCTTAGCTGTCTGGTAAGCATCTTTGCATTCAGGTGGGTTGGCAGACCAGACTGCAGCCTTCACAGTTGAGGATTCACTGTTATCTGTGTGGAGGGGCAGTGTCTACTTCAGCAACCGGTGCAGCTCTGCAGGAATGAAGCTGTAGAGGAAAACTTCTGGTGCTGTAGATTCACTGACCACTTATATTTTTGTATGTGTGGGAGAACTGGGAGGACTTCAGGTTAGCTTTTGTCTGGTCCCACAGACTGAATTTCCATTACCAGTTAGGAGTGTATTAGGTGCTGTTTTGGAGCAAATACTCAAATTTCCTTTCATCCAGAAGGTTGGTTCAGGATTGCTCCATGGAGTGAACAAAAGCACAATGAATGGTCAGGATGAGTGGGAGAAGAGCTTTGAAAATATGCATCTGATCTGAACAAAAATGCCAGTGTAAACATACCAAGGGTGACTTGGCTCTGCCTATGCATGCTGCAGTCAGGTTGTTGCCCTGGCTGTGGTATCAATGGGGTTTCACTTGTTGTACATAACTCTCTCATTCTTTCAGATTCCGTTTCAAAACTTGTTTCGGTGACAGTTCTGCAGCTAGTATTGAACCAAGCATGTCCCACTGTTGGTCTCCAAGCTCTGAGACTGATGTATTCACTCTGTGTTGGTGGTAACAGAAAGAGAGATAAGATTCTAGCATGATTTCATGACCTATCTCGATCTACATTGGCAGTAGTCTGTGAAAATTGAGCTAAGTATGACACCATGCAGTCTAAGTCAAATAAAAACACTTTTACTGGACTGTTCCTGGTGTGCACATGTGCTCTCATGAAATTTAGTACCCAAAGAGGGGGATTTCTTATTCCAAACTGACTGTGGATCTTCAGCTGATGGAGCTTTGCCAAAAAGAGGGAAGTGTAAAGACAATGCTTGAAAGAGTTGCAGTTGCTGTGTACTGGAACATATTGAATCTGCATAACCTAAGAAGCACCAAAGAGAGAAACCTGGATGTAAGAATTTAGACAGGAAACAATCCTATTGGATTCCACTTGGGCAAACAGTTGACTATTGAAAAAGTAATTCTGCAGGAAGCAGCCAGCCAAACTTGAATTGTGAGGTGAAAAAAAACAGTTTCTGGCCTGAATCAACTGAACTGTGTTTGAAAGATGAACTTTGCAAACTGTTTTCATTCTTGTTTGAAGGTATTAGAAGCAATGGCTACACTGGAACTTCTTGTTGTTTTGACAGAGTCAGGAAAATTGCACATCAGCAGGAAGACAGATGAACCCACCATCTACACATTACACTTGTATTTGGTTGTTTTACCTCTGCTGTTCTCATACTATTGATTTTTCTTAGATTAAGCTCTTGGACAGGCTTTGATTCTGAGCTGGGTGTTACTGCAGTATGAATAATTGCAGAGATATTTTTTATCTTAGCACAGCTGAGAAGTTTTTTGTTTCACTAACTAGGACTCGGTATTTATAGAAAGAATTTTGCCATGTGTCTACAATCTGTAGTAAATTCAAGTGCTTTTATAACAAAGCTCTTAATTTTGAAGGGATTTCAGTCTTTTTGATTATACATAACTGTTTGAATTTCTGGATCAAGGATAAAGAATTAAGTATTTTCTTTCTCTTTTTTAGAGAAATAAATGCTGACTCTTCCTTCCCCTCCTGTTCTGGAGCTAAACCAGCTTGGCAGCAGTGTTTGAACACTGTTCCAGTTAAACCAGTGTTGGAAAACAGTTTGGCAGGCCAGAATGGAGTAAGGCCAAAATACGTTAGAGCTAAGTTTTAAAACCTAATTCTAAGCAAAAATTGTAGCTGTAGTGAGAGACAGTGATGTAAAACTCAAATGCAATGTTTGTCTCTTCCCTCGTTTCCTTTATTCCTCTTTCTGCAGTTAGTCAAACTGCTAGGCTCCTAGAAACTGGGCTCAAACTTCTCATGAATCTTAGAGCTCTTCTGCCTGAGCCTCAGTCAGTGTGGATAGGAAATAGCATAGCTAACTAGTTCTTTAAGAAGTAGCTTACTTTTTAATCATATTATGATTAGGTAAAATACTTACCTTAAAAGTTGTGTGGAACCTATAGCACTGCAGATAACTGATCTTTTTCTTTGTCTGTCATTTCTTGCAAAACAGTTGAATCAAAGGCTGTTTCCATCTCCCTTGAACCTTCCAGTGTTGTACAAACACAGCTACTTTCAGCTGCTGTAGTTTATCTGTTGTTGACTTTAGAAGTATAATTTGCAATATAAAAGGATGACTGCAGGATATTATTTTTAAAGTTTGTATAAAAGTGATTGTGCATCTTTTTTTCCCACAGTGAAAATGTCTAGACTTTTCTGAACCTTTGTAAAGCTGTTATCCAGATAAATTAGTTCCATGAATTTGAGCCACATCAGCCTCAAGAATTATCCAAATAAATGGGGTCACCAAGTCATTTTACTCTTAGCTATAACACAAACTACTGATCGTAATCTGAAAAGCTGACAGATATGAAAAGAAAATTGCTCATCAGCTACAGCCCAACATTTTTCTTTTTTTTTTTAATAGGAAGATTTTCAGTTCATCTGAGTGCTAAATATATTTCCCAACAGAGTGGGAATTCTGTTGCATAAGAATTTGGGCTGTTTCTGGACATTGATATGTTGTATTAAGCATAGATGTCATGAGGAATAATTTGTGGCTAACATCTCATGCAAAGCCTAAGAGTAAGAGTCCATGTAATACCCAGTTATATTTATAGGGAGATGTTAAATTCATTTGGGGGGAGGGGGAGATGTCATACTCCAAAGTGTCAGTAGCTTCTCTTTGATCTTTTATACTGTTTCAGAATTCATATCAATGCCAAAAATTAACTCCTCCATATCCATGACTTCTCATCTGGTTTCGATTGCACTTTCCACATAGCCTTTTATCCAGCATGTGCTTGTTAGTTGTGCTTTCTTTCTTTGCCATATAGTTGGTTTGATAAACTTTGAACAAAGAAATCTTCTGAACACTACTCGTGTTCACTTGGAGTCCATCTCCTCTCTTTTACACAAGCTTCTCCAAATGTGCTTTGTTTTAGTTCCAGGCGGTTAAGACTGTGAACATTATTTTGTTTATTCTTTTGTCCTTTGTGGAAGAAAGAGGAGGAAAAAAAAGTAGTATGAATAAATTGAGCTAAGCTAAGTTTAGGAAGAGCCAAACTCACAGTTTTAAGTTTCCCCAGCTGAATGATACTTCCACGCTCTGTTTATGTTTTTTATTTGAAGAGAACCTGTTAGCAGAACACAACTTTAATCACATGAAATAGCTTTCTGTGGGGTTTGGGTTTTTTCAGAGTCTGCATTATAGAGCTTTAGGAACAGGTAGAATGAAAGGCAATATAAAATTACTTTAACTTTTGAAGCAGTCATGGCATTGTCATCACATCACTGATCCCAGTGTGTATTTTATGGTGATAGGCATGAAATGGTAGCATAACAGTGTCCGCTTTCTCAGAGTATTTTCTGCCTCTGGATGATTTATGTCTAGGTCATGACAAGATTTCTAATGTCACACAATCACACAGCTATTCACAGCAGAGAGCAAAGTTATCCTTAAAAAATAAATAATGGGTCTTTATTCTGAAGAAGTAGCTGGTTTTGATCTGTTTGATCTCTGGGCTTAGCAGCTCTTCTGTATTTTTCTCCTTTTCTCATGTTTTGGCTTAATAACTATCACCAGTTTCATATGAAACATTGCAGTCCACTGATGTCCTTCAAGACTAAACCCATTTTTTCTGCTCTGGACAATTCATCCATTTGCTGTTGCCTGCCCTAAACATCCTTTTAGACGTATTCCTGGCTGTTGCACAGTTGTTTGCAGTTTGTGGTGGGTTTTGTAATTCCCATCAAAAAACCCCTCTTTTTAAGGTCAGTTTTGAAGATAATGAATCAGTTCTAAGGTTTTGGTGATTTCTTATTTTTTCCTCTTTATGACTGTAGGGAATTTCAGAGTAAATAAAATATGTGCAGCTGTAGCCCTGTGAAGTCTTAGCCTTCCTGCTTAGAACATTAACTAGCTAAATTTGACACACAGAATAAGTTGCCTTGAAAATTTCAGAAGCAATACCAATTTATGTTGTATGGCTAGAAGAACACCACTTTTCTTTTTCAGACTTTGACTCTCAGGGTTTTCAAAGATTTCTCTCATCATCATGTCAACAAGGGTCTGTAGTCTGTCACCATCCAGTTCATCTTTAAGGATAATCAGAGTAAGTTAGGATGACTACAAACGCTACTGGAGAGTTACATATGAGGAGGTAGAACTTCTACCGTCATTCGGGGGTAAAGTAAATGCGAATGTTTTTGTGCACAACAGGCAGTCTTCTCTGGCAGGTCTCACTGGTTTTGTCCTCTATTTTGAAGTTTTGTACATGAAGAGTTTGGAAATAGAGAGAACGTTAGCCTTTAGGGAAATCACTGTCTAAATCAGAACATGCCGATTAATTCCAGGTGGGTCATATGGCATATCTTCACGGTTAATTTTTACCTTTTGTTCTAGCAGGAAATTCTGCTGTGCATATAATCATAGACTTTTAAAACTATATTTGGCTAGCACCATAGAAAACATGTCTAATTTGTGCACCACTGAAACTTTGCTAGTAAGTACAGAGTGACTCTTAATCCAGAAAGTCCTAAGGAGCTCTTTGCCCTTCATATCCTTTTAACAAGACCCAGACTTCCTGACTTGGATTTCCAAACTTCCGTGCTGTTTTGTTACTTTAATTAGAGTTGGTTTTTGTATTTTAAATATACCAGATTGATAGCATTTGAGAAGGATATTTTTTCAAAGCTGTTTATCACCTCAGACCCAATAACCTGAAAAAATAATGTTGTTATTAATTGATAAAGCATGGACTAGTAATTGCTGCATTTTTCTCCTCTTTTTTTCCCCTCTCTTTACCAAGATATGGATAGATAATGTTTTAGGTAGTTCAATACCAGACATTAAACTCTGAGTGCTTTGTTTGAGAAGGTTATATAAATTTTATGAAACTGGAGGTATTTAGGTGCTTTGACCTATCATTTCTAGACTTCAGTGGAGAAATACTGAAATATAGCAGTGATTTTCCTTCTGTTATCATCGACGTGTTTCTCAATTGTTTTTCTTTTGATCTTTAAAATTCTGTTAGATTTTTTTGAACCAAGACAAAGGATTCTTATTATAAAACTACAAGTAATTAAAAATGTTTTACAGAGCACTTTCATAGTGGAGCAAGTACTGTATCTCAGTAGTTTTCTGGCTGATGAATTGCTCTACTTCATTCATCTAGTACAGTGCTCTAGGTTAAAAAAAACCCAACAAAAAGCCTCTTTAAAATTTCTTCTGAGATGAGTTTTATTTTTTAAATGAATACTTACAATTGATCATTTAAATATAATGTGTTATGTGATGGCTTTTGATATTCCACTCTACTGAGGAAAATATTAACATTTTAAAATTGCTTTACTCAAACAAATTTTCAAATTTATTAAGATGCTCATGGGATTGTTTTAACCTTTACTGAAACAGATGGAACTCTCTACTACTTTTTGAGGAACACTCATCTCATCAGACCACCTTTCTCTTCTGGATTTCTGACAAAATCAGCACAATTGCAGTTAAACAGGGCAGTCAATAATGATGCGTTCCCTGGCATCTCTAAGTACCTGTCGAAAATCACATATTGCACAATTACAGTGGCATTTGTCTGGGTCTCATATTACTCACAATGCATCCCATTCACTTTTCATGTTACAAGATGGACTCTGGTCGCAACTGATAATGTGTTTGAAAGTTGCTATTGGCATGTGATACTGTTTGCACGCTAATTCTGAAAAACAAGCTTAATATTTAGATGGATATGCATAATATTTCAGTGCTAGAAGAGCTATGTTTTTGGGAGAGGCTATAGTTAAGGGGAAGGATATTTGGATTAAAAGACATCCAGGCCACTCTAGTGGGTCCATAAAAGATTTTAAGATGAAACTCTGTTCTTTGCATATGATAATTTAAGAAGGCAGAAAAGAAAGAAAAATTTAACTTAGTATGTATGTGAAATGTAAAAAAAAGGCCAAGATTAAAGGGAAATAAAAGAAAGTAACTGGAAGCTGTGGGAGTTTGAGCACAAGGAACGTTTGGTTCTGCTTTAGCCTCTTCAGCTGCTGGAAACTGGCATTCTGCATGAGAAATGCACGTGCACTGCTGGCTGCATTTCTAGGAACAGAAATAAAGGACCAATAGTTTGACAACTGTATGCCAAAGTGGTATTTTCTGAAGGCCAGTAAAGCAACACATAGGTGAAAAAGGATCTTAGCCAAGGTATACTTGCTGACAAGCTGATTATTGTTTAAACTAGCTAAGTTTTTTTTTTAGATTAGACATGCAGGATTTTACACCATTTGTCCTAATTTTATGTAACAAAATTCATTATATGAGTATCTGTTGCTAGTGTAGAAAAATTAAAGCTTCATGTTTTAGCAGTGTTTCTATGATGAATCTGTAATTACTCTTTGTGTCAAAAATTTCTTGCATTATGAAAACATATGTCATTTACAAATGGTACTAACCTATTAATCAGAGTCAGTAAAAATCAGTAAGTTGGTGAAATGTTCCATCTAGTACTAGTAAGGGAAGTGATGGCATTTCAGAATTATAAGTAATTTCTATGGCATTTTGCAACTCAATATTTTACAAAAAAGGGATTGTGTATATTCCAGTTACTCTCTTAAACAAGAAGGCATCAGATGCCAGAAGCTTTTTTCAAGCAGTTGGTAAAATGAGATGTCTTTCCTGCCTGTTATTTCCGATGAGTTTATCCTAGAACTCTGCATTTCAACTAGCAACCTGCTTTCTGGGTTTGGCCCCTGAGATAGTGAATCTGTCCTGACCACCTTTTTCTCCTAGGGCAAGTAATGAATTATTGTGGCCAGATCCTGCCTCCGCACAGCCAGGCAGCTGGAACTCAAGTTGCTGTCATTGCCTCCAGAGCTCATGAGAAAGTGAGGAAGGAGGACAGTTTTATTCCAAAATTGTGATCCAGCCATAATAACAATGAAGGCTGGGCCACTCAGAAATAAGCTATCATTTTGCATAGGAGGCACTGAGAAGCAATCCAAGAAATACTGTAGTTTGCACTCACACACACACACAGACCCACATACATACACAGTGTGTGGAAGGATGTGTGGATCTCTTTCGTGATAACTAGTCCAGTTATTTGCAGTGTCTGGAGTTCTGGGAGCCTGGCTTGTGCATTTGGGGTGGTTTTCTCAAGCAGATAGAATTGGCTGTATTAGGATCTAGTGTTTTATAGGATTTTGCTCACAACTTATTCACAGCATGGCTGGAGACAAGGCTAATTTTTCTATAGATTTAGAAAAAGCAGTTGATTTAGGAACAGTTATGGGGAGAAGTATCTTGTTTCACTGTCGATGATAAAAACGAAGAAAGATGTGAACATGTAGTTGAAGAATAAATATGAGACAATTTGGTAACTCAATGTGCTTGATATTCTGTGTTGCTAATGTTCAACACATATCAGTTAGAGGAGTATGTTTGAAGGAATTCATAATTACCTGTGTGACACACCCTAACCTTCTCAGTCAGAAGGTGGTCATGCGATTCAGGATCATTGGATGTGGCAAGGGAAGAAAATGACTAAGGGGAGGAGGTGGTAGAAAATGTTCTGTATTCACTGAAGATAGAATAAAAAGTTATAAATTTATGGGGCTTTCTTTTGCCACAACAGAGTCAAACTGGAAAATTGGATTATAATATACTAGTTATTCCTGTACACCAGACTTGAGAAAATTTTCTCATATTTTTCCTGGAATTTTGTGATAAAACCAGGAGTTAATTTTTCTAGATCCCCATTCAGCTTGGTGGAAATACAACTTTGTTTAAAATACCCTTTATGCTTGGAGCTGAATGTTTTGGATGTAACTGCTGGCCTGGTTTTCTTCCCTCCATTTTCCTTTTTCTGATTGCTTTATATGCCTGTACCCAGATATCTGTGCAGGTATACATATATCCACACAAATGTGCGTGTACACAAACGTGTGTGTGCCTACACAGGGAAGGGCAGGGTGATGCTGGATTGTGGCTGGACAATTCTGGCTATGAGCTCCAGATTCATGAAGGAAAAATACTTCTGCCATCTTCTGGCATTCAATTGAAAACAATCAAACCACAGGTTTAGGAGTAGTTGCAGAGATGATGCAAGAAGATATAATTTGCAAGTGCAAACCTGCAGTGATTTTCTTGTAAGTTAAGGTTTTGCTTTCAGTTTGAATGCTGTAATGGAGAAAGCCATAAAAGGCACACATTTATGTGCATAGACAAGTGCACACATCTTTAAAGTACTCTTGAAGCAGAGATACCAAATGGGACGATGGTAAGAATGTGTTTCTGGTGAGGGCCTCCGGGCCACTGACAGAGTGTCTCCAAGTGTGTGTTGTCTTTTCCCTCTTCTGGAGCAGAAAGGAGCAGGTTCAGCACATCTTTTGCTGTGATGAACCTGTCTGATGCTACCAAAGGCAAGAAAGGATTCAGATTTTTAAAGCAAGGATTACGGTTGAAGGCCTGGGGCAAGGACAAGTGACTTGAGCTCCTTGTTCTGTCATGTATTGTGTGTGATGTTTATCATGCGCTTGATCTCTCTGCCTTAATTTCCAACTGCAAAAAAGGTCTAATAGTACTACATTATTATTATCTTTTTTCTTCTCCATTCTATTGAAAACTCTTTTTATATCATCTTAGGGCTCACCATTTTGGGACTGGTAGCAGGCTGTTTTGAACACTGCATATAGTAGGTGGTGTGGGGGTTTGTCCCCTCCCCAGAATTCTGTCATACCTACTTTTGTCAAGAAAGTAGAGCCTAAGATTTCTTTGCTTATGTTTAGTGTCTATTTGTTTGTAAAAGCCTTTTGCAAGGACCTGTTAACTGAGTTACTTTACTAAATCATATAGACTAACTGGCTCTTAATATAATCTTCTAAATCTATCAGTATTGGAGGATTTGAGGCAGCATTTGAGACAGAAGATTCCTGAAGATGAAATCTTGTCCCCCTTAATTTGAATGGAGCTAATATTCATATTGCATTACATTATTAATTCTCGAATCATATGGTTTCCGTGGAATGCCATCTTTTTTTTTATAATCGGAGTTCTTCAGAGCTGAAGTAATCAGTGTTCTCCAACCCTAAATTCAGAATATAGAAATTCAGCTACCTAAATAGACTTTGCAAAATTAGTTACTTTTCTTTGACAGTCAAGCTTTAGTAAATAATAAAGATTATGGTGGACAATTCTTATCACAATGGTAAAGGATTGCTGCTTTTGCACTTACTGCTTTAAAAAATTAGAACACCTTAATCTTTTAAAACCAATTTGGGTTTGGAAAAACAAATTACAGAGAAGCTGACAAGATGCTTGCCAAGTTCCAGGAGATGCAATTTGGAACGTCTAAGATGTTAAACTTTGAATACCTGAGTTTCTAATAGAAACAGGGGCTCAATATTAACTCTTTCAGCCCTGCTGTAGTCTATAAAGTATAAAGCGCATAATTTTGTGTCTTTCTCATAAAACCCAGGAGGCTGCTGCTCAGTTTCTGTACTTTCTCAAGGGTACAAGATGACAAACAAATTCCTGGTTTATTTGCTCGTGTCCCAGAGAACAGAGAACACCATAATACATAAATACATGTACCATAATACATAAATATAATATTCCATAATCACTTTCATAAACTGATCGTGTACTCTCTTGAAATTGAACTGTGTGTATTTTGGCCTGTCACTACTGTTGTGAGATGAATTCAGAATCTCACCATAATACTTAGAAACCTTTGTATTCTCAGCCAGAATATATCTGTGATCCTACTTGTATCCATATGTCTTTGTGGTAGCATGGCCATGTGAGTTTAGCAGTTGGGATGCTTTATTACTTATCCTCCTGAGATACTTGAAATACAGCAAGCATATTGTCTTATGGTACTACTATT
This sequence comes from Chelictinia riocourii, assembly GCA_026930925.1. Classification (NCBI taxonomy): domain Eukaryota; kingdom Metazoa; phylum Chordata; class Aves; order Accipitriformes; family Accipitridae; genus Chelictinia; species Chelictinia riocourii. The sequence goes on along the minus strand of JANZLP010000045.1, from coordinate 16,096,587 downwards.
AAACTATCCAGTCTTAAACCCTATTTGCAACCTGCTAGTGACTACAGGAGTCTCTATGTTGGTATTCATATTCCTTACTCTGTTGACAACATTTCAGCTGATAAATCCTAGGGTCTAATTGTTCAGGGGTGCACAAATTGCTAGATCACAGACAATAAAGCTCTAATAAGCCTCTGGTGTTTTTCAAACTGATTAAGAAGTTTCAAATAATAGCAAATTTTTTTATTTTTTTTTTTGTTCTCTGAGTGCATGACCTTATTTTTTTGTAGTAGTGAATTTCACCATAATTATGTTATCTGGTTTCAGAAGTTATCATCTTTTTAAATGCTCTCTAAATACCTCTGTGTATTTATCATGCTTTCTAGTTTCTATCATAGTTAATTCTTTTAATAGTATTTGTCAGGATCATTACTGATGTTATCAAATAACCAAATAAAGTTCTCAGGTTCAAAAGGACTAACTGCTGAGAAAATAGGATAACTGAAAAGCTCAAAAACTGAGAATGTCAGAGGAAATTTGGAATTTCTTTAAGGTCCTTTATTGTGATGCTAGGAACCTTGTCTGTATTTAGCTTCATTTAACTCATGACTGCACTATCCAACAAGATCAATTATTATGGTTTTTTTTAACCTTTGGCTTTAAGATTTTAAAATTTATTAAATGCACACCACCCCTGCAGAACTTTTTAATAGGCTTAGTAAATTTAATAATCTTTTTCTCCCTGCTCCTACATGAAAATCAAACCACTTACTACCAGAATTTAGCACCAAT
>JANZLP010000045.1:15926146-15936562 GCA_026930925.1 Chelictinia riocourii | reverse complement strand
ATGCTGTGCATGTCCCTCTGCCCTTCTAACACACTGTTAAATACACCATAAGAGTATATAGAGATTACGGAACCAAGCTCTGTATGCAGTTTACCCCATTCAAAGTGCCCATGGGCTTCAGGAAAATGTTCAAGAAAGAAATCTGTGCAGGTGGAGCTACGAAAAACATCAGTGAACAAAGCTAGCTTTTAAAATTACATTTTCAGATCAGAAATAGGAGATGATCCTCACATTAGGTGAGGAAGAGCAAAATAGAGGCAGAATTTTTATTTTAATTATTCATTTTACCTAATCTGAGAATTTAAGTTGATCCTCATTTTACAGAAGCTGGTGGAATCCCTAATTTGAGATAAGGTCTGAGCGGGGATCAGAGACCCCAAGCAGAGAAGAAGGCTGATGGAAGTTTAAGCTGACAGAAGTTTAAAAAGAAACAAATGGGCTTTGCCGTTCAGAGAATGTAAGCAAAGACCACAGCTCTGGAGGGAAAACAAGACAAAGTCATAGTAAAAAGATTCATAAACCACAGACTCCACTTCAGGAAATGCAGAGGCAAAGGTGAAACTCCAAGAGGAGACGGAGCAAAACTAGAGTGAGTTTTCAAGAGGCATCGTGAAGGTTTACACAGACAAGCACAAACCAGCCACATTTTGGAAGCCTTTTTGTCTGTGTAAGAAGCTAAAACATGACTGCAGGTATCAAAACATAAACAAAATGTGTGTAATTTGCACAGATGAGAAGCATTTGTAGGAAATGTTAAAGAGACAGCTATATACAGTGAGTGAATATTACTCTGAGCATGAATTGGAGCCCTTTTTACCTGTCATTCCAACACCAGGGCACAAGTTCATGGGAGGTCAGAAGTTGCATTAAAAATTTTGAAGAATAAATTTATTAATGTTGCAAACAGGAATGTAGACCTTTGTTAGAGTCAGTGGGGAATTTCCGAGCTAGATATGGAGAGAAGATATCTTTCAACAGCAGGATCCTCCAAGCTGTGAAATAGAGCAGGATGTAACGATTAAAAGCCATGAGATCCTTTGAAGATTCACAAGACAAAGGAGACCAGCTCAGACTGATTGAGACCTTTTGATATGCCTGGTGTATTGTCACTTCGCTATAATATTTCCTTCTAACGAATGAGAGGGAAGTCAAATTAGCCTTGTATGAGACAGGATGAAAAATTGCGTATTCAAAAAGCATGTAGACAAGGTGCTTCAGAACATTGTTTAGTGGGCATGGATGATGGTTGGACTCGATGATCTTGAAGGTCTTTTCCAACCTAGCTTGAGCTTCAAATCGAAGTGAGTTCTGTTATTTTTCTTCCTAGTTTTAATCAAGGTAGATTTCATCCAGGTCACACAACAATGCTTACAGTTACCTTAGAAATTATAGAAGTCTACCTGTGCAGTTTTACCTTCTAAAAGCAATTTCACTTACCTGCTTTTGGTCTCATCTACACATTTTGTCTTAAAATGCTGAAGGCAGATATAATCTAGTTCAAAAAGAGCATTTAGTATCAAAACACTCTAACAAGCTGTTCCAAATATTACGACAGGTAATCCATTCACATCACTCAGACTTATTGCACTGTATGTAAACACAATGAAACTTTTGCTCAAGACAACCCACTGGTTTGTACTGTTTCAGAATGGAAGAGGAGCTGTACTGAAACTTCTAATCAGCAAACAAAAATCCAAGGCTCAAAGCTCCTTCAGGTGGCATATCACAGGAAGGAAAGCTGTAAGTTAAGAGGCAAAAAGAGTAAGACCTAGAACTAATTATAAGTAGTACAATGAGAATTAACACAGGCTTTTGTCAGACAGGACTCCCTTCACAGGGTTTTTTTCTTTCAACAAGGAGCTGATGCTGGCTATCAGTTAAAACCCGTAACCTTGACGGATACTTACAATTGCTGCTGAAAAGACTCCGCTCACTTTGAGTGCTGCTGACTGATGAGATGCTAGGTGTTCTCTCAAGCACCGATCTTTTGACAGGCACATGGGATTTGGTGAGTGGTTTACCAGAGCTAGCCCAGGAGGCTGGAGAATTTTTTGGAGAGGCACGCTTCTCTCTTGGCAAAGATCCTATACCCGACAATTGGGGGGAAGGGGGAGGGAGAGAAAAGAACAAAAGGAGCTGGAAAGAAGCTTAAACAATTGCTGCTTTTAAGGACATGCCTACAAGTAAAAAAAATTACACAAAAAATACATATAAAAAGGCTTAATCTACCTCATATTGACATGGTAAAAAATGGTGTAAATGCAGAAAAACAGTTCCACAGATTTAAAGAACCCCATTTTGTATATTGACCTCAGGAACAAATCAAGACCTTTACAGACTAACCTTCAAGGCAGACATTTACAAGAAGCCTTTCTTGCATTTTCCTACCTCTGTGTATTATGGTTAGCTATACTGGCGATCCCATAAAAATACAACCTCCAGCTCAAAGACAATTCAATAAAGATTCTTTTGTTTGTTCCCACCCCTGAACCGGAGATTTCCCACACACACCTTTTGACAGAGCACTTCAAAAGATACTATCTTTTACAAGGACAAACACAGCACAAAGTATCAAATTGTGTTGTACTCACACTGAAAACTGACTAGTTTTGCAGAACTAGTTAAACAGCACTCCCCGGAACAAAGTTCTTCATGGCCAACTGGTGCAGACACGTTTTTGCAATAACTGCTGTTTTCATTTGAGCTTCTTGAATACAAATGCCCAATAGCTAAGGTAATCAAATAGGAAGTGTATCTATATAGGAGACAGGTGTGCCATCTTCAGATGGGAGCTTACACTTGTACTACTAACAAAGCAACTACACTTTCTGCAAGAAAATTCAGGTTTAGTTAAATTATGCTTTTCATTTATTTCTGAAAAGTGCCCACCTATATTAAAACTACAGTAGCCCAAAGGAAGTTATGTACACACAGATTTGTCTTGCCAACACCGAGTTGACTCCTATCAGCTTTGACATCAGGATCTTTATACAGTCCTCTGAATAAATATGGAAAAAGAGGTTTTTTTCATTTTTGTACAAAGAGAGAGACATGGAAGACAGACTTACATTTTTTTAAAACATTTTGTTATTTATTATAATAAAAGATATCTTACAAATTATCTTAACTTCTGATGTCATTGCCATTTCAAGTCTGACAGACATAGTTTATCTTTCTTGGAGATGACTTCAGTGTTTCAGATTTGACTTAGAACAATCAAGTTTCTATTTAGAGGGAATACCTGTCCCTTAATTCTCATCACTATAAATGGCATTTCAATTTTGCATTAGCTGTGCAAGAGACTGTTGAAATATGACAAAATTAGCTAGTAATTCCACTTTATTCAACATCAGTTTTGCTGCAGGATCTCCACTCAGATACCAACAACCGAGAAACCATCACTTTGCAGAAAGGCCAAGAAAGCACAACAGTAAGGGGATTACATTAAAATTTAGGCCAGAAAAACACTTATGCCCGAAAAACACTTATGCCCAATGTCTGCTTTTCAACAGTAGGTGGTGTGACAGGATTAGATAACTCATCTCAAAAAGTCCTGTATCAAGTACACAAAAACAGGAACAGCACTAGTAAATGAAAGTATGTCCAAGCTATTTCCTTCGGTTCAGATCAACTCAATAACAAAAGAGAAAACCTACAGACAACACATATTAAACATGCATTAGGATATTCTAGTATACTGGTCATTGAATATAACACACAAGCTTCAATGAGTCATTAAACATGCTTTATGTCAGACCTCTTGTTTGTCATTACTATGCAGAACTGTGATTCTGTATATGGCTTTACTGTAGCCTGGTATTAAACCTCCGAGACAAAATTATCAGCCATATTTTAGAATTTTTTGTAAGTTACCACAATGGACACTTGAATATATCCAACTCACTGAAGAGCATACAACTTTTCTCATGCTATGAGAATGCCACAAACCACAAGCTCACATTTACTGAAAACACCTCTGAAATGCAGCACACCAGACAATGTATCTGAAATAATTTGACAAAAAAAAAGACTGACATCTGAACTTCATGCAACACAGCTTTATAAAACTTTCCACATTGTTTCATTAACAGATCAACATACCAGAAAAGTAATTAATCCAGACAAGTCAGAAATTCCTTTTCTAAATAGCCTCTCAGCAAAACAAGGTGCAAAAACCAGACACCACCTCCCCCCCCCAAAAAAAAACCCAACCAAACAAAAAAGGGCTGCTGTACAACCACTGCATATTAAGTTTGTATGACTTAGGAAGTTAAAAGCTTTACGTTTCAAAAAGCATCTAGAGGAACAAATGCAGCTTATCAGCTGCATTTTATTGTTTAAAAATGAGGGTAGCATGCTTGATTGCTATTGTGCTGGATTTGTTCATCCAGTTCAAAAGGTATGGGAGAAAACCCGTTTTCTTCATAGTGATTTTCACTCAGGAGGGGTCAAGGCAAGCATGTGAAAACACTCGGTCTCTTCTTGTACAGCATGTTCCCTACATATGATCTGAAGCCAGCCCGGCTTCTCTGCACATGCTGAAATGCGGCAGCGCACTAAACCAGCTGTGAGCTCAAACCCATTCTGCCAGCACAGCAAACTCTAGGATGTCCAGTTTCAGAAGCATGTCAAACAGATGACATTTGACCTCCTCTTAGTTCTTCTACTCCTCAGCGCTTTCCTATAAAGCTTCTATTCAAATAATTAACCAAGCACTCAAATACATTTTTCATAAGCCCAGCTCAAGGGAGGATTTCTTTTAAGTTATTACACAAGATCATTAAACAACTACTCTAGGTGTTACTTCAACTAGCAACAATGGTTTTACAAAGTATTTTTGTAAGTATCATTCCTTAAGAAAGGAGTCACACAGAATTAAATGCAAAGGTTTTGAAGGCAGAAACAGGAAGATATGGTATATAAACAAAAGTATTGGAAACAAGCACAAAACCAGGATATTTAGTGAACCATTATTATAAAGACAACAAGCAATAGCATCAAAGCAACAGGCTTTCATCAGTTATTTAATCTAGTCACTGAAGTGGAATACTAGAAATATCACATTCCTCTACCGTGAAGTAACAAGTTGGCAATTCCTTAGAAAAAAGTCTCTATGCAACAACTGCATTATTTCAAGCATGTTAAAGTATCTCTTGTATTGGAACAGAAACAAGCAGAGAACAAAACAATTTTCAAGAATCTCTGAAGTCAGATCTCTTATCCTTACTCAAATAATCATCCTCTTGTATGAATCGCTCATAGGTGGTTATTGTCCAGAATAAATTAAGGCTTCCTTTAAATAACACCAGGAGCCTAAAAAAAAAAAAATCAAACTGAGAGAATAAATGTATGCTAGCAGTGGTGAACTTGGGACTTTGTTGATACTAGGCAGACTGTAAAGTTGAGTATGTATGCACCAGTTCTGATATTCAACATCCACCATTTCAAACCATTATCAACATATTTCACATCTACAACTGAGCACAGAGCAATTGGCATTCACGGAGCTATATGACACCTGGAAGTGAATGGTGGGAAGCCTTTCCCCAAACAGAAACTTAGGGCAGACTAAGTGCAAAAGGAGTCTTTGGAAGGATGCTTTTTGTTGGTTTTGTTTAACCCTAAAGCTGAAAGTAATAGTTGGTTTGGCCTTTTGTTGCCTTATCTCTTGAGTATGTTGGATTTTGGATTTTTGTCTTACGCTTTTCTCATTTTTCCTGCAAGTTTAAAAATCCAGAGTGCTCTATTTTAGAAGTGCTAAACTTCTTAGCTTTTTAAAAAGATAATTTTAAGCATGATGAAAAAGCCTGATCTAAGCCTATAGTACAAGGTCTTTATAAAGCAAGGGGAGTAAACCTTCAAGAAAATATGTTGGTTTTTGGCATCTGTTGAAAGGAGCAAGTAAATCATGAAAAGACAAAGTGGACTTTGGTATTGTTTCCAGCAGACCAATCTTAACATAGTTTTATGGTTACTATTTTGAGCACTGTAAAGCAGTAGCAATACTAACAGATTTTTGATGGCTGCAAGCTCCCCGGGTTGCCTGATTAGCCATTCAGCAATATTAGTTATTGTATATTATGCTACACATACATCAGTGTTCCTTCAAGGAATAAAGAGTAGTTACAGCACTTTTCATAATTCTACACAAGATGTACAGATAATCTCTTTCTAGTTATCTTTAAAGTCTCAAATTACTACCAAAATTACCAAAGAAGAGGCAGGACACAGTTCTGTTACGTTGCTAGTAATGCCTCAACTGCTAAACATAAACATGGACAAAGACAGTGAATGTTATGTTACTGCTGGGTCTTGGAATATTTACATGAGGTAGATTTGTTTGTTTAGGGGATAACAGCGGATCAGAGAACAGTTTACATATTAAGGGAAGACTCAACTTCCCGTCTGATGCAGACTTCTACAGTGTTGTTCCTATTCACCTACAGTCCTTACAGAAGTGCTCCTCTTTGGCACAGGTTTCAAGGAACCAACAGCCAGCTAGTGCCAAAAACATAACCAGGCTGCCAGCAGCCATGCAGGTAAGCATTCAGGTGTTGTTCTTCTTGCAGCTCAGTAATCTCAGAGTAAAACTGGAAAACTGATCATCAGTGCTAAAAAGCATTATATTAGCAGTTAACAACAACCAAACCAACACTTTTGATTCTCTCAAATGCTCTCACTGTCAGAAGAGCAATTGGGGTATTTTCAGTTAGGGGGAGAGAAAGGGAGAGAACAATATTCATGTATGTCTACTGTTAAAATTCACTTTTCCCCCTTCCTATTTGGCCCAGTTTTGAAATATGGCAGACTTCTTCCCAGTTAAACCCTTCCATGATCAGAGAGACTCCTCCCTTCCCCATATTCCCTCAAGGCTCAACTCCTTGCATGTGATCTCTCCAGCACTTACAAATAGCCCTTCTCTTCCCTGGCCTCCAGTCTGAACTCAAGCCTGCCTTCCCACCTCCAGTACTGTCTGCCATCAAGTTGCCTGCTGGATTTACTCAATTTTAGGTTTTTCTTTTTGTAGACTGAACTAGAGCAGCCACATGAGAGACCATGTCCACACACTCATGCTGTGGTCTCCTATGACCCTGGCAGAGCCAGTCTCTGGAGTGCAGGTAGTTTTACACCAGCTTCCCAGGTAAGCTGAGCAGCACTAGCAAAGCTTGCCCACTCCAGCTTTGTCAGAAGACTGTTGTAAGCTGTTTGCATCCTGACTTAAGCAAACAAACTCCAACCGCTACCTTTAACACAGCTGTTGGGAAGTTCTGTCCATTTAGGAGTAGTGGGCACAAGAATTCAAATCAACATACTGCAAGAAAAGCTGAGACAAAAGAAAACCACTAACCACATCCAATTACGCTTTTCATTATTGTCCAGCTCTTCATACCACACACCCCTTCATGTTACACACTGAGAATTTTTTGATAGTTTGCAGCTTTTATACCCAGGTTATCTATAAGCAAGGATTCCTTTTTCTCTCCTCCTTTACCTCTACCTTGAGAGAATCAGAATTAACCAGTACAGGTGAAGAGTTATTTGAAGACACACCAGCAAGTCCTTGCAAGTAAGTGACTAGGTACCAAGAAATTCCCCTGCAGGGAAATGGTACACACCTCACTCCTAAAGGAGGATATTCTTATAGATGCATCAACATTTCTGACAGCATTGATATGTTGACTCTTAGTATCAGTCTCTGCAAGTATGATCATGCTTCTTGCTACAGGTATAATACATTAAAACCCTGATGGGGCTAGTCACAAATCACCTGTAAAAAGTCTGAGAACATATGTGAAAACTTTCATTCCTTAAATATGGTCGCTGATGGCACCAGCAACAAAGCTGACAGGATGAAAAGCTCCCTTTTGGAAGCCGGAATTCAGAATACTGGAAATACCATAGACTTTGGAATAGATTGTTTAAATTCATCTTCAAATGTTTCTAAGCCTACCCTTCTGCCCCTAACCCCCAAAAACTCAGAGGACCACACCCAATGATACCAAACCAGAGATAAATCGACTTGCTTTGAAATCATTCATTATAAGTTCCCATACTGCCTCATGAACAAAAACCCTTCTGCTTTTACTCATGTTTCATGGCCAATTTGACTTATAAAACTAAATAGGAAATAGTTTATTCCAAATGGGTGCTTTTATGCTGAACCCTATGTAAGGCTTGTAAATCATGAGCAGTATCTATCCCATGGTGAGAGCTCCTTGTTAATGAAAAGTAAAAAAAGAAAATGGGCATCAAAGTCATAGAAAGTTTTTCTACTAGTGTATGTAGCCAAAGCTAAAAGCAGATTGACTGAGCATGAATTCAGATTACATAATTTTATAGCTCCTTTCTGGCTTCAAATTGTGAATTGACTATTCTGTACCTGAATGACCAACACCCAGGGCAGAGGCTTAGAGGTCAATACTTGGCACAAGGATATATATTGCTCCAGGCAGCTGCCAGCAAACCATTCCTGTTGAAGATGGCCAGGAAGTGAGGGCAAAGTAGAGTGGAAACATTACCAGGGAAGTCCAACTCAAGCAGTCAGAGAAGGGATGACCTGCAAGGCTCCTAAGCCCTCACAACTTACACTGCTTTCTGAACTCTCACAAACTGATAAGCTTGACAAAAGTCCTTTCAAATACATTGCATAAGTCTTCCCCACTTTATACTGCAAATTAAAAGAGAACTGGTTATGAGATACTGTGATGGGTTGACCCTGGCTGGATGCCAGGTGCCCACCAAAACCGTTCTATCACTCCCCCCTCCTCAGCTGGACAGGGGAGAGAAAAATATAACAAAGGGCTTGTGGGTCAAGGTAAGGACATGAGAGATCATTCAGTAATCAATGCTACATCTCTGTGGGGCAGTTATATGGAGTCTGCAGACATCTGGGGTAGCTGCCTATGCAGACAAGGGCATCAGTTATTCCTAAAAAATGGGAGGACTGATTTCATGTGGTTTCTAATTGATTCTTCTGATCAGCAATGCAAAGAAGTAGCTGGCCTCCTAGGTTAAATAGCAAATAAGTGCCCAGCTCCCAAGCTTTTGGCTTCCTGACAGCCTGCCAGGTGGGAGGCTGCACAGCAAGGCTCTATAAGCCCCACTCTTAGGTTCTCTGGCAGCCAAGATTTCGTTCTGAAATTACTGTGAAGAAACTTCCTGTTCTCCTACCTGAGATCTTACAGTGATTTCCGAAGAATGTCCTCAAGATTTTGCTTTCATTTAAACGTTTGTAAAACTCAAAATACTCTAAAGAATGGGAAGCCACCTGGTATTTGCTTACATGCTTATGCTGTTGCATATCTTTATTTGGATGCTGCTTCTAGCAAGTCCTCATTCAGGACAGAATGAGGATACTTCATGTACTGGAGAGTTTGGAAAGTGAGCAGTAAATGATGTGGCAGAGGACTGCAGACAAGAAAGGCTAGTTGTATGCATAATGCAGATAAATGCTGCCCTGTAGAGCCAAATTCTGTATTCACCTTTGCCACAGATCTCTCAGATAATGCTAATTAAATTACTTAAATCTGTCTTTCCCAGGGGGTTGCTAAGCTGGGTGACCTGTCTGATCTGAAAAAGGAAAAAGAACTCTCAGAGGCAACTTCATTTCAGTGAGAGCAGAGCTTTGAACCTGCTATATAACAGCAGGTGAACTGGAAAAATCAAGCTGTAGGCTTCTGCAATTGAACATACAAAAAATGTGTGGCAACTTCTAAGTTCAGTCTGTGCCTCAGTTGCCATTTGCCAAAGTGCTCCTGATCACCCAGGTGGGTTTTGAAAATGAACACATTGTTACTGAAACACTTTGATGCCACAGAGATTATCATCTCAGAAAAGCTAATGAGGAAATTGATAATTAAGTCTTCAGAACAGAACATGGAGGAAACAAAATACCAAGTAACAGCTCATTAAGTATCATGTATTCTGAATCACCCTTCAGATGACTGGTATGAGGTGACCCAGGAAGCCTGTAACAGAAATGAGAACAAATCAAAGGACCCATGATGTTGAAGACGGGTAATAATTCTCCTTCTGTTTCTCTGGAGAAGAAGTAAGTATACTGATGGTATGAGAAGCTGAACTATAAATAAGGGTATTTAAGCACTGGTATAAACTCCCCTTACAATGTCATATTTCAGAGTACTTTTAACCTCCAGAATGCAAGCTGGGCCATATTTTGTAATTCTTGAAATCAAACATAAGTGCCTGAAAACTCATCATATTAACTGTGGAATCTATAAAATGAAAAGGCAACACAACCATTAATAATTGTCCTAGTTTCGGCTCAGATAGAGTTAATTTTCTTTCTACTAGCTGGTATAGTGTTATGTCTTGGATTCAGTAGGAAAAGAATGTTGATGACACACTGATGTTTTCAGCTGTTGCTAAGAGGTGTTTAGTCTAAAGTCAAGGATT
>JANZLP010000045.1:15723384-15734863 GCA_026930925.1 Chelictinia riocourii | reverse complement strand
TGTAAGCCCTCCGAGAATCCCTCAGAAATTTCCTAATCTGTTTCTGCAGACAAGGGCTGCGGAACTAAGAGAATGAGTCTCTTTTCTTAAAGCAGACTATCCATTTTCTCTAGCACCATACATATGTGATAGCTAGAAACTAGATGCAAAATGGATTGCACTAGAATCCCTCATGGCACTGAGAAAATATCAGGTGTCTGGCTTGTGTTTCTTTCCCCTAGAAAAACAAATGGCACCTATTAAAAAAACCAAAACAAAACCCCCACAAAAAAACCCCCAACAAAACCAAAACCAAACCGTCTTTGAAAGTATTTTTTCCTTTTTTTAACCTAAGACACCTGTGATCTCTTATTCCCTCCTCAAGGAGTACCTTTTTATTATCATTGCTTTTAGTCCCTCCTACTAGGCCTTCTTGCCTGCAGTTCAGAAGGACTTTGTTTGTACAATTGAGGTAGACCCTCTCCTACCTAAGAGAAAACTATTAACACTATTCTGGGTTGCATTACCTGTTTTGTCTTCCGCCACTATGGATGTACATACAGTAAAAATTTCATAAAAGATGTTAAAAATAACAATTTCCCCTAGAACAAAAAGAAACAAAGTTCAATAGTTTGAAACTTTTTCCATGAACAGAAAAATACGGTTTGAAAAAAGCATACTGCAAAGTTCAGCGTTCTATAATACTTCTCTTAAGAATTTCTGTTTAAATCTCATTTGATCTTTGAAATGACTGGCTCAGCAAAATCAAGAGCTTCCTGAAAGGCAAACAGAAGGATCAGAATACCTTGGCCTTCTGCCTTTCCACACAGAAAGCTGACAGTCATTGCTACTTCCTCCTCTGGAAACTTCAAAACAAGCTGTGAAATTCACCATTAAGAAGAAAGCTGCTATATGTATTGCTATTCTCATATAAGAGCTGCCAACTAGCAGCAAGTGTACTGCTCCCGTATGAGCGAAGCAGTGGAAGCAGGTGTATGGACCTTCTCTGTCTCAATTCTGGAAGAATTCAGTGTCTACTTCTCACCTGGAATGGCATTCTTTTGCAGTAGGTGCGGAAGGAAGGCATGAGGATATGGCAACGATCACAAGGGAAAGAAAGTACAGCACGAAACTGAGCCTTGCCTTCTTGATATGTCCACAGAAGACATACAGCTGTATGGGAAACCAATGAGAATCAAGGATTCCCCCAAATTTTGGTGCACAGGAGCTGAGGCTCGCTCCAGTTCCCAAAACTCAGGAGCAAGAAGCTACAGCTCTACAGAGAAGTCCCAGCCTGATGAAAGGCTTATGTGATTTATTGCCGTTCTCTTCTAAAATACTGTTTTCATTTCGTGTGAGATGCAATTTTTTGTTTTATCTACTTAATTAATAATTTATTTGTTAAAGTCACAGATGACTACAACTATACTACAAATTGGTACATATACTAATTTTAAGCGAGTCTGGATTCCCAGTTTTCCGCTATGTTAATAAAGTGTTGAAAACTTACCCAAAGGAATCCCAGATGAATTTGCAATCCCTTGGAGTTCTTCATTGAAAGGATAAGGAAGCGTGGTAGTCAGACGAGCCTGAAAGGAAAAGTTTTGTACGTTGTTTGCATAAATTAACGCTATTTTGTCACTTAAAACAAACCTCTCCCCAATAGGTACATCCCTCTCACAACTATTAAATTGAGTATTTAATTCCTTTGCAGCCTGTAGAACCTGAGGATGTTTGTAGGGTACTTGGAAGACAATTACATACTCAGGGAAAGTAAAAACTACTACTTATCAAAATATTGACATGTGAGCAATGGAGATTAGCACAGTATCTTAATTATTGTTAGCAGCAATAGACGGAACAGAATGAAGCAGGACTCTCATATGTTAAGAGCTCAACTGGAACTGACCATGACATCAGTGCTTAAGGGAATCCCTAACTTTCACACATTGGTATGACTACCTCTATATGCTACCTTTATGTCAACTCCACGCAGGCACACAGGCATACAAATGAAGTGTGGACAGCATGACCTACGGCTGCTGTAAGTAAACATGGGGGACAGATTTGATCTTATGCTGTCTCTAGCACTACACTGTTTTCCCCTGTCCTGATTCCATGCCAACGCCTATTTTAATCAGAACCAAATTATTATTTTTTTTTTTTAAGATGAGGCCTGGTCAAAGTTGTCCCTGTAATCAGCATTTATTACAGTTTTCAAAACCTTATTTTATTCTACTGTTTAAAAGGAATTGAACATGGCAAAGAGAATTTCAGTGAAGCGTTTTGCTACAGTGACTAAGTCAGTTGCATGCACGTCTAGCATGACTAATCCAAACTTGAAAAGATCTTGTAAAAAATAAAGAGTAAGAGACACATGCATTTTAGGTCTGATGGTTTCAGAGTAATTCAGAGTAGGCAAGGCGGCAAAATTTCACCCAGAAGGGAAAATTTCCAAGTAACTCTTCAAAACAGCATTTTTGTTCAGGAAGTGGAAGAATTATCACTTGTCAAGTGCTTAATTGCCAAATTTAGTAGCATTCTAATTCTGATAGTCAGAACATACAGTAATAAAATAATTAGGCTGAAAATACTTACTATTTTGTTATCCACTATGTCAACAACTTTGCCGCTGGGGAAGAAGGTGTTTGCTATATCTTTAATATTCTGGACCACAGTCTTCAGCTAAAAAGAACAAGGGTTTTTATTGAATAGAAGATCTTGAGCGTAAGAATTGCTAGAATACTAACAGAATTCCTTCATATGCTTTTAAAAAAACCATTTTGTTGAAAAACTATATATTTAAAGAAAGTGTTAAATGTAGTGTTCCTGGTGAGAAAAACATCCCCAATTCCCCATTAAACAGTCTCTCTTCAAGCTTTATTCAAATAACTTTCTAGATTAGCTCCAACATGTCCCTCTACCAGAGAAAATGAATTATGAGAAAGCTATCCTCATCTGCTGCTCCTCTGATCACATTTTAATACTCCGCACTCTTTTGTCTTTAAAAACATTAATTAAAAGCTCTTTGCTTAAGCACTGACGTTCTTGCAGCCAAGACTCAATAAATTTCTTATAAAAGTACATGCTATCCAGCTGCAACGTGAATAGCCACAGAGTTCCACTCTATGTGATCTAACTCCAAAGTACATGAGAGAGAAAACCGGTCAGAATTCAAGGTGCAATCTGAAGCTTCCAAAGCCCACTGGCTTTAATGAGACTTTAAATATTGCGGTGTAAGTAGAATTTGTCTGGCTTTCAGAGCTGAAAGGTCGAAGTCAGCAGGGATATAGCAAAAATCCCTAGCATTTTTTTAGAAATTAAACATTACTGAATTGAATTTACAGCAACCTTCAGAAGAATAGCTGTTCTAGTAGTTTGAAATAGGCTTGACTATTTATAAAACTATTTCTGGCGGGTAAACACCAGTGCTGCAACCAGCATCCCTGAAAAGGACAGGAAGTTCTTAATTTCCCCCTTGCTATTTCATCATCTCATGCAATGTTTTGAGAGAAGCAGGGATGTACAGAGGGGAAGGGATGCTGCTTCAGTTTCACTTCAGTTTACTGAGTCTGTCCCTTTTGTGTACTCCTCCCCTTTCATTCCGTATTACTTCATGACTGAAGAGCTTTGATAAATGAAAGCCTGCTCTATGCTGCACCATTTTTTATTCCTCTGCATCCCAAACATCAGTGCCCCTATACTTGATGCAGCTAGCTCAAGCACTGAACAGAAAAAGTTTTACTCAAGCAGTTATTCTAGTCTAAAATCATATAAAAGAAGTAAGCTAGAAATATTATCCCTTTCAGAGAATTTTAGCACAGGTATTCCTTTCCAAAAATAAAAGGCCACGTGCTAGTTTCATACCTGCTGACCTTCAAAGCAAGCTCTGCATTTCATACCTCTGTCTTTTTGTCGTGCATCAAGTTATCCCATCTTTTGCTGGGAGGTAAATCAAGATTTATGACATATGTGGGTACATTCCCTTTGAACCTGAAAGATAAGTACCAGAGTTCAAATTTAAAGGCGGCTTTGAACAAACAGTTGACAAAATAGGTGCTTCCCACCTGTAACTAGCATTTTCTAGGCCTGCAACAGGAAAAGTTACCAAAAAACCCCGTTCAGACTTGCAAATCACTACTTTTCTGTAATTTGTTAGAGAAGTTGAATCAGATTACTTACGTTGGTCCTGAAGGAGGGTATGTTTTACTCCTGCACTCTTCTCCATACTGTAAAGACAGTGAAACATTACTATTTAGCTTTTACTTTTTGTTAATACACTTTATTATTCTAGCAGACTTAATAATAAGTCTGAATTAAACCTTCAGGACTAGTCAGCTAATTCAATTCATGATGATTTGATAATAAATGAAGAGAAGGTCTTGGGACTTTGGAAAGGGTGCAGAGGAGAATACAAGAAGTAGGGGACAAACAGCAACTTCCCTGTGCTGTTGACAGACCTTCAGACAAGGCAAGTGCAAGTTTATAATACATATACAAACCCATTTTTACTCAGTGTGATTCAATGAGGAGCACTTCAAAAGCATACTCTTTAGACAAGTTCAGAAATCTCAGTATAGACTAGTTCCATTTGTTCAATTCATAATCTCATTTTATATTGTCATTCATAATTACGCTTAGTGTTAAGCTTCATTTTATAGCTGGGGCAGAGAAAGCACACTGAACTTTGGGCAAATTACTCAGCTGGAGGAATGAGCTATATGGCATGATTTTTTATTTAGTGTGGAAAAGTGCTGCTGAACTGGCACTACATATTACGAGAGGCGCATTTCAGGAATATAACTAAAAACTGGTTACCTTCATTCCTGTAAGCATGGCTAATTACAAATGAAAGTTTGAGAACTATATTTAGGCATACTCAAACTGAACGCAAGGGTGTTTTCCCATCAGTTACATAAAGCATGCATATACATATAGAAACATATGCATATATATGCCACAATTATAATTGCATGTTTTACCTAGTGAAATACAAGCAAATGCCTACTAGCCACACTTGTGCTTCAAGCCAGTTGAGAGCAGACCAGATTTGGTCCCTGAGCTATCTGAGCAGATCAGTAAGCTCCTAAGAGCACAGTAAGTCCCACTAGGGAAAAGAAAAAGTACACATGCTATTCCAGGAGTCCATACAAAGGCCCCCAAAGCACAAGTGTTTGGGAGACAGGACAGAAACAAAAATATGTAGGGATCCTGCCACCACTTCTCCCCCTCCCTGCCCTTGATTTCCAGTATTTATTTGGATGTACTAATTGGATTACTTTACTAGTATGTCCTTATAATGCATTCTGGCTCCAGTAAAAAACTGAGCTACATATCTGGGACAGACAAGCTAACTAATGTCCATGTTTTCTTTGGGCTAAACACATTATCTACTTTTAATACATTAATCTAGAAAACACAATGTCTTACACAATGCCACGAAGTTTAAACACTGGTATAATTTGTTACAGCTGGAAACAGGAATTTTAAAGTGGGATTAGTTTGTGTGTGTTATCATGTGTTTTCTTTTTGTATTGTTTCCAGTAGCTGGGAGAAAGCATGAGATTAATTTTGGTTTTCCTACACGCGAGATGAAGTTATAGGCCCAGTAGCTACATGTTTCCTAGATTTCACTGCAGTGCAGCTACAGCCTTTGCATAGCTGGAACAAAAGGCCAAACACAAGAGGCCCATTTAATTTTCAAAATGAGGAAGGTTCTAAACAAGGAGGGGAGGAGAGGATATCATATGACTAATTAGGCAACATAAGTCAGAGGCTTTGTGCAAAGCCAAGCAAATACTTAATTAATGCAATTGTCTTGTGAAATTTTCCATCCTGCAATACTAAAATCAATCAGAAAAAGTGACATTACATATACATCCTACTGCAATGGATGCACAGGTTTGGACCTTCAGGAAATATATGCTGTCAAAATGTGCTTCTTGACAGATAAAGCCTCTAACAAACAATTATCTGAAATGGATGAAAGTTCAGTTGACCTGTCAGTATGGCCCATGCGTACACAGAGGAAACTGTGGCAACCACGCAAGCTGATTTCAGAGGATTTTAAGTGATGTTCCAGGTGCTAAATGTTATGTCACTCCTGATGCTCTCTCCTGAGATTTTAATCTTGTATTTGAAGTTATTTTTACCTTGCCAGCCCTTTGAAACCTAAGCCACAAAAGAGGTGGGGAAAGCAACAGCTAAAGGAAGAGTTAAGGGAGAGATACAGAGAAAACATTGTCTCCCTACATGTCAGTAATTTTAGACTTCTCACCTGTCCATGTATAAAGCAAGCTAAAGAAACCAATAATCCCCAGAACAACCCACACACCTTCCAAAACTACTACCATTGATTGAGATATTAACAGTTTCTTTAGGTAAACTATTATATGCTGGCATATAACCCATAATTTAAAAAGATATCAAGACAACCAGAAAACTAGAAGTGGGGGGTTTGGGTTTGTTTGTTTGTTTGTTTTCGGGGTTTTTTGAGGGGGTTTTTGGGTTGGGTTTTTTTTTGTTGGTTTTTGGGGTTTTTTTTTTACATAAGTTTCCAATGAGGAACAAAAAACTTTTCTGACAAGGTAATAATAAGAAAAAAAGATACCTAAAGAATTTTCTTACAGCAATAGAAACTTTCTTACAGCACCAGGCACTTTCTATCACCAGACTGAAATAAGTAGCTATTAAGTTACTGTTGTGGTCATTGAGATCCTCCTCTCTTCAAAGGCTTGACGCTGGAAGAGAACAATAAATGACATCCGAGAGAAGCTGGAGCAGCCTTCCAGCACGTGAGGATCGCCTTGAGTTTCCAACATGACAAGCCAGTGGTGGTCTATTAGAAAAGGGGATTTAGGAGGGGAATGTAGTGCCAAAGCCAAGCTGCCGCTCCTGAGAGGCCAGGGCATGTCACTCAGAGAAAATGTATCGGATTGCTGCTGGAGATCTGTGTTTGGGCAGAGGCCAGTTGTGATTTGCTTGCAGTTTAAGTACCCAAATATAATGGCTGTGATCATGAACTTTCTCCTTTTATCTCGCTGTGGCCTGGTATCATTTTGTTCCTTATCAACCATTATCACATCAGAGGCATGGGTTTATCAAATACCTTATCAGGTGAAGGACTAGCATTTAGTTATCATTATGCTGCTGCTGAAGTTTGTCTCTTTTTCATCTTTGGTTTCTATAAACTTTGCAGAAACCCACCTAATCAGGATCTTGCAGAAGTAATCTGATGGCTTAATACCAGGTTTTCCATTATTACTCTAGAGGTACTTTCTTCTTGAAAAGATCAATTAAGTGCATTTCTCTGGATCTCTGCCATGAAGGTTACACTATAGTGGTACAAGTATGTCCTCATGAAAGATGAAGAGTATTATTGCAGCTAGACTTTGTATATGAAAAACTTTACTACAATCTCTTGTTACTTCACTTACTTTGGGTTTTTTTGTTTCTTTTTTGTTTTTACTAAATAGACTTGGATTATCACTTGCTTTTGTCTTCAACTACTCCTGCTTAATCCTCTTGTCAAAGCCCAGAGTTCCTGCGGGAATCCAGTGACAGATGATGTGAATGACATTGCAAAATTGGTAAGTAGCTTTTATTTTAAATCATTCTTTGTTAAACAACAATCAGTGGCTAATGGCACTTACATTTTTAAGCAAAGTTAGCAAATTTATATTGGAACCGGGGAATATTAATAAATAATCCATCGATGTCTGTCACTTGATCAAAACCAAAACCTTTACTGCAGAGACTGGAGAATAGTTTCAGAGTTCATTGAAGAGGTGACCTTGACCAAGCTGGAGTGTATGTACATATGTGTTTTCCTCCCTCCAAACTTCCATAAAAATTGTCAAAAGTCTTGATTTCCTCAAACGTTGTCTGGGATCAGATTGCTTCCCATGCAGAGGAAAGATTATTGGCTTTGCGTTACTGATTTGTGTGGGGCAAACTGGCAGCAAACACAACTGAAATGAACCAGAAGGCTTTACCTTAGGTATATGGGAAACTTGTGCCACATATACAAATAGTATGATATTAGACATCGTTGTAGCAATCAAGGCAATAACGATTGAACAGCTTTTACAATCTTTAGGTGTGAGTAGGCTACACTCATTATGTGTTTCCCTCCCTACTTGCTGTACCTAGAAGTTTAAGTCTGAAGGACTCACAGCTTCATATAAGAACTGAATTAATTTAAGTACATTTTAAATGTTACTTAATTGAACACTGCATTAACCTGAAAAACTGCATCTCCTTGTGTGAAGTCAGTTGGTATTTAAGTCTACTGAAGTCCGTGATTATGCTAACTTGCAGTAGTATAGGATCTAACACCAAAGCTTTTAAGAAATAATATATACTGAACACGTAACAAGCATCCCTTCATCTACACACTGACTTCAGCTGAAAATTATGGCTTCATTATGGAAAAATGGTTACAATATCAGCATTAATATTATCAAACACTTAATTTGGAGTCTCTTGCATTTGCTGCCAGTGCAGTATTCTGAAGCCATTTTCTTTGGGCATTGTTATATACACTGGCACATAGTGTAAGTCTCTGGGGGTGCTCTGTAGTCCTACTCAAATGCTTAATGCTTCATGTTAGTCCCTTTAGGCAGAATTCTGAAGTATCAGCATGTTTATTCAAGATAATATTTCATCTCTTGAAAGAGTATTAAGCTTTGATTTAAACCTGTTGAAAGCATGACAGAACAACAGAACTCCTGTGAGGGCTGGTGAAATTGTCTAGTACAGGGTTAGCAATAACTTTTTGTCAATTATGAATCCTCAGAAAAAATGCTTTAACTTTCCCTTTAGTACAATTTAAACTTCAAGAATGTATAAACACAGGTTACAAAAATTTGCATGCAGCTTGAGCAATCACACTTTGCTTTTGGATAAATTACGAAAGAAACCTAATATCATAAAAATTAGGTTAGTCTTTAATTTGGCTGTGACTTTCCATATCATGTTCCTAGATCTTCCTCAAGACTAGTCCAGCAACTGCAGTTCTTGCACATACCCCTGCAGCACTGTTTCCATACCCGGACCCTCCTCCACACCCCCTCTTAGTTCTCCACATGCAGTGTGGTTGCTAGTTCCCTCCCACGCGCCCTAGGCATGATGCCTACCTGAGCAATGTTTTGAATGCTTGCCAGATTTATAGCCCCTTTTGCCTGGGCTGCTGGCTTGGCAGGAAGGACTTTGTATGGCGACTGTTCTGTGTATGTGCTGCTTGTCCTGGAAGACAACCTCTGCCAACTGCCTGGGTTGCACTGCGCTTCTGCTGCTGCCAAGCCTGAGCAGAGCGGGGTAGGGCTGAGCTCTGGCCATTCCTCAGTGAGGATGCTGCACGGTCCTTCTCCTGACTTACACCCGTACCTTTCACACAAAATTTGGGTGAAGATAACTAGCAAGTTCAAAGATATTTTGGGTTGGAGGAATAACAGAGAGATGCAGAAAATACAAAGCCCAGACACCTGGATTCTCTCTGAGCTGTGCATCTGAGAATGTTCTGAGGAAAGTCTGTATCCCTGTTTTGTCTGTCTGTTAAATATTTGCATAGATTTTTCTTGCAGAAATAACTTCTGTAAAACCACTTGAGAATTGAAAGGATAACATGGAAATGAGTTTAGTATCTTAAATTTAGTATCACAACTCTTGGTTTCAATTAAACTGACTATATTGCAAGTTGGTCATTCTCATTTGAAATGCTACACCATGAAAACTTGACATTGAGAACAAAATGAAAAAAGGTTTAAAGTACTTTTAAAACAAAATATCATTGACTGACAGTGTGAATATGAGAAGGGAGAAATTCACAGAGAACACTGATCACATTACTTCGCTAAAAAGTACTATTTTCTTATGCTATATGGAGTATATCCTTAGTACATATAATATGGACTCAACACAATGTTGCTTAAAAATATAGTTCAGGAAACCATAAAACTCTTGTAAATTACTATGAATGTTTTTATACTACTTCTGCTTTTTGAAATAAAATATAGTAATTGAATTAAGGAATGATATTCTGATGACTTACGTCTTCAAAATTGAGACATAGCACCCACAAGCGGTTGGGCTCTTTATTGATCCTATTGGCCTTTAACAGTCTTATTTCTCCACTGATCTAAAGAGTTTGTGCCAGTAGGACATAGTGGTTTTGAATAAATGTCTTCCTCTTTCACACAGAAAACAAATTGTAGCACCAAGGATTTTGCAGAAGCTAATGTTATGTGTGCAGTTATTGCCTGTAGTTATTGTGATATTATCCACAAGCTCCATCACACTTGCTGAGAGTGGTATGACAGTTGTTTCCAAAGGCTTTATTCTTGGCCACACTGTTATGTTCTTTAAACCCTTTTGTCCACAGTTGTGTGTATAGTCCTGTATCGGCGTGTGCAATAAACTAGCCGTTCAGTGGTAGTACACAAGTCCATTTAGCTTAGGATATTGGCCTCTCTTCCTCCTGACTTGCAACAAATGCTCAGGCATCAGCTTAGATTCAGTATGGCCTGAATCTTCCCCTGAGGTGGACTATGATCTATCTCTTCATCTTCCCAAAATGTTAGTCTTCCCTGGATGGCTTCTCCTCACTGTAAAGGTGTATCACTATCTCTCCCCAGCCATTCAGGTCTATAACAAAGGTGGCCATTTTGGCTCTTGACACTTCACAGATCCTTGTAAGTTCACTTTTAAAATTTCAATTGTTTTTCCTGTCATAACAGGAAAAAAATGTTTTTGTAGTTCTCTGTCCATACAAATTCACTTTTCTTCCAAATTCTTGGTGGATAAAAATCCAGTCTACTGAAAAGTCTTCTCCTTGCTTTGATTTATGTAATTTTGCCCTTCTCTCTATTAATTTGCTGCTCTGACCCTGCATCTTCTACTTATTTCCTTCAAGCTGTTCTTCCTTTTTTTCATTATCAACAGCAAGCTTCTTGGTTTTGTCTTCAGAAGCACTATTAACACTGCCTGTGATGTCTTAACGCATGCTGAGTTTGCCCTCTTGTCCTAGCTTCTCCTCATTATTTCTGTGGTGTCTGTTATGCTGCTCATGTGCACAGGAAGGATGCTCCTTGATGAACTCCAAGCAGATTCTCATCCTCTTCCTATCTCACACTAAAATTCTTTGCAGCATGAATCCTTGCCCCTCTTCTTTCTTTTTCCTACTCTGTTCTTCCCTACACTTCTGTTGCAGTTCACTTACAGCTTGCAAAACAGTGCCACAGTTTGCTACCAAACTCTTTTGCCTGTAGCTTGATACAACCTAGTCTTTATTTATTTGGTTCTGGGCTTCTTGTTCCAAGTACTGTAAACCACCAATATCACTGGTAGAAAACCACTGAGCATGGCTGTGGCTGTGTTCTGCTCGACGCTATTGTATTTTAGGAATATGAGAAGAACATGCCTCAGTCAACACTTTCTGTGAATATAAACCAGGGATGTCTGCTAAGCCTAAGCTATTGGAGAATAAATAAGGCATGCCGTG
>JANZLP010000045.1:15233007-15246184 GCA_026930925.1 Chelictinia riocourii | reverse complement strand
TGATGGAAATTGTTTTCTATATTAAACAAAGGCCTATATAAATGAGTTTAATGTCTCTCACAAGCCTGACTGATCAGTGGATGAAGTTAAAGAATCATCCTACTCTTTTCTTCCTTCTGGTTGTTTTTCTGCTGTCTCAGTTCTCCAAGCTAGTTCACCAAGCAGCTGCACAAATTCATGTCAGAGCTAGAGACAGCGTGATAGAAACAAAAGACCTGCAGAAGGGAAAGCAGGACCTGCTTTAGACAACACTGGGATTTATCATTTATCACATCAGCTCTGGCTGGGATTCACAGAACAACTCAAATCAGTCAAAAATTCCGGCTGATAAGCTCCTGTCCTGCTTGTGCTGATGCTGGGAGGATGTGCCAAAATTAAGAACCATTTCAGAGAGCTGATCTGGCTGAAAACCCTCCCTACCGAAAGCTTGCTACAGAAGCGTGCAGGTGAGACAGCAGGCAACAGCCTGCTAAATAGCAGGTGTTGGCAAAATCCTGCAAAGAGCAAGGAGAGAAATCTGAAAAAGGCTAGTTTGCTTCAAAGAGTACATGGACTAGAATTCAAGTAAGTTGCCACACATGTTTTGTGTTTGGGCTTGAATATGGCAGGGAAACCTGTGGCTCCTTATATCAACATCAGAACTTTCACTGACTTTAAGGAAAACATTTTCACTTCAATTTACTTACTCTTCCACCAGCATCTCTAGCTAGGGAGTATAAGAAGGAACATGCGCAGAATTTTAAACTTGTTTCTAAATTCAGTAATATAATTAAAAAATGCACCTTGATCACGTGAAAAATATGTCTGGTTCACGCAAATTTTACAGAAGCACTTTAAAATTGACTCCTTTTCTGGGAAATCACCGCACAATTTTCTTCAGATTTCATCACAGGGCATTAAAATGTCCTGAGAATTGGGTTAACATTATGAACTTCTAGTGTCAAGGGTTTTTACAAGAGTGACATGACATTACAGTTCCTGCTTCTTATTGCTATAAGTAAAACCTTGGGGTGTTTTACTGCTATTTCGGTATTGTACAGTAACATGGAACACGGCCCCACTATTTTTATTTGTATATATATATATATATATATATTTTACACAGAGAGACCCTAAAGGTAAAGAAGATTGAAACCAAATAACGATCTAATACTCATCAGCATGCCTGTCAGCAAGCAGATAGGGTGTGTAATTTTTGTTACCTATGAATGGGATTTCAAATGCAGGGGAAGGCAACTTTCCTTTAATCATGTTGTTCTTGCAGCCCACAGAAAAGGCTTCTGTCAGGCACCCAGGCGGGCACAGGTGATTTTAGCTGAGGAAGTTTCAACATCAAAAGCTGAGTGCAGCTGTGAAATAAGGAGTGATACAAGTTACATGTGCAGCAAATGTGTTAGTTTGTGTAAATTCCTCTTTGACAGGAAAAAATCTTGGGCAATGGAGAGCTGAATAGAAAGACATTTTTAAAAAACATTGTCTTGCCTTATACCTTCCCGCTATTTTTCCCTTGCCAAAAGATCACAGTTCTGTTTCTTCAGAGGATAATTTGCACCTACCTATATTCTTATTCCCACTTTAAAAGTTCTTGTCATAAAAACATTGCTTGCTTAGTGTGTTACTTAAATATCCTCCATTGACTAATTGCCAGTAGGGGCAGACATAGTAGCTACAAAACTCTTTCATGGCTATGTTAACCCTTAATAAGGAGGGTATTTATTAATGGAGGAGCTGATTATGGGTGAGAAAGCAGAACTCCAATGCCTTGTCCACTACTATTTCTCCACACCTGTCAGCAAAACCAAGAAGAGTCTAAAGTGAATCTACAGATAAATGGAATTAGTTGTTTGCAGTTATTTTACAGGTCAACTTCTGATAATACACTATTTGCTTTATTTATGTCCAATCCCTGGTGTGTTTTTCTCCAAGTTGATGAATTGGGAGAGATTTGCAGATGAAGGAATCATCCTACATGCTGCAAACAGTGATGCAAAACCTCTTCTAGAAGAACTGCGACAGAAAAATCCCTCCCTTTTTTTTTTCTTTTTGTCATTGTTCTGCACATACAGCATTCTTTGCAAAATATCACTAGAAAAATACTTTGAAACCTAAACTGCATCAGAAGGTATATCTACATTAGAGTTTTAGTTTGGATAAGAAATGAGAGGTTTTAAGCAAATCTTTTGATTGTTCTCACTTACCTATGCTTTTGTTCACATCTTGGGACATTTGAATTGGCTTCCTTTTTGATGAAACTAGACTTGAAGGTGTGGTCTGGGAGGACTCCAGATGTACTCCACCTGTGAGTGAGCATTCAGTCCACGCCATCAGATTAATTCTACTCCAAAGTAAACTTCCCGAAAATACGTATATGGGTGACAGGTCCCCAATACCAACATTTTCTGTTCTATAAATGCACTCAGGCTATGCTGCTTGCAAAGGTAGAATAGCCTACATACTGTAACAAGGTATTGCACAGTAACAAGATATCACTTTGTTCATGGCCTAGATTTATGCCCACAAAAATGACACTGATTCATTGCCTAACTAGGCTACCTTAGCTGCAATCATAATTTTAATTGAATGGTAGACTTGTATTGCATGTTGCTGTCTGGGTAAATGGATCTAGAAATCCCTCCTGTACTAAGGTATCATTTAACATAGTGGTCAAAGGTAGGACGAAAGGCAATGGAAATAAACTTCAGAGCAAATGAGACTGAATTAATCTCTCTTTACATTCTAATTTTCTTTAGCTCATTAACAAAGTTCTGAGTTTATTCAACTGTGCAAATGGGAATTTCTGAGACACAGAAGTACTGAGTTCTAGAAGAAGTTCAGGTGAAATAACAGAATGAAATTTTATTTGGGGGATCAATTGTTGTGCAGACTTTTATCCACTCTCTCTGTAAGTCTGTCAGTCTGAGAAAAACAGTTTCTCATATAGGAAACAGAATGATGTATAATAGAAGATGTTTGATGTGAATTCCCTGTTTGCTCACTATAACTCTTACTTGGACTTATGCATACTTGCGAGGTTGTCTCTACTCACTTGGCAACTTTGTCCCTAGTACGTGGAAATGGAAGCACAATAATGATGACACAAACAGATATTCAGAAATCTTAAAAAAGATACTAGAAGTAAGTCTCTGTTGGAGATTGTAATTCCTTGTTCCCATAAACTAGATGTATGTCCTAAGGGAACTGTCAATGCATCCAAGGAGAAAGGAAATAACTTGAAGAAGAGAAAAAGAGTACTCTGAAAATAGACTGCCTCAGACAGATTTATTGGATGGGATTATATTCACAACAAGTAGTACAAATAGGTTAATTTGTTTTTATCCATAAGTCAGCTAACTGCATGTGAAGTAGGTAATCTGAGTTGAAGGAGACAAAAAATAGTGTTAATTAAATTTTTAATGGCTATCTCACCCTAGCTGAACTTCTCAACAGAGTTTCTTAAACTTTGAATGAGCAATACATGTGCTTTAAGGTTTACAAACAATTAAAGTGCTGGATGTGGAACTAGTGAGATGAAATGTACTGTATTAATGATCATATCAATTGGCAATTCATAATTACTCACATTTCTATTTTTGCCCAATATTTGTAACCGTATAATTAACTCAGAGTTTAAGGGATTCAAATAACTGGGAACTGACATGGGAAAGTGGGTCTACAAAATGAGTTCAAACAATTCTTAATTAGTTTTTGTCGGTAATTATTAACTATGAGATTTC
Organism: Chelictinia riocourii; assembly: GCA_026930925.1. Classification (NCBI taxonomy): domain Eukaryota; kingdom Metazoa; phylum Chordata; class Aves; order Accipitriformes; family Accipitridae; genus Chelictinia; species Chelictinia riocourii. The sequence goes on along the minus strand of JANZLP010000045.1, from coordinate 15,242,450 downwards.
AACAGATACAGTACTAAATTTTTTTTAAGGATTAATTGATTAGTGTATCTTGATAATTTGTTTCTGAAGTCCTTCTTACTTTCCATGTGATGCAAAAGGCAATTTAACGCTTTTTTGAAGAACTAATTTTAAAATTAAGCAACCAACTTCACCCCAATATCTCTTCTAAGAAGATGAAGTTGTCTACTAAGAATTGTGGTCTTCTTAAAGCTCAGCACTACGATTTTTTGATAGTCTCTAGGGCTTCTAAATTGTGATGCTACAGCAAAAACATATGGCCATTTCTCTGATCTGTTACATGTAGGGCTTTTGCATATGACTAAGAGACATCTGAGAGCGTTAGGAAAAGAGAAAGAGTGAGAGAGTGCATGTGAGAGAGCTCCACTTTCCTATATCAGTAAAGTGAAGAGAATTATATCTGTCCTTTAGTTTTGTGGTGAGAGGATTCAAGGTCCCTGGTGTCAGGTTTGGACCTGCTTCCTTTCCTTCCTTTCTTCTTTTCTTCTACTTCTCTTGTTCTCTGTCTTGCTATGTGCAGACCCCATATGTACATGAACCAGTTACATTGGTTCTCACAGAGTCTTTAGATTTAAATGCGTTGACAAAAAGAGGATCTTAACTTGAAAGCTCTGCTTGGGGCATCAGGGGAGAGAATAAAAGTTTGCTGTTAATCCTGGGCTGAGTCAGGAGAGGGATAGATGGCTTCTTCTGGTAACAGAAGCATAAGAAATAAATTCCATATACAATGGAACTAAAGAAATCTGAAATGATTTAAGTAGCATTAATTTCAGTTGCACTATCCTGTTCTTTAAAACAGAAGTTATGTATGCATGAATGTCTGCTCTTTTTTTTTTTTTTTTTTGGGTTACTGCATGACATAAGGATGATTTTTTTTTTCACTACTGTGACTATTTCTGCTTTCTGAGGAGCTGTCCATTATCCTGTTTATCACTGAAAATGAAAACCATATCACACAATATTGCTGTTTTATGAGAGGAAAGTTATGTTTTCTGCTCTCCAGTGTTGGCGAAAGAATGAGTCTGAAACATCTAGACTTTGCCTTGGACTTTGTTGCAGAGTGCTCTGCTAGGAAGGTACTGCAGGAGCAAAAGTCTCACTCACTTATTGCACTATAAAGCTGCTACCACCTGTGCTAAAGCACCTCTGAAAATTGATGAAGTGAGGTTCTTGCATATTTGTGTGCCATGCTTGGTTAGCATTAAGAGTGGAAGAGAGGTTTTTCCCATGATGTAGATGTATGTACTTTGGCAACTTCTGGGATATCTAAGTCTAAGCTAGGACTACAGCTTTTCAGCCTTCCTGGCACTAACAGGGTGTCTCCTCCTTAGTGTTCATTTCTGTTAGACAGTACCGTTCTCTGCAGGCATCCATTTTGCCCAGTTTGGCTGCAGTTGGCTAGAAGTATTTCAACTGCATGCGTACACACAGACACATTTTGAAACAGCAGGACAGCAGAAAGCTTATTTCCTCAAGCACAAGCTAAAAAGCAATGACTAGAAGTGAAATCAAAGCAACTTACGTTAAGAAGAAGATGCACATTTTTAACCATCTTCAGGCAGGACTTGGGAAAAGATGGCCTAGTCCTTCCTTGGCATTTAATGACTGTTGTATGGGAATAAGACTATAGTCCACACTCTCCTCACCTTAGCTCTACTGAATTCTTTATTTCTTATCATCAGAAGTCTCCTAAGTGTAATGAATAGATTACTTAATTTTCATATTGACATTAGGTTATTGAAAAAATGTAGACTCAAGTAAGCAGTAAACTAAACTTTAGTTTTCTAAAAGGTTGCAATTTCTGCTCTGATCAAGAAAATACAAAGCCAGTGCCTCTCAAAATTGTTGAGCTACCCTTAAAAATATCAGGGGTGTAAAACTTGCCTCAGTTTTCCACCACTTGGTTGAAGAGTGCATTGGACAAAGTTAATTAGGGACGAAGGCAGTATTCTATGGTTATGGAGGGTTCTGGGAAGGTGCTGTGGTTGGGGATGATTGTATTAATGGATTTTTTTCTAACGCTGCAGTCTGTGTGCCTTTTTCTTGAACATAGAGTAGTAAAACTGAGGTGGGATTTTTGAGTAGGTTACAGAAATGAGGCTACCAGCTGTTTGAATTACAGGGCGCAGCGACACAATAATAAGAAAGTTAATCTCTTTAAGTAGCTATCATATTCTAGTTTTTCATTGGCAACTCCTTGCCTGGTATTCCCATTTACCTGTAAATCTGCATCGAAATGTAAGGAGCAATGTTCTCGGTACAGGTGGGGGAAGCGGAACACCTGCTGGTAGCTGCAATGAAGATATCCGTGCACAAAAAGCACGTGCGTACGCATATCTATGCATGTTTTATAACACTTTGAATAGGATCTCCAAGTATGATTTGAAGGAAATATGTAGATGCTGGGTTTTGTCACGTCCTGGATATTCTTCAGCGTGCACTGAAAAAATAAGAGTTGGGTTTATTAGGGTACAGGAGAGCGTGGTCTGAGCAGGGAGGGTGCATCCTTGCACGTGGCTGTAAGCTGGTGAGGGGAGGCTCGCTGGAGCTGTGCGGGACATGGATCGGCATGCTGGTTTGGTGGGTCCCAAGTGGTGGAGGTGCTCAGCGTTCTGAGAAAGGGGCTACAAGTCCTGGATTCAAGCTGGTGAGAGCTGAAGCATGCTCAAGACTTCAGGAGGAATTTCATCCCATTGCAAAACTGGGCCCTTGAGAAAGATTAAATGTGTAGCACTCAATTACTTCTACTAAACTGTTCAACAGTTGTAAACACAGTGGGTAAAGTTCATTCACCCAAAGCAACATGAGTGATTGCTTATCTTGGTGTTGGAGTGCCATAAAATTAAACTTGAGGAACACCCTGATTAATTGATTCGCCATGGTTCCTGTTGAGTAATTATGTTCAGCGAGGGTCTGTCAATACAATTCGCTATTGGTTGCAGCAAGATTGGGTCTTGATAAATGAAAAGTGGTTATCATTGCAAGAGGGTGGCCATAGAAAATATTGGCACTTGAGGGGGGAGCCCTGATAGGTTTTTTATATGATATAATTTGCGATAGTTAAATGTGCTCGAGTGATAAGATTTACTGCTGCATTTGGAATTAATCAGAATATATGAAGACTCTTTTTAATTTGCTCTGTGCATAATGTTTCTCCCATAAATGTTCTTGTAATGTGTGAACACATTATACTGTTTTCTGCTAAATAATAGAACCATAACAATCTATTTTAAAAACAAGTAATGAAAAATATTGATGGCAGAGCAACAAGGGACCTTGTTCTGACATACATATTTATTTCACTCATGACCACATCCATACAAGCCCTTGCGGGCTGAAAGCTAGCAATTGGTCTGGCAGCAAAACTACAGTCCTAAGCTCTGCACCGGTGAGTTGTGGTCTCGTTCTGGGTATCTAAACTCAGGTGACTGCATTGTCAAAATTCAGTTTTCCTAGATGCTTAAAGTGCCTATGCCTAGCTAGAAGCTCAGTGACCACTCAAGTTGTCTTATTTATGGAGAACTCAGCCTAGGGATCTTTTTCCTGGGCATGTGCTTTAGTCACTGGCCTAGGAAAAAAAGGAGTATTTTCTCTTCCAGAGCATTTAACATGGGCTAGGTCGCCTCTCAGGATGCAGTGGTTGATCCAAAGCAGATTCCCTGCCACTCAGTCCTGTGGGGACTCAGCGGTACATCACCAGGCATCTGCAGAGCTTCAAATTCATCTTCTGAAGCTCTAATTTTAAGACTTGAGTGCTTATATCCTGATCCTGATCATTCCTCAGGGAAGGTGGATAATCCTCTTGCAAACACAGCCTTCAAGCATGGCTGTGATCGCCATTAGAAAAAGCAGGGTTTTTTAGTAAATGCTTTTAGACAGTGACATATCAGCCACTGCAGGTGGGTCCTTCTGGGTCTACATTGTGTGACGTAGAGCACTGCTGACTTGGTAAATGTGGACTTTCTAGCAGAGTCTGGGTTAGATGAAAATTACAGAAGCGTGCTACATTAGAATGAAAATTACAGCTCTACTGGGGTACATTTTTGTCTTTTGCTGAACTTCAACATCCTTCTTTCCTAAGATAAGGCATCTTGTAGCAGTAAATCTCCTCCTTATATACACAGGCAAGTGCAAGTTAAAGCAAAATAATAGCCTTCCTCCACATGCTCTTGATTCATTCTTCCTCTGAAATTGGCAGTCTGCTTTCGGAAGACTTGCTTGCCAAAATCCTTTTCACTTCTATATCACTCACTCTTCAAAGTGAAGAAATTGTTTGAAGAGGCATCATGTTTCCAAACATTAGTAGTTCAGGAACTTGATGAAAATTCTCTCAATTGGTAGTTTCTTGTGGAAAAATTGACATGGTTAACTCCATCAATATGGAGTGCGTAGTTATCCTAGTGCTGATGGTACCAAACCATTTCAGAACAGAGGCAGAATGTGGGGAAGAACCATGGGAATTAACGGAATTATAGGGATTACAGCAATTTGCACCAACTGCAGCAATATGCACTTCTTGTCCAAGATCACAGTTTTCTTTTGCATAAATGTCCAGCCTGGAGTTACCAAGGCTGAGTTATCCTCAGCAGAGCAGTGATGGTTCTTAGGGGAAGTGGGATCTATTGCACTGTCAACACCTTTGCAAAAGTTGACAATCCACTTAGTGTACTAAAGTACCATATTATTGTTCTGCATCTTATGTTTTTGATTAGGAAAAATGTTATGCTTTGGCTTGCCAGTAATGGCTATTCTTGTGCTCTAGACATCTGCAGTGGATATTTTATGTAACTTGGATTTAGAGGTATGGCTCTCCAGCCTCATACACTCTAATTTGTTGAGAACTGGAGCTAACAGAGGTCTGTTAGTCTTCAGATATGACACTAACCAGAGTAAAGTGGCAGAGGCATTGCCAAGAGCAATACATTATTTCCTTTTACAGAAAATTGAAACCCTCACTATTAGGAGGCTAAACCATGAGTGGGCTATCTTTCTTTACTCTGGATGAATTTGCAGTCCTTGAGCATTCACAAGAATGGCCAGAACAAAGACTATAAGAAATAGGAGAAGTTTAGAGAAGTCTAACAAGTGACACTGAAAGAACGGGAGAAAAAGATGGTCAGGTTCCCTCCTAAACTACCAAAATCTCACCCAGATTCTTCTGAAATTAGATCAGGAAGCACATTTTGTGACATTTGGGCTTATCCCCTGCCATGCCGCCAGTAGTGCATCCGTCTTGTGAACAACATGTGGATACCCCTATCCCATCCCCACTGTGCACTTTTGGGCTTGTGATAAGTATGCACCTATTGTGTGATGGGACATACCAGACAGCTCAGCAAAGAGGTGCTGATGAGCACCCATTCTCCCAGGGCCCAGGGAGATGATGACTGTGGGGACCAGACAGAGCCAGATGAATTTTTCTGGTGGACTGGACCCACCCCACGGTCAACAGGTTGGAAATGCCTGGTTTAGAGCAGAAAGTTGTGGACAGAGAATATTTTCTAACCTTTTCTTCTCATTTCCTCTTTGTTAATGACAAGGATGTACTCAAAGACGCCTCCCATAGTGCCAGATGTCATGAAATGGGTGCCGTAGTCGTTGATGAATTTGGCATACATGCCATAGTTGTAGGTGTCCGGAAGCTCCTGCAGGGACAGCAGCACATCTTCATCCAAAACAATGTTGTCCCTTCTCATCTTGAAACGGGCTGTCTGCACCTTCGTCACACCTCTAATGAATGCAACCTCCTGCAGGTAAAGAAAAGAGGAGCTGCCACTCAACATTCATTTTTTTAAAAAAAGAAGTAATTTCTGTCTTTAGGTTTTCAGAGGAAAGCCTGAATCTCTGATTATTAGTGTATGTTGAAGGTATGAAAACAAGCCCATGTTTAAATTAAATTGGTGGTGGTTCTTTTTTAAAGTGTCTCTTTCTTGTGTGCCATGGGTTTGGATGCTATGGGGTTTTTATTGATGTGCAAATACAATTAGAATCAGGCTCCACATGATTCCTCTCCACTCTCTATTTCTGCTATTTTTTTTTTTCTGGTGTCCTTTCCATACTCTTTATTCCCTTTTGTTTTTTTCACAGCTTTGACCGGTGATGCAGGACAAGGGCTTAAGGCAAGCCCAGCCCAGCCGGTCAGTGGGAGAATACTCCAGCCAGGAAGGTGCTGATGGGGGGAGGGTTTCCTGGATATACCACCAGAACCACAACTCCTCTTCTAGATTAGCCATTGCCTCAGACAAGGCTCCAGTGTAACCAGAACAGCCCTTTAAATGATTCCTCCGATAATTGATCATTGTTTAGCTGCAAACATCGTGTGAGTCTAGACAAGGGCACAGTAAATACTATAATGGTGCCCATTTCAAACAGCTTTTAAGGGCATTTTAAGTCAGAACACCATCAAAGTAATTCTTCTTTATTGTTTTCTGTCAGCAGCCACAAGAGAAGTGGAGACAGGGCATAGTAAATGTGGGAAATACCAGCACTTGTATGATTAGATTGGAAAGAGGTCATCACAACTAGTCCATGATGTAAACCCACTGTGAGAAATGCACCCTATTACCAGGTTCTTTTTTTTCAGTGCAGTATTTTAACCTCCCATAAAAAGTAGCATATTTTCACATCATAAGGCAGCTTGTATTAATTTGAACAAGATATATATGCTACCAGAGATCATTCCCTGAGGACAACTGTTTTGATCAACATCTTGATATTTCCTCCTCCCTCATCATCACTTTAAGCATTTTTTTATTTATGTGCTTAATGTAGCCATGAAACAGGATGGGGTGAGATGACATGTGTTGTGGTACTTCGTAATTCAATTTTATTCCCACTCCCTGTTTGCTAAAATGTAATAAGAACAACAAACAGGATTACTAACGATCATACATTTGCAATTACATGAACAAATTAAGGTACAATTACTATGTGTTAAAAAAAGCAATTGAGAGAATAAACTGACATAAGTTACAGCCAGACCATGTGATGCACAGATGACATGACTGGAGCATGTGCATCACTGACTTTTTTTTTACCTTTGCAGCGTATTGCGTGAAATTCTTCAGGGATCCTTTGCCACCTGATAAAGTGAAGCCCAGGTTTAACTGGAAAACTGATTGTCTAGGCATAATTCCAATGGTAAAGCCTTTTGTTCTGGTTTTCTCACTTTTAAGGGCATCAAGCAGATCCTTTGAATCATCGTAAAACTCAAAAGTGAATCCAGAATCAGCATAAGCCTAAAGTGAAAGAAGCAGACATTAATTTTTCAGGTACTTCCCTTCCTTTTTAATCTCTGTTTCTTTAAGGAGCTGATGGTACCTCTGTTGAAACCCATGATGCTCCTGACAGCACTGACATTGACTTCAATGAATGTGGAATAAAAAATTAAGTCATGTGCCGTTTCATTTGGAAATATGTGAAAAATGTTGATAGAGCCATGCGTTTTGCTTTATCCATTTCCAGGCAGGGGAAAGGTTTGTATTTAGCCAGTCAAAGCAGTACCATTACAGCCAGAGCTGGTAATGGTACCTATTAAGCTAGCTTGACACTTACCATTATAAAACCCTCCTTCCAGTTCCTTACAGCTCTGCCAAATCCTAATGATTTGGGCTGAATTTCTTCTCTCCAGTCTGCTTCTAGATGAATTTATTTAGGAAAAAATTCAGCAGCAGTGATCCAGCCACTTGTGATGGCAACGCTAGAAAACAAACATTGTTTTGCCTGTGTTTTTGAGAAGTGACCTTTTCCTTGACAGCTCTACTTTGCTGGCATGTGGAATTGAGCAGCCTTGCTGAATCCATGCTGTGCCATTTGCCATCTCTATAAAAAGCCAGGTAAATTACCAACACTGAAAAAACCCATCTCACATCATTGTGAGTGTCTTCCTAGACCCCAGCAGGTAGGCACTCCTAAGTCAAGATGCATATGGGGCATGCTCACGTGTCCCTCAGTGCCTGACCATGGTGCAGATGTCCTTCCACTGCTAGCAGCAGATAAGGGGGAGAAGAAAATATGGTCCATATGGTGGATCTGTCTGGGTTCAAGCTGGGGACTCAGGGGCGCATGAGACTCTGCCTGCTGGGAGGAGATGAAAGCCATTTGCATTGAGCCTGTGGCTGTAATGTTCCCCTGGAATAGAGTGGTTTTATTCATTCATGTCAAAAAGAATGATAAATGTTTAACAGTGTGGCCAAGGCAACCACTTACGACATGGGAGACCCAGGCTGAATCCTTGCTCTGCTTAGTTCAGTCTCCAACATCAGATGTGACCCCCCACAGTACAGGTATTGTGATAAGTGGTGATGGCTTTCAGGATCTCTGTCTCACTCAGAATTTGGATTTATGTCCCTTGTAGCCATACCATAGACTTAAAATGCTTTCAAAGATTAAACCAGTAGCATTGTTCCCATTTTACACATGGCCAACTTCATCCCTAGAGAGGCAAGTGCCTTGTGCAAGCTCTACAGCTCATTAATAGCAGAATTTAGAGAAAACCCATTTCTCTTGGCTCTGACTAGGCCAGAGTAAGCAGTGGCAATGCCAGGGTGATAAAGCACATTAGTTCCTTGATGTGCCATAAAACCAGCATCTATATCATCAATTGCCTGTTGTCTTGGGATGAATGAAACCAGAATGAAAGGCAATTGTACATTTTCTCACATTTGCTGCAAATCTGATTGAGTAAAAGATGGGCCATGTTATTAAGATCCTTAAAAATGGTATATTTACTCAGGCGTAAATTACTAGTTGCAAACTTGTTTTATATTTTTCAGAATTGTAACAAAAAGAGCAATCTCATTTGTATTAAAACTTGTAGTTAAATGTTTTCAGGATTCTTCACTTCTAATTGTTAACAACAATATGAGAAAAATGCAGGAATAAAACAGGAAGGTTATTTTTCTTTTGGGGCTTTGTAGCAGTTCATTTTTGTAGCAATACAACTTACATGTGTTTCGGTTTTGGGTTTTTTTTAAATTTTAACCATTTTACTGGCATAAACTATGCAATGCAAGTACAGGCTAAGTCATCACTCATATAGCTTGATTTGCTGTTGGAAGGAGCTCTGAGTAAACTAGTGAACGCTTACTCCAGAGTCTACCTTCTCAAAAAAGGTCCGCTAATTACAGAAAAGTGTTATTTTGGAAATTATTAATTCTGAAGCTTTTCTCCGCAGAAAGAGAGCGTTGTGCTGGCAAGTATTTTTTGCTTGTTTGAAAGGTCTAGTTTTGTAGATCTGAAAATGCAAATATTAGTAGAACATTTGTGACTTAATATGAAACCCTAAACTCACTGCAAGTAAAAATACAATAAAGGTGATGCAAGTAGTATCTATTTATTGTGGACAGCGAGGAGCAAGTGTTCTACAAACAGCTCAATTGTCTGGGCTCCAGCCTGTTCTGGAACTTCAGATATTTGAAAATCGA
>JANZLP010000045.1:15033333-15045764 GCA_026930925.1 Chelictinia riocourii | reverse complement strand
CATGGTTAACATATGGATGTGTTTTTACATGAAAAATGTTGTATTTGGTAGCCTTTAATAGACACAAACTTATCTGCTTTATGTAAGTTATTGAGGGCTTTGCTTTTATCATGCACTGTATATTACTGCAGCTGTTCTAGTTCAGTGTGCTGAAAGCTTTTTTTAATAAGTTTAATGTTTTTATTCAATTTCTTACTATAAAACCTTAATTTGCAGAAGCACATCTCATAAATCAGTGATTCTTTAAATGTAGAATTGACCATAGTGCCTCCTTTGTAACAGAATATGCCATAAATTGAAATGAGGAGTTTCTCTTGTTTCCTTTGCTGTTTCTTTTTGTGTAATAAACAGTTACTGATTTGCACTTTTCTCTGTTTAGGCAAATACAATAATCAAGTATTCCTAAGAGAAGAGATTCATCCTTCCAGCTGTCCAGAAAAAGTAACAGAGTCAGGAAAAACTAACCTAGGATTCATTATTTTATCTTCTTCTTATAGACCTCCACTAGTCAGGCAATCTTCTGCCTTCAGTCTGGTATTTGTCAGCTTTTCCGAGAAACACTTATTCACAAGGGATTTGTGGAAATTCAGACTCCCAAAATCATTTCAGGTATTGTATATGTGATCCAGCAGCTACAGATCTGCTTCTTTTACAGCTGCTTAGCGTACCTATCTGCCAAAAATTTAGTAAGTGTTTATTTAAAAAAGATAAAAGTTCTATTTCTAATTTAGAGGCAACATAGCAAGCTTCTTCTAGCAGGTATCATAGTTGTTCTTTACTCTTCTCCTGACTTTGGATGTTTAAAGAATGACAAGACAAATATTATATATACCTGATTTATGTACTCTGCAGTGCAATTAAAGTTTTAATTTGGTTAAATACAGATGTCTGATCATATGCATTGTTCTTCATATCAGTGTTCTCAATGTTGAACACTGCCAGTTCCATTCGCAGTATCAAAAAAACTAATTTAGATTAAAAGCAACTTCCACCATAAAGGAGTTACAACAAACGTATTGTGGTATAAAATATGATGTCATTTCTTTAGCAGTGAGCATATGGCTGAATAGAAGGTGGTAGATCATTTTTCTGAGAGGGTGGCATAACAGCTTCAGCCCAACTAAAAGTCTAGAAATGTAGATTTTGCTTCTAGTTCTGTTGCTGACCTGCTGTTTTGTTTTCAAAAGTCAAATGACTTGATTTACTGGTGGATGTTTTTCTTTCATCTTATTGGTGTTCTTTGAGGTTTTGTTGATGTTGCCAAGACATACAGCATGGAAAGTGTAGGGCAGAATTTTTGTAGTATTCTCATTGTATGTGCATTCATTACATGCATATATTTTGCCTGCTGAATTTTATACTTCTGTTCTTTATATTTTTGAAGACATCTCTTGATTGAGATTTAAAAAGGACTTTTAAACAAAATACATGTAAGGAATTATTCTTTGAACATGGAAAGTATCACTGAACTGTAAGATGAGGTAGCTTTTTTCCTGGAGAGGCAGTTGAAACAGTATGAATTACTAAAGACTCCCAAGTAGTTTATTTACGTAGGACCTTTGAGGAAGTGTGCTATTCTTACTGTGCAGTGTACCACTGAAAGCAAGCAAGCAAGCAAGCATCCTATTGTTTGGATGAGATCATATTTTGTAAAAATAACTAAGTTAAGTCGATTTAAACCTCATAGCTAGTCTAAGATTTTAGATTTTAAAAGTTACTTATATTCAAAAATACTCAACTGAAACCATTTCAGTGGGGGTAGTGGTAATGAAAGAAAAGAAACATTAATCTCAGTGGAATGGTTAGTAATAATAATAATAATTAGTACTTTACCTGGAGTTATCTAAACATAGAACTTCCAAAGATTATTAACTAATCTTTCACGCTGGCATGCTTTTGTTAGCAAGTTAGGCAACTATAACTTTCATACCACACACTGGGGAATGGAAAGGTAAAATGACTCAGCCGATAGTTTTGGTAGGCAGTTTGCAGTAAAGGATTCAAATTCAAACAACCGAGTGGTTTTGGTTCCTATTCTCTCAAGGTAACAGTCTACAAAAACTGCCTCAAACTGAGAAAAAGCTTTATACCTTTGGCATATGTCCTGGGTAAATCTAGTTTTGGCTCCGAGAGAGATGCCTGCAGTTAGAGAGGATGGTCCTGGCAAAACAGGATATGCGCTTTCATCTCGGCCTCTGCAGTTAACCCGTGGAAGCCTACGTCACTGATAAAGACTGGTTTCCACAGCAGTGTTGAGCTGCAAGTAGATGTGGTAGTACAAGCATGCGTTCTCTGCTGTTCTTGCTCTCAGATGATGGATGGGTAGGAATAGTAACATTTTAAACTACCCCAACTAAATTTGCGGATTTGCAAGACTATGTCTGACGGTCCTGAGCTGCAAAACTTCCCTTAGCATTAATGGCTGCAAATATATCTTTTTCCTCTAATATACTTTGAAGAAAAAAATCTCCTGATCTCTAAATGTAAGGCCAGTAGTCTATCACTCTACCTCTGATTTATTTTTTACATTTTTATTTTAATAATTACTGCAAGCATTTGTTTTTCAGCTGCCAGTGAAGGAGGAGCCAATGTGTTTACTGTATCATACTTCAAAAGCAGTGCCTACCTGGCTCAGTCCCCACAGCTGTACAAGCAGATGTGTATATGTGCTGACTTTGAAAAGGTTTTTTGCGTTGGGCCAGGTAAGAAGAGTGTTGGTTTATCCACAGTGTGAAGTGTGCAGTGATGGCTTTTAGGAGCTGTGGTACAAATAAGGTAACACGCACACCGAAAACTTTGAATGGTTTCACTTAGTATAGTTTCACTTGCCAAACACAAATTTCATTTGGGGTGACTAATGAGAGTAAAGCTGATAGAGCAGTTGCTGGAACAAAACTAAAATGCTGAAATAAGCGTGGAGTACTCTTTTCCAGTGTCTGCTATTCTGTGAGGAGAAGGAATAGAGTTGCATTGGAAATTGTTGATATGATGTAGTTAGTAAAACATGGAACAATACTGTGGTTACTGAGGCCATAGTTTTCTATTAACCATGCCCAGTAGTTGCCTGGTTGCCTTTAGTTGCCCAGTAGTAAGCAGTTAAAATAGGCAAGCTAGGTTTTATGTGCTTCAGATTGCATATTAACATATACTTATCCCTTGCTTTTGTATATGTACCAAACAACTTTATTTAGAAAACACATACTTTTAACTGGGCTGTCAGTAAATAATAAAAAATTAGTAATTTCCATTCTCATGCTCTCTTTCTCAAAAGCTGATAGGACATGGCCTCTTTAGGTGGTAATACAGCATTTTTTTTTATAAGACCTCAAAGACGGGTTTAAAGATACGTAAGCTGGAAATGCTGGAGAACAAGTCAATAACAGCTTGTAAAATAAAAAAAAAAGCAAGTAATTCAGAAGATCTTAAATTTCTTGTTAATTACTATCAATTCAGTCATGGTTTATAAGAAGACCTGTTTATATTAGAGTCATATATCTGAAAAAAACCCAAACCCACAGAACACACACACGTGCACAAGTTGATTTCCTCTGAAAAAGGCAGTTTTCAAATATGAAAGTTCTTATGTGCCTGAAAACTTGTCTGTTTTTTCCACTTGTGTCTGTTGGTCTGACAAGAGATACTGCCTCTCTACAAGTCTTGTCTGTCTTGTACCCTTTGAGCACCATAGCTACAATAATGCTGTCACTGTTGTTATAAATTATGCTCTGAGGCAGCTAGTTTTCTTTTTGTTTTTCAGTGAGAATTGTCATGTCTAAAGACAGCATTGTCTGCCTGATCCAAATGCTGATGTGATTGATTGTCAGTGTTATTTTTCAAAATGGAATGATAATTTCAGTTCAGTTAGAATTTTTGTTGTTTAATTTTACAGTATTTAGAGCTGAGGACTCCAATACACACAGACACCTGACTGAGTTTGTTGGTCTGGATATTGAAATGGCTTTTAACTATCACTATCATGAAGTGGTAGATGAGATTGCAGACACCTTGGTGCAGATATTCAAGGGACTTCAGGAAAGGTAACGAGAGCATTTTCCATTTCATGAGCAACTTCATTTGTTGGAGATTTCTTGCACAGTGGTATGAAATGTGTAAGCATTTTATCTTCAGCTTGTCAGATAATCATGAGTAATCTGATTTACAACAGAACTTCAAACATTTTTGCTTTGCTCTTAACTATTTCTTTGTCCCTGACTCTTAAAATTCATTCAAGCCAGAGGCCAGTAAACTATTTTTAGCCTGACTTGCATGTCCTAGAGTATGCTAACTTGCACTAAGAAAACTTGTTTACTATTGAATGGAATTTACAGACCACATCTGTGTAACTATGGATGCTGAATTGATCATGTTTCTGCATGACTTGGTATCTGCTTATCTAAAAGAAAAAGAAAAAGGTAAGTTGTTATTTATGAGGTAACGCTTGTCTGACAATCTGCAGTTGTCAAACTATTTGATTATTTCCATACTTTTTAATGGAGATGACTTGTTAAAAATGGATTTAATTTAAAAAAAAGTTAAGCCTGCTTTTGCTTCCATTGAAATCAACAAAAGTAGTATTAAATGTTCTTGAAATCTGGGCTTAAAGCTATGAAATGATAGTTGTGTCTTTTTCAATCACTGATAAGTGAAACTTAAATATACAATAGCAAAATGTTTTTTCTGGGTTATTGTAGACTGAAAGCCAAGAGTTATTTTGGCACTTTTCGGAAAGTGCAACATCATTCAGGAAATAATTTGAGCTGATTTTAAGTCAGCTGCTGTAGGACTGGAAGCAGAGTAGTTTTGCTTACAAACTTACAAACCTCATAGGGTCAGTAGGCTGACGTGCCACCCCTGTGCAGGGAGCTGTACTAGTATCTCTGCGTAGCACTTTGCTACGTTGTGTAGGGATAGCAGGTTGTTCAAAAGCAGTTTGTTCATCTCCAGTGCAGCACCTATGGCAAATCTTTATAAATGTTTTCTAAACCTCAGCACGCTTTTGAGCAGATGTTTTCTGTATGCACAATACCATCCTTATAGACACTCTGACCTCAGCAAATGAATTGGTAGTACATACAAGCACAAACATTATTAATCAAAGTGACAGAGAAACTTCCTGTAAATTTATATTCCTTTTCAATTTAATTTTTAAAAGAGGTCTGCAAAGAAGTCTGTTGTGTTTTGGTTCTCTGGTCGCCTTCTCTTTTTTTTTTTCTTTTTTTTTATGCATAGCAATCTTCTAATGATGAGCTGGGAAATTATTTGTAGCAAAGAACTAAAACCAAAAATTCATGTTTTACAGTGGCTTAGTAACAACCTCATTTCCTCTTTCTCCACCCTTGTCCCAGTGAAAAGGGCAACATAAAATGGTTTAGGCATTGGAGCCTTTCAGTGTAGGGGAAAGTCAGACCTGCTAGAGCTTCAGAGTAGCAGAAGCAGAGTCTGCTGCTGGTATTGGACCTCTGGGGCTACACTCTTTGTGCTGGCTGCCTTCCTGCTTCCATCAGCACTCGGGCATCTCTCACTTCTGGTGTGGAGACGCCACCTTCTACTCTGCTCCTGAAAGCTTCATTTCTCAGACTTGTGTTTCTAAGCTGATCTCAGAGACGTTCATATGCAAAGTCTGAATAAAGATACTTCCGTGCAGAGAAATACCAAGAGGAATCAGATTTTGGGCATCTTACTGCAGCTCTTCTTCAGTTCCCCTGAGGTAAAAGGGAGCACAGGATATTTTGCAAATTTTTTGTACGCCAGAATTGATGCTGTCTTTGAAGTGACCCGTCCCAAAGATGTACTGTGAAGAACTTAGTTCAACAGCATTTCACAGTTATAGAACTCCATTCCTTATTTCTTACTCAGACATTTGTGTCAGGGACTGGTGAGGCTTTCACAGTTCTCATTCTGATGGGCAAATTACACCCATAGCAATTTATTAGTACTTACTAAATTCCAATCTCTTTATTTCCTCCTCTGTTAAAATGAATTTTTTAATAATGATTTTTTTCCCTACTTTCATTTATTTTCAGGGGTTTATTAGTGTATAGCTTCAGAAAGCTTATCTCCCCTGTATTCTCTTTGACATCTTCTTAATATATCTTTAAGCTAGTTTAACACTCTGCCTGCCTGCTATTCTCAATACACTTATTATCAATGATAGGAGTAATGGAAACAGTGTTGCTTCTGAAAAATGGCTGGACATTTTGTTACTGTCATTTCACGGAGAAATAGGAGTTTGTTTAATGCATATGAAAAATACCAGCAGAAATAAAAGATCAAAAGGGATAAAAAATCAAAGCATTTTTTCTTCTTTTCAGATGCCAGACTGAGATTCCTCAGTGTACTTTAAACAATGATTTATTAGTCTTTTGAGATTAGAGAAGTTTGTGTCTTCTTAAGCAGAAAGTTTTCTTATCCTAAAAATAAAAGGGTAATAGCATAATGTGCTAATTATTCTTGAAGTTTATATGTTAATGTGTTTTTACATGGAATCCCTTTTTATAGCTCTCCTTACTTCCATGTACCCTGATGTAATAGCTGTAGTCCTAACAGGAGAGTAAACTGAGTTATAAACGTGGTAAAAAAATCTCATATTAATGAGAAGAAATGTATTTTCAGCATAGCAACAAAAATACTGTTTTGCTATATCATTTTTCATTTCATTCACTATTTCATTTTTATCTGTAATTGTCAGATTAGTTTTAGTTCCTGGGAAAATCTCCTACAAGGACAAGAAGACTTCTTCTGTGTAGGGCAAACTGAAAAAATACATTGGTCTATTTGTGTACAGACTACACAGAGATCAGCCACCTCAGTTCTGTCACATAATTAACCCTGGACTGGTTCTTGCATGGTTTTTGGTTTTGCATCTTTTCTTGGTTATTTATTTCTCAGAATGCTAGAGTGAGACAGTACTTGAAACCATTAAGATGGCAGAAAGTGCTCATTAGTATTCAACTGAAAGACTAACTTAACAATTACCATTGTAGGTAAGCTGAAGACTGGTAGAACCACAAAGCTTCTTTTCATTTGGACCTATCATCAAAGAAGAAATGAAAGAAAAATGAAGAATGAGAAAATGGGCAGGGAAAAAGCCCTGAATTCCAGTCAAATAACTCCCCTACATTTAGTTTTCTAAACATACCTTCTACTTCACAAAAGCTTGTATGTCTGTTTTTGCAATGATACCTGTTGGCCTAATAACATTTCTCTGGAAATATGATCATACTAAGGCATTTGCCACTGGCTATTCCTACATGTAGAGAACAGATTAATTCAACAAAAAAATAATGCAAGTTGAGAGACATTAGTGAATTTTTACTGGTTCATTGTTTGATATTGTCATTGTGAAATAGGAGACAGCCACCAGTTTTCACCGAATTTTGCATTGCTGTGTTTCTCTGTGGTTCATGTGTCAAGAACACTTTGAAATTACAAGAAGATAAGAGATTCAACTAAACTCTCGAAAAACAGAACAAGATCTCTGTCTCTGCAGTCTGAACAGCTCAGTAATTATTGGAGAAACCACAGGTCCAGAACCTTAGCAGCTGTAAATCAGTAAAACTTCACTGAGCCCAACAGAACTACCTTAATTTACAGAAGTGGGCTGTAATTTTAGAAGGTTTTATTTGCAAGACACACTCTGCCTAACAGCAGGCACAAAGTACTTTTTACAGTTTAAGCTATTTGTGAGGAATGAGACAGACTGACTAGGAGGAAAGGATTTAGCGCAGTTCATGTAAAAACTGTGGTGATTGATTTAAAATGCACTTTAAAAAATCTGCACAGCACTTGAAAAGAACAATGAGTTTTGAATTGCCAGTTGTCTGAGGGGCAGCTCATTATGCATTAGAAACAAAACTTCATTATATATAAATGTTTCAATGATTGTCCTTGTATAATGCTCAATCAGGTATTTTCATGCTTGTGCTCACTATGGCATTACTCTCTTTAAATTCTGCAACAGATACGGGAAAGTTATGTAGCAGCTCAAGTGTACGACCATTGCAAGGATTTTGGAACCTCAGTGATTGAGCTAACAGTGTTCCATGATATTTTGCTTGAAATTTCAGACAATTCGGACTTAGATCCGCAAAATAACTCTGTTGTGTTGCCTATCTGTTGGCAACCTAAGCCAGAAACAGAGCAAAGATGCCACGTCAAACCCATAGCTTCATATGAATACAAAAAGTGCCATTAAATAATATGTACTCATCATTAAGGGCACTACTGTCTCATTCAACTCATTCAATAGAATAACATTTTGTGTAATATCAAACAGTAACTATAAAGAATGTACATTTTAATGTTTTCAATAGCCCTTTAAAACTCCAATATTATGGTTTTTAACTACCATCCTGTTTTAACCATTTGTTTCTCTGCTTATGATAATATTACATCAAATAGGGGGATTACTTTTGTCGAGGTTCCTTTATGTAGAACAATCAGAGGAAAAAAATAATTTATAGGACTGAAGTGTAAGTCAGTTCTATAATAAAATCTTAATTCCCCAGCTGATTACACACATTAAAAAAAAAAATAAATCACATTTCTTTCCTATTCTGATCTGTTCCTGACACTTCTAGAGCAATGACTGTAACTTTGTTAGGGTTTAGTACAAAACCACTTGAGATGCTTAAGTCCCCTTAGACTCCCTTTAGTCACCTAAAAAAATGGGTGTTCTTTTTCTTCCTTATGAAGAACTATGACTTTTTTTCTTTTGTCTTGTGTTGTTTGCCTTCTCATGTAGCTTTTAGCCTGGTACTGCAGATCTTGTCTTTTTACATCTTTTTGGAAGTTTAAGTGAACTCATTGACAACCACAAAGCTGTGGTATGATTACCTGGAGTTGTCAAAATTGAATTCTTTATTCCTTTCATCAAGTAGAGAATTATTAGGAGAAGATATACAGTAAGCGTAGCATAGTACTTTTCTGAGAGTATTTTTCAAGCTTTTTCAATTATCTCACTAAATCTGTTGTCTCCAGGTTTGGATCTCTTCTACTCAACAGTATCGGAAGAGCTGTAGTTAGGATCCTAGATTTATCACATAAAAGAAAATGTAATACACTTTTCTTGTAGTCTTGAGTTACACAGAATGGCAAAGTTTTTTTTCTTAGTTGTGCAGTTAGGTACTTACTCATAAAGAACAGCAAGCATTAGATATTTTGTGATACTACCATTTTGAACTTATGAGCCTTTAAGATAGCTTTGACAAGATTTTCTAGATTCTGTATCACATATAGCTTACAGAAACCAATATTCCATTATAACAATATTGTTTCACCTCTGGGTTTGTCAAAATTGGATTCGCTTGTTTAAGAATTGAAATCTATCTCTCAGAATACAATTTAAAATGACTTTCACTGCAGTGGCTTTAGCTGTACAACAATGGAATCTCCTCTATTAAATATTTCACATTGTTCTTTTCTTTTTCTTTCTTTCTTCGTGTGAAAGGTGTTGTGCCCTTACCACCGATTTTCCATGCCTCATTCCTTGCCTGTAAGGGGCTTCTCCTTTAACCAGCATTGGTGGCATAAAATGGCCACAGATGTATAAACATATGAAAAAAATCACTTCTTACAGTAAAGTCAAGGAGAACCATCCACTTTATCTAGTGTGGAAGTGACTTATAAGAAAATGTACACTTTCAAAACATTTCCCAGGTTTTAAAGGTCCACTTTATGGAGAATAACATTTTGTATGCCAAATTTGCAATACATAAAAAATTCAAGCACTTCATGTTTTCTCCTCCAACAAATTCCCTTTGGAACAAAAAAAAAATATATCTGTAGCTTTTTGGGCATACCGCAATCCTTACCCAACTTTTTTCCAAATGCCTCCACAAAACAGAAAGTCTTGATAAATGAGCTTCTAATGATTAAAAGTAGACAGAAGAATCTATTTACAGAAATAGGAACCCTGTCTGAAAATACTCAACGTGCAGCTTTGTTCATTTTATACACTGAGACAAGCCCACCTAAGAGTCCCAGCCTATCCCAAGTGTGGTAATACATGCTGGAAAAGTTATGTGTATTGTCTGATCTCACCCCACTTGTGTTTCAGTGCATACATTAGAACACAGTTCTACCTAGGAGACAGTAGTTAGCCAGAACACTTCTGGAAAACCATGTGTTTATGAGTGTCTCACAAACAGTGCCTCTGGCAACTGAATGGCAATAGTCTTTCCCAAGGTGACGGTGACATAATTAAACAGAGGAACGACTCCAGCTGAAGTAGAGCATTTTGACTGGGACAGAGTTTCAAAGAAAAGGATGGGGTGATAGGGATCAAAGGTATTTCAACACAATCTGGTTAACCTATGAGCAAAATAAGTCCTTTGAATCTCAAATCTTATTTATAAATGACTAATTACAATCAATTAAGGGTAATGTAGAGTAGTATTGCATTGGTCAGCCTGACAGTTAATGAGATACATAGACTAAAAATATGATTCACACATGATATATGAAAAAAATAATGTTCTTTATATATTCTCTATTAACAATTTCACAGTTTTATTCAATACATGCTGAAATGTTCAGAAACTTTATACCTTCTCATAGCATTGTAAGCTTCATGTAATTGCTACTTTGTTTCAATAAAGAAATATGGTCAACTTACAAATTGATTTTAGGGTGATCAGAAATAATGAACAAACAAATAAAAAGAAAAATACCTTAAGCTGATTTTACTTCTGTCCATGTTTAAATTTTAGCGAACCTCCCTATTCACTGACTAATTAGGAGCTAAATATTATACAATATGAAAAAAATAAGCCTATCATTTATAGATATTTATATCTGTACATATCTACATGGTCCTGATTCATGGATAATCCCTTTAGTGATCATCAGCATGAAGAACACAGGTTTACAGAAATCAGAGATGAGGAAGAAACACCATTTAGATCATTGGTTTTATTCCCTTACTAGTATAGCAAGATGGATTAGGAAGGCACCAGTAAATTAAATATGTAGAGTTTTCAGGCACATAAGATTTACCACATCTTGTTAATAATTGAGTTTCCAGAGTGTTCCTGCTAGAGGGCTCAGTAAATATTGCATTTAGTTGAGGCAAGAACATGTTCACTGATCCAAATTCGGCATTTTGACCAACCTCAGAAAAATAGCATTTCATTTATTTATTTATCTTTTGGATATTTTTAAGATAGGTTGTTGGGGGTTTTTTTCATGAAAGTGTCTCAATGGGTCATCAGTCTTTCAGACAAACAGTGACCTAAAGGACTGAGAAAGGTTGCCTTAAGACCAACATTGTTTACGGACTGTCTTTCCCTTTCACATTTTGTTGTGTTTCATATGGTTATGTAGATGTTCTGAACAACTAGCTGTTAACCAGACATTATATTCCAAAAATAATAATAACCTAGAATACATTTTGAATTATTTTTTTTAATTTTGGTTTCAGTATTTTTTCAGATGTGCATGGTGTCTGTACTTATGTCTATACATAAGCCTGGGTTTCCATTATGGTCTCCAGAGCCATATAGAAATTCAAGCATTTTCTTCTCTGGTGGGTTGACCCTGGCTGGGCCCCAGGTGCCCACCAAAGCTGCTGTGTCACTGCCCTCCTCAGCTGGGCAGGGGGGAGAAAATATAACAAAGGGCTCGTGGGTCGAGATAAGGACAGGAGAGATCATTCACTAATCACCGTCACGGGCAAAACAGACTCAACTTGGGGAAAATTAACTCAATTTATTACATATCAACCAGAGCAGGGTAATGAGAAATAAAACCAACTCTCAAAACACCTTCCCTCCACCCCTCCCTTCTTCCCGGGCACAACTTCACTCCCAGATTCTCTACCTACCCCCCCCCAGCAGCACAAGGGGGACGGGGAATGGGGTTTATAGTCAGTTCATCAAACGGTATTTCTGCTGCTTCATCCTCCTCAGGGGCCTGACTCATCACACTCTTCCCCTGCTCCAGCATGGGGTCCCTTCCACGGGACACAGTCCTCCACAAACTTCTCCAACGAGGGTCCCTCCCATGGGCTACAGTTCTTCATGAACTGCTCCAGCATGGGTCCCCTCCATGGGCTGCAGTCCTTCAGGAGCACACTGCTCCAGTGTGGGTCCCCCACGGGGTCACAAGTCCTGCTAGAAAACCTGCTCCATGGGCTCCTCTCTCCACGGGGCCACAGGTCCTGCCAGGAGCCTGCTCCAGCACGGGCTTCCCACAGGGTCACAGCCTCCTTCAGGCATCCCCCTGCTCCGGCGTGGGGTCCTCCATGGGCTGCAGGTGGAGATCTGCTCCCCTGTGGACCTCCCTGGGCTGCAGGGGGACAGCCTGCCTCACTGTGGTCGTCCCCAGGGGCTGCAGGGGAATCTCTGCTCCGGCGCCTGGAGAATGTCCTCCTCCTCCTTCTGCACTGACCTGGGGGTCTGCGGGGTTGTTTCTCTTGCATGTTCTCCCTCTCT
>JANZLP010000045.1:14615002-14626600 GCA_026930925.1 Chelictinia riocourii | reverse complement strand
ACATCACAAAGATTTTTTTTCCCCCAGTCTTTAAGCTCCTTTGCTGTTTTATTTTTGAGAGCTGGTAGTTCAAAGGTGCATCTGATACTTAGTCAGAGACCTATGGTTTCTGTATGATGTAAATGAAGAGTGGTTTATTACTGTGCTTTAGACCTGAGCTACTTGAATGAATGATATGTGAAATTCAAGCGCAGAAATCTTGGTTTGATCCCAGCTCTAAATTCTTCTGAGACTTTGGAGCATGGATACACTTACTCTTTTTTCCTTCATGATGAATTCAAAATAGTGCTATACCACCAATCCTCTACTTAGTTCCTAGGTCTCTTCAAAACTGTTCTACGAATTCAACAATGTTGCTTGATAGGGCTTAAAAAACCCCCCAAAACAAAAGAGGGAGGAAATGATTAATTGACAGCCTAGTGCTAAAATAAAGTCCAGTTTGTTTACATGGGGCCAGAAAATCAGCTAGCAAACTTGTCGATGCGAATGGGATTGGGAATCACTGTTTCTGTAAGAACACTGATAGTGGTGATGTGTTGAGAACTAGATCTCAAATAAAAATATTTGTAGGCTTGCTAGGCTAATGGCGCTCACTGTGGGTACTTGGTATTTGTTGATGCTGCACTCCAAGGAAGACTTGCAGAAGCACAGGGACATGAGCCAGTGATTTGTTGTCAAAATAAAAAAAGTGATGCTTGGTTTGCTGGGAATAATACTGAATCTCACTGGCTCTCCTAGCCCATACACAGGAAAGTGCTTTTTCTGTATAGAACAATCTTTTTAAGCGCAGGAATAAATATCAGTAGCTTTTCTATATTTTGTGGAAGATTGGTTCTCATTTTAAAAAGATATTTAGTTATTGAGCTACATGGGGAAAGTTTTATGCTTTCATCAATATTTCATGTTATTTTCCTTTTTTTAAAGTACATGGGTCCTCATTATCACTTGTCTCCAGCACATCCTCTCTCTACTCTACGGTGAGTATTGACATTTTAGAAAAAAGTTCTGCCTGCCTCTGTTCTTGTTCATTATTCTTGAAAATTTCAATACTTTGAGGTTTAGAAGGATTAAAATTATACTGCAATAAAGCAGGAACATTTCTTTTCAACTTTGGTATTACTGTCATGTTATTTTAGAATACATCATTTTCATCTTTTTAGGTACCTTGCTTAGAACTGCTTAAAATCACCTAGTGTACGTTTTAAAAGCTAAAAAGAAGGTAATGGTCTAGGAGTTTCCCTTTAAGGGGGGTCGTTATGCTATTGTAGTTGATAATTTTGAGTGATTTTTGTTTCTTTTCAGCTAGTTTTCTAATTGCACAATTTACAAAGCGTTTTTGTTCTGTCACTGTTTGAAGTACACTTCTTGAAAAACACAAGATTGTTTCAGGGTAAGGGAGATATAATTTGCAGTTTAAATGTCTACTGATCTTTGTTGCAAATGACAGCATTTAGATTTTATTTCCAAAGAGAAGAATGTCTTCAATTATTAATCTTAGCTAATTAGATTAATTAGATTGAGTAATAGTTGTATTCTACCTCAAGCAGAAGTTCTGGGGTTGATTTTTTTTTTTTCTCCAAATTATTGTTTTGGTATCTTTTATGAGATCTTCTGCATAATTTGTTGCTTCAATGATTCTACCAGCAAGAAATTATCCTTATGGGAGGAGTTAAACATGTTGGGACATTCCCAAAGGAGAGTCCTATGTCCTGATCTGCCAACAAACTCACCTGGTGATCTCACCTAGAAAAATTTTATGAATACTAATAGCTCAGAAGGCATCCCAAGCAGTGCTCACAAATGTGTGACTGTAAATGTAAGAAACATTCATAAATATTAATAGTTTTTAAATAAATGTCTTTTAAGTTATACTCAAATATATGAGAGTATATAAGCCAAAATTTTGAGACTATTAAGCATTATTCAAAGATAAATGAACTGAACTGAAATGAAAAAAATTACTTTCCATAACTTTTCATTTTGTTTAAGACAAAAGGAGTTTCTCCTTTTCTAAAGTTCATTTGTTCTGAGCTTTTTTTTTCATTTTCTTTTTTTCTTTCTTTCAGAAAGGTTTTACTTTTTTCTGGTTTAATCAGCTGATGTGGTCATTCTCCACAGTCCTGAGCACATGCAATTAAGTTGTATGATCATGTCTGTGATTAGATCTATGTTAAAATACATCTATCATTATGTATTTCCCAAATATGTGACAGTATAAGAAAATGTCACGCTTACAAACCAGTATCATAGTTTGCAAGCTGGAAAGGATACCTACAACAGATGACATATCTCAATTGAGGAGTGTGGTTTGCCCAAGAAATGAATCGTGGTGTGCAAGAGAAATAATATAGAACAGAGGTGTTAATAACTCCTATCATCTGTACCATAAAGCCCAAGATGAATCAATAATTACATGGTTAACTATACAATATTGGTGTTTGTTAATTGTTACTTTTATTATTTTGGATATCTTCATACTGAATAAACAGATCAACACAAAGACAGGGGGATTTTGGGCTACAGGGCCAACAGAAACTTTAACTCATGACTAGATTTCATAAACAAGCTGTAAAATTAATAACTGGCAATGCAGGATGCACGCATGCTGCAACAGCTAATGGAGGTCCATACAGAAGTGTCAGAATTCAAGTCCAGCTTGCTACCTTCTGTGACTTCATTTGCTTGTTTTTCTCTAACATACATAAAATAATAGTTTCTAGCCAAGGACAAAGCTAAAAGTCAGAGTATGTGCACAGGGAGCAGCATACCTGGGACTGAAACCTCCTTTGAGCACTCCTATGCACCAAGCAAAGGAAAATGCCCCTCCCAGCTGACTGAGGACTGTTCACAGAGAATTTGCTGAGCACACCACTGAGCAGAATTTGATTGATGTGATACAGCTCCAGTACCTAACCTTACTTCAAAGCAATAATGTTCTAGAAAGTGTCCCAAACTTGAGCTAGGGTCCAGTTTGCTTTAATAAGGTAGCAACATATCTATTCCAAGAGCTGTCTGGGCATTGAGTTTCTAATTTGAAAAATAACAGTTGAAGTTTCCAAATTTGCTTTTGATCACTACTGAAATGGAGGTTCTTTATATTTACCTCACTCCTTCCAAGAACAATAAAAATTGAATTAATTTTCTGTGTTAATCTGGACAATGAAGCTTATGTACCTCTCTAGTGAATACTTAGTGATCTGTATCAAATGAAGCAGTGTCACAGGAAGACGATGAAAGGTTCTCATCCAGAATGTCCTAGTACAGGGGCTAAAGTATCATCTTACTAGGTGAAGTGAGGACATTTGCATCACAAAACATGTTTTGTGACAGACTTAATTTTTAGGTAATGGGAAGGAAGACTACTGGTCCTGTTTATTTTGCAAGTGCTCCAAAATACTAGACAGAACTTTTCATTCAGCATATATCTCATTTCTTTTTCAGTGAAAGGGGTTTTTTTTGGTTGTTGGGTGGCTTTTTAAATTATATATCCTTGCAAATCTTGCTCGTTCAGTGTGATGGAAAGAAAGGAAGCTAGCACTTTTTTTGTTCTGGAGCTGTAAAACAAACTATTTGTAACCTCCGGCTTATATTACAGGAGTAACCACAGTATTGTTACGTAACCCCACGTAAGTAATTTGACTACCCAGTTTCCATTTTTGCTACAGTAAAATAGGAGCAAAATACTGTTCTGGGTCCCAAAAGGATTATGAAGAGCTTTGGGATTTTCTCATGAAGGAAGCTATGTAAAAGCTGACTAATTTTCTGTGATTATTCTCATGGAAGAAAATCCGTTACTGGAATGTTGGCACAAAGCAATCATAAAAGGGACACTGACATGGAGAAGAACATTTTATTTTAAAACTAAGCTAATACTTGCAGATACGCAGTTTGTTATTCACTTCACTACCATAAATTTCTGGTTTTACAATGTATTCTATACAAATTCATTAATATCATTGGAATGTGTTTGTGCCAGACTGGTCTCTGTGTAAAGATCTATCCCTGGATTACAACATTTTTCCATGGTAGTCAGAATTTAATTAACTGGAAATACTTGTTTGCTCATGTGAAAGGATTCTTTTCCTATTCTTTATAATGTTTAGTTTAGTTTGAGTTTCTGATACTAAGTTTATTATTTAGTTTATTAACTTACATGAAGTACTATGTTTTCACATGTCTATTCTATATCCATTAAAACTGTCTCTGGTTGTCCGTGATCCTGTTAAAGATTTGTATATTAATTTGAACAGAAGGAAAATATACCATTGGGGATAAATATTTATAAAAATATATATTCAAAAAGAAGAATTAGGAGTACTTAAATGTTTTTTCCTGTAATTTTCTAAAACCTTTAAACATATATTTTTATAAAACCAGGCAATGTCCCTTTAAATCATGTGCTAGTCATCTGACTCCACCCTATTTTGGAAGCTTTTCTACTAATGAAAATATGTTCTAAATAAGAAATGAGTGAGCAGTTTGTTTTTAAATGAGCACTTCAGTTCCCATTAATAAATTTGCAGATTTTGATAATTACACAATTTTATTTAATTTTATAAAAAAAGTGAATTTAATGCTTTTTTTTGTAGTCTGATATTTAAGATAATTACTACAGTTCAGTATGTTTGGAAAATTTTACCTTCTCAGATGCTAAAAAACTGAAATTGATTTATCCCTTAGATGAGAAAGCTTACTTTTAAATGGAATACAGTTTGTTTCCCCAAAACTTGTAATGTGATGAATAGGCTTTCAGTATTCAAACTGATTACTCAATTTAGCAGAAAACTATAAGTTTAATGATACATTGAACAACAAAGCTCAAGAAAAACTTCCCATTTTCTTCTACTATATGACAAATGTTCTCCAAACACAACCTAAGCAGCAAGTTTCTTCAGATCTGCAGTGCTGATCAGTTTTGCTGTCCTATGAATGCATTTAGCAATTTTGTATTCACTGGACATACAGAACCATGTCAACGGTGGTAATTTAGTTCTGAGTACTATGTAAAAGGGATCACAAAGAATAATGAAGAACTGACCTTTTTTTACTGTTTTTGTCATTCATCAAGATTTTAAAGAGTTAAAAAAATACTTTCTTTATAAAGAAATAATTTGGGCCAGACTTTGTCTGAGGGCTAAACTTCCTTCAGCTGGGCATGTGGCAAGACACTCTCTTCCAAATCTAGCTGAAGCAGTTGAAAATGTTACTACCCTCAGAAACTAGCCAATTCTAGACGTTCCGCTCCACAGAGCTCAAGTGGGGCAGTAGAAAATGTCTTTTGATCTTGATCACCTTCTGTGCAAAGCCAGTCACGTTAGTGCAGATTGTTGGTTTAAGGTAACTGGTCTGCCTTTGTACCAAAACAAATCAGAAATATTCAGCTGCTCTGCTCTGCTCTGCAAGGAATAACCCTAGCAAATGATAGAATAGCAAGGAAGAGAAGTGTGCCATTTTTTTTACCACTAAGCGCAGATCAAAAAAGGAGACTTTGGACCCAAGAACTATCAGTTCTCCTAACTAGGTATGAAGAGTAGCTGGTGTTAAACACAGCTCTGTTTCTTGGAGGTGATATTGTTTGTTCCCTGATCCTTGCCATTCTGCATTTTTTAAAGGTTGAATCTTGTGGCTACTGTGAAAAAAAAAATTCCTACTTATGTTGCACGGAAATATTCCTAAGAGGAACTCTGACCTTTTCTATATGCAATACCAAGTAAACATTCAAAATAACAAATGCATATAAATAAAAAAGAGAACCATTCATAAAACAGAGGGAAAGGGCCAAATTCATAGCAAATATTTTCTGCAATTACTAATTTACCCCTTTTCCCCTTTTCTCCACCTGATACCCTCCTGCAACAACGTGGGGTCTGCAGCTATCAGCATGATTAAACCTATGCAGAACTCCTTCTCAAGGGGAGTTCTGACCTTCTCTCTTTGTACTTCATAGCCTGCCAGCAATGGTGGTGCCTAACAGAAACCTAAGATTAATTGCCTGCCTCACACACTGGGAATGTCTGTCACCTTTTCATCCCCAGGAATAAATACATTTCTCTCTGTTTTGTTTTGTGGTTGGTTTGTTTTTTATTTTTCCCTGGCAATGACCTCTTCACAAGCCAGTGACTGTTTAAGTTGCTCCTCATCCTTACCTGAATACATTTTCTGTGACAATACTATTTTAACAACTCACTTGCAGCACCGTTTATTCTCCTGTTGTTTTATAACTCCTTCTGAAATAAAGTCTTCCCCGGCTTTCCTCTGCTTAGTACAGGGCAGGTGTCAGCCTTGCCAGCCTCATCAGAAGTACTTGATTATCCTCTCAGTGAGCTCAAGGTTAAGTATTTTGACCTCAGAGTTTGGAGTTCTGAATTGCACCATATCTCATTCACCTCTAAGTCAAAGATAAGAGTTTGAACCCCCTTGTGGAAGATGAAGATGGAAGTTCATTGTTTAAACTCAGAAAGATCTGTATTTTCTTATCTTACTCAGATCAATTTGATCTCTAGCTGTTCCAGTTTCTATCAGCTTTTGTAACAGCTTGTCTCTTCTTTCTGTTCAGCTCTTACCCAGCAGTTTCTGACTCAAGTGCTGTGAAAAGCAAATAGATTTCACCACGCAGACCAGAAGAAAACAGTGATAACAAATAGGAGATGCAAAATACGTGATGGATTTTCCTTTCAGTTTAAAAGAATTTTTATGAAAGCTCTTCTATAGGATTCAACAAGCTCTAAATGAATTCCCTTACAAAAAACATTGGGAAAAAACCAACAATATGAAAACATCTTTATCATAAGAAGTAATAGGAAGGGGAAATGTGTTATGGTCAACTTTGAAACCCCCAATTTATGGGAAATACATCTTTAATCTTGCCTATGGCTTCTTACTATAAACACTTCTGCTGCAGTCATGCATGCAAAACTTCAGCCATATTAGAAAGACATTTTGTGAAAGCCTATAGTTTAGTTTGATTTCACAGCTTAAGTCTTTAAATAATCAATGTTCATCCTGAAAACCAGATGTTAGTATTGGAGGGATTCTGTTCGGGTGTGTAACTGTGCAAGGCAAAGTATCAGGATGAAAGTGCAATTTGTCCATATTCTTGCTCTGAGTGTCATCAACTATGTAAATACGAAAGCAAGGCTCCGTAGGGAAGAATTCTATAAAATCTGTTTTCCTTTAAAAGTCCATTAATTTTTTTTTAGGCCTGTCATTTTATAAATAATGAATTTTCTCTTATTATTTTCTTCAACATACTTTCAAAAAATCCCATATACATTTTAAAATTACATGATTTCCCAAAGGAATTTGTAGTTCAGAGGATAAAATGTGAAGTTCAGAAATAAAGATAATATTCTTTTTAGATTTCCTTTCATAGTGTAGAATTTACATGCTGTATTTCTCTTCATTAGAGATGGGTGAATATAAAAAAAAAATTTTCATGACTGTTTTTTTTGGAACAAGTGCATGACTTTCTATTTTCTATTTTTTCCATATAAATTTAATTCCAAGGAATATTCAGGTGATTAAAAAAAAACCCGTAAAATTAGTCTTCACTAAAAATTAATTGCAATGTGACATGCTTGGACCACCCAAGAGGCACATGCAAAATAGCCTTTTTGAATATTTGCAGCAACAACATTTAAAAGTGCAGTCAGCCAAAAAAGGGAACTGAAACATTATCATGTGGCTTATGTTTCTGAGAGACCATATGGGAACAAGAAAAAATATGTCTTCTTTTTCCTCAGCATCGTCATTTTTCTTTAATATCATAATTTTCTTAAAATAACCGCATCATTAAAACTTTTCTTCTTAGTTATTCTTAAAAGCATTGAAACCAGACATGTGAAAATATAAAGATTTGTGCTTTGAACTCTGTCCTTCAGTCTTTACTCCACCTCTTTTTCCATCCTTTTTGTTTTAATTTGGCAACTTTTCAAGGGATGGTGTTTTATTTTAACAGTGTAATGCATGTTGCTACATTGCATTAGAGAGTACCTTGAATGGTATGAAGACTTTAAGTCAAGCACTATGGCAATACCTGCACTACTGCAATACTGCACTAAAGGAAGCAGCAATACTTTCAATGAAGAACTGATAGTCTAAGGACCTGATCATGCAAAACCAAACTTCAGTTCATACTGGATGTCTTTCAAGTTTCTCTCCCTAAAGTCTCTTACTAGTCATAAAAATTAAGCGTTTTATGTTATGTACTCTATGTACCAATCTTTCAGAAACAGATTTTACAGAACAAAAATATTCACCAATAAACTGCTATATTAAGCTGTGTAGAAAAATGCATTTTCCTTTAAAAGACCAGAACTGATTTTCAAAGGAAGGTCTACATTTGCTTTGCATCATCCTCCAGCTCATACTGGAAAGAGTACAATGCAGCCAAGTCTTTGGCTTCTTCTCAGCTGTTTCCAAAGTAAGCCAATAACTGATGTCAAAATGCTCATTTGGCCACCACATGATGTCTGTCTTCTTGGGAACCTTCCAAACAGCCTCTCTGAGCTATTTCAGAGCAGTGATTATCACCTGCCCTGGTGATTTTGTGAAGGCACAAATGTCAAAGTTTCGGCTGGAAAAAATATCTACACAAAAAAGTAGTATAATACGCTATACCCTTTAATATCAGAAAACTGCAGATGTTTCACACAGGTTTTGCTTGTATTAAGAAAGGCACAAAGACATATGCTTAAATGCAGATAGATAATATCACCAATAGATCAGTCCAGTAGGTTCTTGTGATGTCATAATAGTATACACACTGCATATGGGTACATATATTACTATATTAATAACAGAACATGCTACTTATTCTGCATCTATATTATTAAAATTTTACTTACAAATATTTATAAATGCATATGTATCCTATATGTATTAATAATCACAAGGTATAAATATTGTATACTTTATGAAAGCAAAAGTATGAACCAGATTGACTGACAATGACTCTCCTCTTCTTGCCAGGTCTCGCAACTGTTCCTCTGAAAGTTCAGGTCTCAAGGTCATTTTCCCGGATCAATTTTCAGCAGCCCAAGGGTTACTTTCCAGACAGTAAAAGAAAAATATGGATTTTAGATAAGAAAGGCTAGTTCCAAGTGGCTATTGGTCCTAGTACAATGATCATTACGGAAAGAGACAACATTAATTTATCCCTTTGCTTTGAGATATAACATAATACTCTTTGGTTTAACATCTTACTTTTCTCTGCTAATTTCTTCACATCTTGGTTACATCTACTTTGTGTCCAAAAGTTATAAATAAAACCCATGGAAAATATTCCTATATCTGTGGCAAGGCAAAAATAGGCAAGGAATAAAATTACTGCAGATAATTAAACAAGAAAACATGAATGTTACTTGCTACAGCTTTTCTGCAATGTCACAAAAATAAATATGGACAAGTTCCTATTTTAGCATCAAAACCTTTGTCAACTAGCAATTTAAATTTTCCATTGAATTTCCTGTTGATAGTTTCGGACTTTTTGCTTGATACTTACTTAATTTTTCCTTCTGTTGTTCAGAATAAGAAAATGAGCTGAATAAAGAGCTCCAGTACTCTTGAGTTTTGGAGACCATCTATGTTTTCAGTAATGAAACTTGCAAGTTCATTGCTCCAGGCCCTAGGCAAAGGACTCTGTTCCAATGGTCTCCTTTTTTCTCCATGTAGAGTTTAACAGGTCTGAAGAGCTATGTCTCCAGCGGATATAAGCTTTGTTTAACATTCTTGGGCACATGTGAAACTATCAACATGGAATGTTTATAAGCCCCAGGCCTGTAAGGATTAGACGAATAAGATTTTTTTGATTTCTCATATGCTTCAAAAGCAGTTATGTGTTATGCATACCAGTTTCACAAAGCACTTCATTCAGACCTAGGTTTAGGCGCTTAAGTCCAAAAGACGGGAAAAATTTTCTGAGTATCTCTCTTCAGAGTTTTGAGTTGCCTGTTTAGCCTGAGGTGCTGTGAACCTCATACCCTGATCTGTTGATGGAGAGTACCTGTCTCCTAGAGACATCTAGCTTATGAATTACAGTCCTGAAAATAGGCACGATGCTGTAATTCTCAGATTTCTAGCTTGAGGATTTCCCTCATGATCCCCACTAAAACTAAGTGCAATATTGCTATTGCAGTAGAAGCAGGCATCAGAAACAGGACAAAGTTACTGGTTTGCTTAACTTAGATCTACGTGTATTATTCTATATGGACCATTTGCCAGAATCCAGATTCCTCAGAATCCAGTTTTGAAACAGAACCTCATCTGGAAGCAATTTGCATTGCTGTTGATGGTAACTTTAAATGAATTTAGGGAAAGTGATTTAATTTAAAATCAGATGACACTTGACCCAACTCTCAATATAATCTGTAAAACATGAAAACGTTGAAAATGTCTTAAATAACCAGGAAAAAAAGTTAAAAGTTAATTTATTTAGACTCTTATAATTCACTAATTGTTCAGCATTTCCAATGTTCTTACTAAAACATACTAATTTCTAAATGGAAAAACAAGATGCAAAACACCCACTGATAGGTTTCCTAGAGGCAAGTAAAGTGAAGCTTGAATTCACACACTGTGGATACAGTCACTGTGAGATGACCATTTGGAAGCACCTTTTTGAAAAAGTTTCTTAACTCTGATACAAAAATACAGTTTTAACTGTGTATATTCAAAATCATCACCATAAAGTTAAGCATAAGTCAAAAAGCAAAGGCTTCTGAAAAACAAATTCTCAGGTAAAATATTTGTATGGTTCCATCCATTCTGACCTCTAAAACTTAAATGTCATGCCCTGAATATTCACATTGCATTTCTAACTCTGGACCACGCAAACTACTTTTTTAGATTATTAATTAATTTTAATTATTTTCAGTTTTCTAAAAGTCACCTGACAGTTTGTCAACAAAATAATTGTTTCTGTTAAAGAAAACAGCTCTTTAATTATTTAGAGAATTCCCATCCAATAGCAACAAATTAGTTGTGGAACACTTGATGTGTTCTACTAAAACTAGGAATTACTTAAAAATTCATCTGGCTTTTAAATAGTATGTTATTTGGTATAACTGACAACGTCTTTTCACATCTAAATTTCATAGTTTTCCAACTCAGATGAAAAGCTTCTGTCAAATTTGCCCTGCAGTCATTTTGATTTCAACTTAACTTTTCATGTATTTGTTTGCAATGTTCACATTCTTACTAAGAAGGAAGACAAGGTGCAGAAAAGCAAGGCTGCCATCAAACTTTTGCAGAGCATATTTTTTTGGACATATCACTGATTGTTCCTGGCCTCCTGAATGCAAATCAGACAATTACAAAATTATAATCTAAATGTAAATATGAACAATATGAGAACCTCCTTGACAACAATCAAAGGGGTCCTCTTCAATGTTGGAAATCAGACGATAATGAACTAACAAAACTCTCTTTCAATCTTTTACCTTCACAAAGGAATTGGGGCAGAGGGGGTCTGCGAAAAGAGGCATGTGTAAAACAAAATCTATGGAAATGTTTGAGAGCTCTTTCCTGAGGATTTCAGGTGAAAAGACATAGAGTCACAGAGGGCTTTTCAGAACATTGCCCACTTTCATGAAGGAGGTC
>JANZLP010000045.1:14423962-14435307 GCA_026930925.1 Chelictinia riocourii | reverse complement strand
ACTGGTTCAGTTTAACATCTTCTCTGACTCTAACCTTGTGTAGGAAACTTGTGCTTGTCCTCCTTCCCGTTGATCAGCCACGTGACTTGGAAATACTTGGCCTGACTCTCTCTGGTCTTACCTCTCGGCTTCTGTAATTGTCTTCCACAAGCTTTCCCTTCTACTTCTTTAATGCTCAGCAAGACTTCACAGAGGTCCTCTGTTTTCAGCTGCTAATCCAAAAAGGCACGCTCTACTTTGTTACAGTCATATAAATCAAAGTGAAAGACATGAGTTCTGGAGTTTTCCTTTCTTTAATAGAAGGGATAGGTCCCATAAATGTCATAGTGCCCTTGCCACATGATTTAGTTTCATACTTGGAGAAAGACATTGCAGTTTTGTTACATTTGCACATAGCTTAGCTGAAAAGTATATGATCCATTCAAATAACAGGAAATACCTTCTCATGGTTTAGTGAATATTGTTTAGTGTGTGGGGGGATAAAGACACTTCTTAATGATTACATTAGAAGTCATAGATGTGTTCAGTCCAGCAAACATGGTTATAATTAGAAAATGAAGGCTGACACTGAAATTGATTCTTTTCACTTTGACTCATCCAGCTGTGATAACATCACTAGTAAAAAAAGAAGGGCAACTCCACTCCCACTACTTGGTACTTTTACTCATTCCTCTCTCTTGGGGCTCTTCTGACCATTTTATTTTTACTTGGGGAATAGAGGAAGCATGTCCTCCAATGTTTCTTCTGCAACTGCTGTTTATCCTTCTGACTGTAAGCTTCTAGATGACAGGTGAAAGACAGTTTCCTGTTTCATAAAAATTTCAAAATGTAAATTGGAATGAAAAGTCAAAATCTCTTTCATGCATTTAAAATAGAAGAAAAAAAAGCCCAACTGAGTGAATGCATTTCCTTTTGGTAGATTCACAACCTTTCACACATATTGTGACTGTTTTAAATGATGCATACTGAGCTTAACATTCAAAATGAAAAGTCATGTTGAAGAGGAAAAACATTTTTGTATATATATTGGCATCATACATATGTATAGCATTTTTTTATTGAATATTTGTTTTAATCCATGAAATCCTCAAAAATAACTCTTTCAGAAAAAAAAATGAGCTAGATTTTTAAAATAATATCCTTATCCTTTTTAATGCTTGAAGAAAGATTTGCTAATTCAGTTGTAATGTTGCCTTCAATTTTCTATTAAGTTTTAATCATAATGAAGTATATTCTCTATTCCTGTACTTTCTCATACTTTCCTTTCTTCCACTCTTTGAGTATAACTTCTGGAAGTCACAAAGTCAAGGAAAGAGAGAGAAATGATAGGAGAAATTATGCAAACTGATCTTACAACAGAACTGAAGATTAGGGATGCAAACAGCAGAGCTTTTTCTCTGCTTATGTTTCTCCCTCCAGTCTCCATCAGTCATTAATGCTTTTGAAGGAGTCCAATTAGGTGATCAGAGACCTACAGCAAAAGAAATAGAAACAGAGGGCAAAATTTAGAATTTCATAAGAGCTAAACTTTTGTGCTTAAAAGGGGTATTTAAAGTTGATATTCAAACTATGATTGCAACGTTTTTAGCTATCATAAACACAAACACCTCGTCTCTGAACTGTGGTTTGACTGATGCTCTGCGGCATCTGTAACACCCTGCTGAACTGTTCGCGGTCATGATCGTGTCCTTTGCAACCATAAAGGCTGGAAAAAATTTGAGGACGAAGATGCTAGTGAAGGGAAGTAACCACACCATTTTCCATCTTCAGTAGCTGCTAACTTGATAATTTCACATTCTGGAGTGAAGGCTTGCTTTACTGTTCCCAAGTTTCAGGTATTTTCTCCATGATTAGCTCTGCTGTGATACTGGATGAGTAACTAAAGGATTCCGTGTGCCTAAAAGACACCCGACCGAGGCCCAGAGAAGCTCACTGCCCATGACCTATTTCAGAGAGGTACCACTGAGGTTAAACAGACTGTCCTGAAAACTCAGGCCAAGATTCACAGATGGTTTAGGATGCAGGTCTAATTTGATGGGAGAAGGCCGAGCACTACCAGGCTTGTACTGCTGAGACCCAAACAAATATCCACACGTAACTGTGCAGTGAATCTCTGCGCCTCACTCCCCTGCCTACAGATGGGGAAGAGTATTTCTCACCTCACGGGGCTGTTGTGAATATATGTCTGTTCACTGTTTTCACATCCTACTGTAACACGGTTACAGAGGAGAGGGAGGCAAGAGCTGTAACCACATCTGACAGATAACATGGATAACAAGCCAGCACTCCCATCACAATCCACCGCCAGTTCTTTGGAGACTACGTTCACTCTAAGTAAGATGGGCGTGGGTGCATCTATAACATCGCTAAGGAAACCTCAGTTGTGGCATAACACCACACTCTCCAATTGCCTGAGTGCTTGCTGTCCTGAACTAGTACTCATAGTCAGAGGTGGGTTCATAGGGTAGAAGTCCACTACCTCTCAGGTAAATGCAATTCTACATGGCATAGATAAATGCATCTTTATTTCACGGCATCACCATTTCCTGCAAAAAAAAGAGCATTTAGTCTATTTACAAAATCTGAGCAAGACCAGGGAGTGAATGCATGAGATGTATGTATATAAAACTGTCAGACTGCCACTATTGACACAGTCGGATCATCTGGGTGGTAACAATTCTGAATCTTAATAAAACAGGGGAGGGAGGTTTAGAAGAGAGAGAGAGAGAGACATAAAGGGATTTCTTTTCTTCTTTTCCCTCTTCTTTTTTTTTTTTTTTTGTTTTGATGCATATGTTCTTTTGGTATGAAAGAGAAACAGAAAGAGAAGAATGTGTAAAAACAGATGTGGAACTACAAAGCCTCCCCACAGACTCCTTGAGAAGGAAGATGTACATAAAGAGCAGTCTGTGTGGCCACTAAAGTATAAACTGATTCAGAAAGAGGATATGAAAAAATGTTACAGTAAGCACATAATTCATCACAAAAGTTAAGATGTATATAACTATTCCAGAGTAGCAGGGAATTAGTCTTTCTTGCATGATTAAATACACAGCTAGTGTTTGCAAATATGAGGAAATCACTGCACGGCTGATCTAGAGCATGCAAACTTTATCAGGAAAAGTAGTACATTTTTTAGACAAATCTGATATAGCTGTAGCAGGGAGAGACAAGCTGATAGGCTAACTTATAGCTTCAGTCTGTAGCAGCTGCAACTACACTATTATGACATTGCTGATATAAATATGATCCTGCTTTCATCTGAGAATCTCATTCAATCCTTTACCGCAGAATGATGTGTAGTTCTTAATATTGTCCAAGGCAAATTCCAGTGGCAGCTCAGCCTCATCACTGTAATAGCAGTAGCCTCTCTAAATGACAAGGGCAGCTTCCTACCATAGTTCTGAGTCACCTTAAGGAAAATGCCTCCCTATCTTTTCTAGAAGATTTTCAAGGGTTATAGATCTTTTTCTGATGAATTTATGGTCTGAACTGTTATATTTTTTTTTCTGTAGTCCTGTTCTCACTTTTACATTTGCAGTCCAAAAAAAAGCCCTAAATGTCCAACGCTTTTACCAATTTTGATTTGTCTAGTGGTGCTTTGATTAGTTACTGTTTCTCATACAGTAGTCCTTCTCTTCTGCAATTTCACACCCTTTTTATATATATATATATATATATATATATATATATAGTTTCTAACACTGAAGGCTTTTATTGCTGAGGGACACAAAATATACACATGAATTGTATGGTAAGTGGAAAGTATGATTTATGTCTTTGTTTTGACTGTTCATTTATTAACCATGTACTATCATTGATTTTAATACAGTGAAGTTTTTTTTGTAAAGAAGTTGTGCTTTTCACTTCATCTTCTGTTGCTGTGATCTCCTCAGTCCCTATCATCTTCCTCAGCTTCTAGTCACCCCAGCCTGTTTCAGTATATGGCCCCAAACGTTTTGGTTATTTTCTGGATTTCATAGGCCAACATTTCAGACTTACCTCTTCTTGACAGTGTATATGGCTGAAAGCGACTTCCCACTCACTCATACCATCTACCACTCATCCCATTATACAGTTCCCAAGTGTCATTATTATAGAAGTATGTGTTCTGAAATGCATTTTGTGTTAAATTGTTTCATGACTTCTTTCAGATATGCATACATTCAACACAACTAAAATGCTGAGTTGGGTGGTCCCTTCTGCTTTGTGGTAGAGGCAAGAGCAAAACATCATGTATGATTTCAACACTGTTAAGTTGTTTAGTGATAAACCAGAAGTGATGTGGCTGAATCAGCATTATCTCCACTCTAAGTGGTTTCTGGTGTTAACTCTTCTGTCGCCTATCACCATGTACAGATCACAGGCAGAGCAATTCCCTATCCTGTCGTCTCTTTTAACTGGCAATGCCTACAAAAGTCTGTAGAAGCATTGTATCAAGAATGGCAGCAGCATCTGTCCCTCGGGGAATACTTGTCTTTGCTTTTCCTCTAGATTTCAGTGATACATAATAAAAATACAACAGAAATGATTAAGTGTGATAACATCTTTGACTCAGACTGTCTTTATTTTCCAGACTAATTATACTACAGAACTTCACTCAGACTACTCAGACTGCTTTAAAACTTCTCCAGCTGGGCATGTTCCTCATGCACAGCATCAGATGATATTACTGTCTCCAAATCAGTTGGTACTATCATTCAAATAGCAGCTTTCTGATTCAAACCTAAAACCATAGCAGTCTTCTCATTAATTATAGTAACAGTTTGGAGGAGATTGCTGTTGCACATTACAGCAGTACACATGAATTAAAACATCAACAAAACACAGTTGTGTTTAGAGATGGGTGTTCATGTGCAGCTATTTCCTAACAAATGGCTGAACTCTTTTCTGCTTTACATAACAGAATTGCATACTATTTAAGCCAGAGCTAAGAATTCCACCCAAATATCTGAACTGCTTGCAGCAAAGACCCTAAGTTAATTTTCACACACTTATTCCCATATAGCTCTGCTGAAGCTAATAGAGTTGCATAGGTCCGACCAAAATTTGGCTTCAGTTTTCTGAGCGCATCTGTTCATTTCATGACACCCATTTCTTTGTGGGTTATGTCAGTTAGAACAGAGCCAGATGCTCATCCCTTTCTTGAAGCAACTTGGGTTTTGAGTGATCCCACTGATACAAGCACCTTGTTTTTACTAAAGAACAACCAACCTACATGTGACAGTGACACACCATAGGAAAATGATCTGTTACGTTATCCTTATCTGTTCCTTCTCCTTAGCCATCAAATACCCCATTAGGTACAAGCAGTGTCACTTGGCACTAGTTAGGTGCTATTGAATTCTGAAGGAAGGTATGACACAGTTTACCTCTATGGTAGAATAAACCCTGTTTATATTGCTAGATGCTCCTAAGTTATATGCTGGCAAGGCAAGCTTCACCATCTGCCAGGGAAACCTGGCAGAAATGGACAAATAGAAGATATTCTTAATCAATATACCCCTTTATTTCTTCTCTTCCCTCCCTCCATAGACTCACAGTCACCAAGCCAGCACCATCCACCTGTGCCGGTAACTGCGGAATTTCTGGCTCAGGAGGGGTCACAGATGTCTTGAACCACTAAGCAAGTGCCCCTTGCCTATTTTTCATATGCTGAGGGCTCCATGCCTGTGCACCTGGTTTGGGATAACACATTGTCATTCAGCTGTTGATGACTCTGAATCCAGTTGAGAAAACGGCTCATTTGAATTCTCCATAGCTTGTTTGCTTCTGCATCTAATTTATTACCTGATCACCGCTAATTAGACCAGTTGCAATGGAAGAGTTGTTTTGTTCTATGCAGTTAATAATTATTTCCTCGCAGTCAGGAGACAGGACCTTTCCTCATGGGGTGATCTGCAAGAAAATATGGAAGATTTAGGTTTGTTCACAGATCAGAAGGAAAAGGTAAATGTAGAAAACTTAAAGAACAATGTTCAGGTTTTCTACTACAGGAGGTTTTACAGTAGTCAAAAGATTTTATATTATTTTTCTGGAATTGTCAGCACTTTGTATTCCCAGCATTTATTTTCCAAAATACATGGTTTGCTGTAGTGATCATGTGCTTCTTTCTTCTTTTTTTTTTCCGGTCTTCTTCTATAATCACAGCCAAATTTGCCCATAGATGCATGGGCTTTGGACCCCAAGATTTCTTAGTGCTAAACTGTTACATTTTGCCTGACAACCAAATTATAGGAAAAAAGGTACTATTATTTTACTTGAAGAAAACTATGTGTGACAAACAAATGCACAGTGTTTGGGGCATTATTATTATTTTCTTAAAGCTATATGTTGTTTTTACAGGGACTGTTGCTGTTTTCATGGGTGGAGACCAATATCACCGAAGAAAGAATGTTGCTAGTTTAGAAATTTTTGTTTGAAAGCATAAACAGAAACATGCACAGAAGCAGGAGGCAAGATGAAGCACTCTTTGGTTAAAAATAAAATAAAAGAAGAGTAGTAGGTAGTGGAGTTCCGCTAAGTAATAATAATTACAGTTAAAACATGCAAAATGCTGCCCTTAGGAAACCAAACAGATAATTGGCTAGACACCAATTTAGAAATTACACTAGATCACAACCAGAGTCGATTACCCTAGATTACTCACCAATGTATGAGTTGAGGACATGCTATAATTGCAAAGAAATGTAGGTAGCATTCTGGTATGTAGTCACAGAAGTTCCAGGTTGAGAGTAACTTTTCCTCTTGTGCTGTATTCCAGTGGGACCTTATTTGCATGACAGCATCCACTTCTGAACACCTTTACTATAAGAAAGTTGTAAACATGTAAAAAGATTTTAAATTGTAATAGGAATTATGAGAACTTTAGGAAACCTGATCTTTGAAGAAAGATTGAAAGAAAATAATACATATTTCACGTGAAAAATGATGACATGTTTGTGCTGCTTGTGCAAAGTTCTCTGAGCTTTGAAGGAGCTAGAAAGAAGTTGGAGGATCATGCTAGGTATCTTTGCATGTATGAGGTGATAGCAGGAGATGGACTGTATAATTGTTCCTTTTTTACTGTCTTTAGGTTGAACCTCTAGTTGTGTATTGCCTGGAACCAACTTTCGGTGCCTCTTTACTAACATGTACAGCAATATATAGGAAGTGAATTGTCTTACGTCTGAGCCTCATCAAAGTGCAAAGCCTTGCTGCTGCACCCAGACCTTTTCTATCTGGTAGTACTCTATCAGGGAAGATGGTTGTACATATCCTCTTCTACTGTCTGCTTTTTTAAATTGCCCTGGCATACCTGTCCTCTTTGCCCTGTCACTTTATCTTTCTATGAATGTACTTATGTAGGTTAGGCATATCAATGAAAAAAAACTCTTCATAACCTATAATGGAAGTGATCACCTGAGAAAATTTAGCTGACTGTCAGATCTGAACATCCTTTCAACAATGAAACTTTAAATCATTTTCCCATCTTCTCACAGGATTTGTTAGAAATTCAGGAGACAATCTAATGCTCATTGACACCAGTATTTTAAGATGTTATTTTTATCCACAAGAACACTTCTTTTTTTTTTTAATCTTATGATCCCATATACTGTAAAAAGGGATAACGCTTTGACCATAGTATTCAAGGACAACAAGGAATGGCTTAGGTTGCATTTCCCAGAGCAGATAAACTGTTGAAGCAGAAATGTTCCATTATTTGCAAAAATTTTACTTTCACTTAAGAGGTGCTGCTGATTTTGTCAGATGTGTGGATCAAAGAGAACCAGCATAAGCTTTTTGAATTTGTGTGGATCTGAGAGCTTTAGTATCACTCAGCATGCACACTGCGGGGG
Organism: Chelictinia riocourii; assembly: GCA_026930925.1. Lineage (NCBI taxonomy): Eukaryota > Metazoa > Chordata > Aves > Accipitriformes > Accipitridae > Chelictinia > Chelictinia riocourii. The sequence goes on along the minus strand of JANZLP010000045.1, from coordinate 14,427,469 downwards.
AAGTATTTCTCACAGAGCCTACTGCTAGAGCATTACAGCTTGGCCCAACACTGTAGGGTAGCAATGTGGGGATTTTTTTTCCCCTCACTTTCTCTGCCACCCCCTGCCCTTTTCCTGTTCCCTCTTATTCTAGGTTCCACTTCTAGTTAGGTAATGAGCTGGAATTACCTTTTGATCCTTCCCTCTCAGAACACGACAGTGGTTTGGAGAGCGCAAATTCATTTCTCATCATGGTCAATGCTGTAATTAGCAACAAGTCTCCCGAATTTGAAAAGGCAAGAAAAGGTCTCATTCAGCAAACAGATTATTGTTCATGAGACAAGGAAACAAAGTAGAGAATTAAAACTGAAATCAGTGGTATTGTAGGAAGCAGGACATTTTCTAAGGCCTTAGCATTTGATAATTACACTGACATTATGATTTTTCCATTATGAGGGGTCACTAAGAAGGCTGATGTAAGAGAACTAAAAGAGGGTAAAGAAGTAGAAACCCTTTAGCAATTGCTTTATACGGATTTATGTAACAAATCTCATTTCAGATTAAGTAATTGTTTCTCAGCTCATAGTTTTCAACTACATGAGTAGATAAGGATTTTTCTTCAGCTTCATTAAAACCATATGTCTGCCAAATTACCAATTACAATGCTATTTAGCTGACAATATCTTGCATTTAGAGTGACGTTCCTTTTATGAGGTCTTGTGTATGAGAGATGTATTTTGTAATATAAAAGGCTACCGCTAGTGATTGCCCCTTTTCATCTGTCTCGGTTCATCCTTTGTACTTGCCACCAAAGCAGATAGCTTGAGGAAATAACAGCAAAATATATTTACATATATAGCCTAGGTTAACTCTAAGCTGAATACAAAAGGCCAATTGCTCTTATGTGAGGTGGCATATAGAAACAGCTGCATGGGTTGATAATATTGATGGTACTGCACTTCCTGCTGTCTTTTACCTCTTTGACAGTCTCCCTAGGGATCCCAAGCTGGAAATGATAATGGGACTTCTTCCTAATGCAGTGAAAGGAAAAATCCCTCAATAAATCTATGCTGTTAATGAAAGCACATAACAATTAGATAATTTTAAATGAAGTGGACTAGTTAGTGCTCACAAAATGCCTTGCATTGGCAGAACTTTCTACCTGGTAACTATTACCTGATGGGTGAATGTTAACATTTGGGTATGTTACTCCAAACATTCTTCCTTTCATCTGCAGCTTGCACGTTTGAAAGATCTGCTAGCTAATCTGAAAAATGAACATCTAATTTAGTATCACTGCAAGAACAGTCTTTTGGTTCTGTGGTATGAAAATAATAAATTACTATGTATTTTAATAGGACATTATTTGGTATCTTGGTATAAGTTTAAAAAAAAGGGCAGTATTCAAGATAGTATGTAAGTGGTAAATGCTTTTTGTAAATTGCAACAACTTTTAGATGCATCCGCACTTTGAATATTTTTTTTTCCAAGTTTTTTTTTTCTAGCTGGTATTACTGTGTTTTGGTGGGTATGTATGTGTATGAAAATACTGACAACTACAGTGAAGAAGAGAAGATATTTCTGTTTAAAGGCACTTAAATTTATTCATTTTCTCTCTCTGTATTGTGCTGGTTTCGAATCTACATGTGATCAGAACAGCACTGTCTTGTAAAAATATGTGACACAAAAGGTGTGTCTGATAAGTAGGGGCTAACTAAAGGCATTATTAGGATATATACCTTAAGAATCTATTTTTTTCTAAGCTTTGTTTCCCCACCCCACTAACAGGTTTATACAAGTCAGTTTAGCTAACTCAAGTAGAAAGCTAGGCATAGGCAGACTTCAAGTAAAAGCAGAGTAAAATGGCAAGCTAGAAATTCATTATATAGTTTTGGGTTATTAGATTCAAGCTCAGTTGCTTTTATAGATTTATGGGTATCACTTACAGACTTACAGCCTGGAAAGATAACAAGGTCCAGCAATCTGGTGTTCTGTTGAGGCTTCAATATCTTAAAGGGATTAGCTGTGAGATCTGATTTGAACTCATGGAATAAGTTAGATACAGAATTTCTGCTTATCATTCTGGGTTATTTTATGAAGTGAAGTGCTACTTATACAAAAGATATCCGATCTGGATAAAGTACATTGCACACCTCATGTATCCAGTGTTGACATATACCCATTTTCTTACTCTCTCTCACACGGTACCTTAAAATCTCCCAGCTTGAAGGTGCCTCCTGCCTCTGGGCTTCCCACAGCCCTTTTTGCCCTCTCTGTGCCTCCAAGCTGCCCCACTGTCATGTCTGCACTGGCTGCTGCCTCTAGGCTGCCTCAGGAAAATGCCATCCCTCTGAGCTGCCTCAGAGCTGCTCCTATTTCTTTTCTGTCCTCTCTCTTAAAGCTTCTGCTGGACCATCAGTCATAATTCACCTAAAAGCCTCACAGGACAACGGCTTCAGTGTAGCCCTGGAAAATGGGGCACCCTGAGTCAGTCCCCTCACGGAGAAGTATGGTTTAGGTGGAGGCCGGCAGACCCGCCCACTATTAGCCCTCACAAAAGCCTTGGCACTGGCCTAGCACACCCGAAGAGCTGGGTGAGGAAAGTCCCAGCAGCCTCGACCTTGGCACCGGCCAGTGACGAAAACTTCTGATCCAGCAGTGGGGTAGAAACCTAGTTCTTTACAGCAAACTAGGTAGCTTAAGATGTCAACAGCTGGTGTGCCAGGACATGCTGGGCACTTCCATCCTACATCAGCATGGCAGACAACAGTGCCAGGATGTGTTAGACCAGTTATCAGAGGTGTCAGGCCCTCAGCAGCACAGTCTGTAGAAACCAGATCAGTTTGGGGACAGCTGTTCATGGTGCCTGGCCACTAAACAAAGGCTACTGTGGGTGACTGGAGTTCCCACTGTTTCAAATAATGGCCTTAGGATAGGAGGGCTCTTGATGCAGTATTTAATATTCACTATTTATTAGCAGCTAACTCTTTTTGGTGCACCATGCTGAACAAACATGTAAATCTATCAGAAATGTAGGCTCTAGAGGATACAAACAATATAATGCAAACACATACCAATTCTCCAAGGACTGCACATCAATTTTCCCTTTTTGTTGAAAAATTACTTGCCAGAATTCAAAATTATGTTCCTGAATTAGTTCAGGTTAGATAGATGCAATGCACTTTCCTGAAACTCTTCTGAATCTTCTGCTTACCTAGAATACGGCAGTTCATCTGTTCAGTGGAGTTGGTCAATGTGAGTTTATCACAGCTGTGCTCTTGTGAGCTGTGATGACTCTCCACCTGCTCCTGGCTGAAATTAGAGAGGTTTCAAAATGGGAATATACATTTTCTACCCTCCCCCAATTTTTCAATAAAAACATAAACTATCTTCTCTTTTTTTTTTTTTTTCCTTTTCTCATTCTTGGTCACTGTAAAAAGAGAGGAAGGGAAGGGAAGGGAAGGGAAGGGAAGGGAAGGGAAGGGCAGGGAAGGGAAGGGACGGGAAAAGGAATATTAACAGAAGAAA
>JANZLP010000045.1:14319176-14330277 GCA_026930925.1 Chelictinia riocourii | reverse complement strand
AGGCAGGGTTAATGCTGTCTTTGTCAGAGTCAAGACAGATCTGGGAAGGGTATGCAAAGATAAATATTTGTGAAGCAGGGTCATGCTCTGTTCACACTAGCTAATGACAACAATTTTTTTCCTCCATTCTGGTTAATTGTTTACCAGTATCTGTAGGGCAACATATCACCTCTCCTAACTGTTTTTTCTGTCTGCTGAACAAGTTCAGCTCACACTTATCTAAATTCTTCCTTACTGTTTTTTTTGTCCTTTTTTAATTCTTTTACCTTCTGCTCTGTCTTAGGTTAGCTTATGGTCTGAAGTGTAATTCTCTAGTTCTGCCAGAGCGACAGATCAGGAATCACCCCACTTGCTTGCCTACTCATAACAGTTCTATTTATATATCCTTGAAGAGCATTTACTTTATCTGTGGTAGAATCACATCGCATGCTAGTTTTCGACTTAGCAACTTACCACCTCGGAAGCAGATAATTTCAAGTAGTGCTCTCTGCTATCCAACAATTCTTTCATGCACTTGACACTCTCTCTATTTTTCCCCAAATAAAGTCCATTTATCCTAATCAAACCACAAGCTATTGATTCCTGCCCATTTCATCTAACCTCCCTGCATCTGGCCGTATGTGAACCATTTTCAGGTTTTCTCCTCTTCTTACTCACAGCACTGAATACAGTGTAGAGCAACTTAATGTGTCCTCTAAAAATGCCTGAATATTCTAAGAACAGAACAGGTGCTCCCCCTGCCTCATGTGGAGCTCAGCCCACCTGGAAAACACCGTCTGTCACCCGCTACACTGGAGAGCAGGTTTTCCAGGAACAGTCCACCATCCCTGACAAAAGCGGTTACTACGGAGAAGTGGTGGGGCATTTAATGTGGCAATATAGCTTTCCAGACATAACCTTATTAAAATTAATGAACCAAAAAAAATTAAAGCACACAGGGCTTTTTTCTCTGCACATATTTGTAAATCAGTGGCCTTAAAGGGGTAAATTGGCTGATTATCCTAAATTGTGGACAGTCCTACTTAAAAGCTGTTGTGCAACTCTGCAGGCAGAGCACCAAATTTGCAGTAATCCTATATAATTTGTACTAATTTTTGCTACTTTTATAAATTACCTAAATCACAGAAAGTTAAAAACACACTGATCATATACAGGATGGGAAGTAAATCTCTGACTAACTCTACATAATCAAGGGCATATATACTGAATTAGCTGTATGGCAGTCAAAAGAAATTTATCCAAAGAACTCAACAGCTGTATTCCTTCCTTACCCATTAGCGCTGCTCATTCGATACACATGCTTCAGCATCCTTCACCACTACCATAAATGAACAGCCCTCTGCTCTAAATCAGGGGGTCCCTGTCTCCGGTTGGCATATCTAAACAAAGTGGTGCGGTCCCAAGGGACTGACTGATTTTGGTTTGGTTTTTTTTAAGTTAGAATGTTTTCATTTAAGGTTTTTGAGGTAAATTCCACCCTGGCACATGATTCAAAAAATCCCAGTGGTATAAAATGGGTATTTGAAACTTCACTGCTATGTATAGCTAGAAGAAAGTCATTAGGGACTAAATTGTATCTTCAAGTATCTCCAGTAGTTCATTCTTTCATTTTCTTTCATTTTGGGGCCTATTAAAATTTGTCCTAAAGTCTATTATCCTCCACAGAATACAACAAACTAAACTGCCTTCAACTCACACACCGTCCCTTCATTCCACCTGGCTGCTGTTAGTGCCAGTAGTTTCCCTTCAGCTTGCGTTCCATGGAACGGTCTCCTAAACCACAGCATGTTATTGACTCACCTTTTCATTTTAATTCCTGATTAAATATATACTGGGTAAAAACACCACATCTGTTTACTTCACTCTACACAGTCTTACCCGTTCTTTCTTATCTGGGATTGACCTTTAGTTCTAATGACACTTTTTGTTATTTAAGATTAAAATTTGTTAATACAGTTGTAACCTAGAACTAACACATCCAGTGACACTTATGTCAATTTTCTTTTAAATGCCCATTGCTAATGGCCTAATCAAAGCCAGCATTTAATCAGGACATAACTTAAATAGCTTTTACTGCACCATAGTCACATCTGTGCCCTGTTTTTCTTTGATTTGCTTTATTTTTCCTACGGCAATAATCTTTACCCTGCTCAACCAATCACAGACTGGCAGAAGTGCAGAAAACCTTACTTGTCAACTAAAAATGTGTTTTATTAAAGAACCTTCCTTCTTCTCTTAAATATTGCATCTCCATCAATTTACATCTGCTATCCCCAGTTGTCCTTCACTGGGAGATAATGTCCTTCTGAAGATAACCGTACCAAATAAGATTCTTATGTGCACAGTAAATCGCACCCAGTCTCTTAACAAGCCCAGATCTCTCTTACATGAAACACAGCTAATAAGGGGCAAGTGTAAAATAAAAAGAGTGGACAGTTGCATTCACTGTCACTATGTTTGAAAATAAAACCTCCTCCAAGAAGGAGCAGGTCAGTTAAACACAAAGAATTTCCAGAGTTATGTTACCAGGTTATATTTGACTGGAGCCTACACTGCATTTCAGGCCACAAAATATTTAACTCTGCAGAACTAAAAGTAGGCTCAGGTAAGGTGTATAATTCATCTACTTAAGAGGGCTCTTCTTTTTTCTTCAGAAGATCTAGTTTTGGCCACAAGTAGACACAAACCTATCCACACTATCTGTTGTCTGCAACGCAATTTTGGATCTGTATTTATGTGTTTGGCCACATGAAGCCAAGTAAAGAACTCCTGACTAAACCAAGTGAGCTTAGTTCTCTGGATTTAGATGTTTTGAGTATTCAGCATCACCTTGTTTTTCTAAACATGAAATAATGCTCTAATTGACCTTAGGCTTGTTTTTCATAGACACAGGAAAGCCCAACCATGAACACCGGTTCTTTGTTTATGGAATCACCATATTAGTAGTTTATGAGGGGCTAGGGGAGGGAAAGTTAGGCTGGCATTTTCACACCTGCAATCCCTAGGTCACAAGACAGTAGGCAGAAGAAACATTAAATACTTTAGTTACCATCTGTAGGTAACTAGCAACAGATATAGAGAAAAGTGGGGCAATGGAAATAACAGGGTAGAGATTACAAGGGAAACATCAGCAGACAATCCAAAGTCCTTTAGTAACAGAGGGGCATTAGGAGCGTTTGTTCCATGTGCTGTTGGACACTCCTTTGGGAAGCTAACCACCACATTTTCTTAAATTCTATTAAGACATCCCTACAATCGACAAGTCTACTCTTAAAAAAAGCTGGTGCTGCGATAGCGACACGCAAATAAACGTCTGTGCTTAGGTGGAAGCGGGCACCGGAGCACGAAGCTCTGCTGGAGAAGCGCTGTCCGCCGGCGCAGGCCAGGAGCGCGCCCGCCACGGCACCACCCCCAGGGCAGCTGCGGGGCCCCAGGCGGGGAGGGAAGATCTGCGCGCCGAGCCCCGTGGGGACGGTGGTCACCCCGTTCTGCTTCGGGACCCAGCTCCCCCACCAAAGCGTCCGTGAGGACGTCGGCTCTCCCTCGGCCGAGGGGGAGGAAGAAGTAACATTTGGTAGGACATGAAGGTTTTACAAAATTTTCCAAGGCATATGTGGAGTCTACCCAGACTTAAGATGAAATGTTTGCATGCCACATCCAGCATTTAGGTTTAAAAATGAGGCCACAATAATTAACATATTTACTCCAAAGCAAGTCTCCTGGCTGAAGTAGAGAGGTGCAAAAGGTGTAATGTGAGTGAGTTACAAAACATAGAACCGAGGTACCTGGGTGCTCAAGGCTGCATGTCCATTATTAAGAGCAAATTTATGTACATTAACAATCAGAAACTATGCTGGTAACCACAGCACAAATCCAATGACTACATAGGATTTTTATTTTATTATTAATAAAACTGCCATCAAACAAAATATAAATACTGAGATGAAGAGACTGGAAATGTAAAATGCCAGTATCCTTAAAATTAACACCTTACTTAGTTTTTGATGATGATCCTCTGGGGAAAGAAAAAAAAAAGAAAACAAAAGGAAATTATAAAGCCACCAGTTTGCTTTCAAGAAAACTTTATAGACTGTATGTAATGCATGTATATTTTCAAATTGCAGTGCCCCTCCTTTTTATCCCATTTCTGAAGCCTTTGACAATATATAAAACCAATTTGCACACTGACATCTGGTGGTAGTTCTGAAATGCTGTGTTACTTGAAATGCTATATATGGGTATTTTGCAGGTCTAAGCATTAGATGCTATCCCCTCCAGCCCTTCTGAAGTGATGTTACTGACATCTTAAAATTTCAAATGACCATCATCAGACCTTTATGCAGCTTTCCGCAAGGCAAAGAAAGTAATGAATAAATAATTCATCAATATTTATCTTATTTTGTTCAGCTGGTATAATGCATTAAAAAAAGTGTCTGTAGTGTGTGAAGGAAATAATACTTAGAGTTAATTCCTCTCCTGAAGAACTCCTGTAAAAGTACGGTGGCATAGTTTAATGGAGGTCCTGTTTTACTGATGGTATATATATATGTGGTGTGTGGTAGATGAGCTCGGAAGGACTGCAACACACGGAGTCAGGTTATGTGGCTGTATCCAGAGTCCAAAGCCAGCTGTTAGGGTGGTAGTTTGACTCACCTCGGCTCCAATCCCGACTAGCCTGGTGTGTGTCAGCATAACAAACAGTAAGAGCCACGACAAAGCCCTTCACGATTTCCACAGAACTGGTTACAAGGGCTTGCCCTATCCCTCACCCTGACACATATCAGGTTCATTTTAAGTTCTGTTTAGAAAATACCTCAAATCAGACAACCTGTAAGAGTGACTGTATCAGAAAAAGGAAAATGCAAAGTTTTACTGTGCCATGGCTCTGTGAATCTGTTTAATATTCATACCCCATCGTAAAGGTTGCATCACATCACATACCCTTTTGACACATGCATAGTATGACTGTACCTGTAAGCTGCTTATAAAAAATAGACCTCTACTTCCTTCACAGTGGATAAAAACTTGAGTTCTTCATTCTCTGTTTAGTTCTGGCTCAGACAAGCTCCTGTAGACTCAGCAGACAGATTTTTATTAAGTTTGTGAATTGTGTAGCTATTCCTTAAATGGTAATTCATTTTATGTGTGTAAAATTGAGCTAAGCACTGCTTTCCATTGCCAGAGAGAGTAATGGCAGCCATTGGTTGGTCCTACTGCTACAAAGATTAGCTTCAGGTATAACTTTTCTGTGAAATGTCTGTGCAACCACTAAACACGTTAAGAAAATTCAGTTAAATAATTCATTTGGGCACACAGATAAGAAAGTTTCACACTTAAGTAGCTGCTCATTAATATGAATAATAGTAAACAGTTCAAGAGTTTGGCATCTAAATCAGATAGTTTAATATGGTATAAAATTCACTATAATCAGAGAGGAGTAAAGGGGGTCATTCAAGTCCCAAAAGACTGTGAATTACTCATTATATTTAATCTTTTAGGCAAAATAGCTTTTATGAATAGTGCTAATTGATCTGATAAATCTCAAAGGATGTTAGAAAGGAAATTAAGTAATATGTTGTTTTAATATCTGTAATGCATAATTGCTGAAAACTGTTGTAGTAATCTTTTGTGGCTTCAGGTTAGCCTTAATATGTTTTTCTCTGTACATTGACACAGATTGTAGAATCAATGTCAGTTATTTTGAACTTGTATTCATTTTTATTTATTCATTTATTTAAGCTTATTGCTTACTCTATTGTTACACACTTCTGCATATTTATTGAGCATTTTCTATTTATCTTTCTTCCTATTAAACAGGTATTATTGAGACGGCAGACCGCCTGGATCGTGAGACTACTTCACACTACTGGTTAACTGTTTATGCAACAGACCAAGGTGTTGTGCCTTTATCATCTTTCATTGAAATCTACATAGAAGTTGGGGATGTTAATGATAATGCTCCTCAGACCACAGAACCAGTTTATTACCCAGAGGTCATGGAAAACTCACCTAAAGATGTATCCGTCATTCAAATTGAGGCATTTGATCCAGATTCTAGCTCAAGTGAAAAATTAACCTACAAGATTACAAGTGGAAATCCACAGGGATTCTTTTCAATAAACCCCAAAACTGGTAAGTTTATTTTATATATGAATGAATCAACTTATCTGCATAAATACATAAACCAGGCAAAACCAAGATCTTTGGTTTAACATTGTAGCTATGCTTTCACAATAATTAGAGTTAACCTGGTATCTTGAGCTGTGTCAATATTAGTAAGTTATACAAACAAGTAGAAGAGGATTTGAGAGTTAAGCAGTTGGTTCAAAGTACTTGACATCTGCATTGTGCACATTTTAGGAAGGTTTATTTTAGAGTAGCTCCACTCTAGATTGGTCAGTGCCCATTTGTTTTTGTAGTGCAGTAAACATACAGTTTAGCTTAGTTTCATCCAAACTTTTTAGCAGACTCTTTTAGCAGTCTTCCAGTTTTCATGCAAAGGTTTTTTTTTGTCAGGCTTTTTATTTTTCCAGGTAGTGTTAGTCTAAGTAATGCAAGCCATTTAACTGCAAACTCACTTGTCCCACAGTCAAAAGGGACTATCTTTGTAAGTAACTGTTGCTGTTGTAAGAAATATAAAATCTGGAAGATAATTTGCAGGTGTGGTTGTTGTGTAATGAAAAGTAAGAGTCTGAGTTCAGTGGTTGTTTAGAAAGCTTCAGAAAAAGCATACTGAGGTTTTAACAGGAAAGTACAAATACAAGAAACAAGTGACCTTTTAGTAACTGAATTGTAAATAGTGAAATGTGGGCAGGGCAGAGAGGCAGGAAACAAACTGAAGCTACACAGTGATTTTGAAAACAATGTAAAGGCTCGCTGCCATCCCTTGCTTCTGAATGAATGTAAAGAAAATAGTACATATACTGGATGTTTTTTCCACAGATCTTTCCTAATGGTAAAGAAGGGTTTGGTTCTAATTAAATAATATTTTTCTGGGTTGGGCACAGTTTAGCTTTTTTTATGTTTCACATAAGTACTATTTCACAGTACAAATCACAGGAGATGCTTCTGATTCACTCAGCCAGAAATTTCTTCTCAGAATCCAGAGATTTTTAGACTAGAGGTCCTGTAGAGGTGTAGATAGTGACTTCAATCTGTAACAAACCCAGTAAATAGAAGGGAGCAATAGAAGCCTTATTCATTTAGCTCTTGCTCATTTGTGGAGGGAATTTCAGGGATTTAAAGGAGAAAAATTAGGTGAAATACATGTTTTGAAGGCTGGATTGACACTGTGGCCTTCTTTCTGTTTCATAGTTGTTTCAGCTCAGGGTATGAAAGACTTGTATGCTGTATTAGCTGTAATTGCTGTATCAGCAAAGCTCTGAGTGCAAGCACAGGTATGTTATTTGGGTTATTTCTAACAATGACTTCTTTGTCAGCGTGTGCTGCATCTGCTTGTGAAGACATTGCCAAGAGGGACATATGAAATAGCTGTAGCAACAGAAGGTCTTTAGCATAGTTAAAGCCTGTATCTAAATACTATATTTACAGAAGCATTGGTTTCGGAACAAATGCAGTCTAAGAAGTAAACCAAGAAAAATTCAACCGCAGAGTCCTACAAAGTGAATACAGAAACTGTCTCTGTGTGCTTTATTTTTGTCTTTCTCTGCTTACACATGATACAAAAGGAAACATTTTCCACTCCTTTATCTTCTTCCTTGGCCTTTCTGTTTTTTGAAAGTACTGTTTGCTTGCTACTTTGACATTTCTTGTCGTCTCCATCAGTGATGTTGATAAAAATGGGAGTAAAATTGCTTGTGAATTGGGTGAAAAGAACTGAGTGACTGCAGTGCTCAAATTGCAAGTGAACATAAACTCTACCTACATTCATTTAGTCTTTTAAAGTTGCCTAACTATTTTTGGTTACTTTTTCCTTATTTTTTCTGTAGCTCATTTTGTCTTCCTCTTTCTTCCGGTTCTTTCCTGCTGCACTCTGCCTTCTGTCATTATGCATCATTTTCCAAACTTTGTTTTAAAAACACTTGCATGCCTCCCTTACCTAAGTTTTGAGATGAAGAGACATCTTTGTTCCTGTTTAATGGATAGAAAAATCAGTGCAGCAGGAGATGGTGACTTGTCTTCAGACAGTTTGTAGTTTTCCATGTCAGTACCTTACTGCTGATCTCATATGTTAGAAAGGGAGCTTGAGTGAGCTCAAGACACTAGATTGTGAAGTGATAAGGAACACTTGATAGAAAGCTACTGAAGTTTTTCTGTCAAGAGGTTTTCTTACCTGCCTTTATTGCAGCATGCATACTGTAGAAGCAAGCAATGCGGTCTGAAGTCCTTCTCAGCTATGTGTTGGGGGTGGGGGATGATACAGGACAACAAAAAAACAAATGGAAATAATTAAATAATTATATTTCAGAATACAAGCATGGAGAGGAAAAGTATATCCCTCTGATTTACATTCATCTGGAGAAAAATTTTTTAAAATATGGTTAAAATCACAGGGATCATTGATGTCTATTACTGTTAAAATTGTAATGTTAGATAGACATAATAAACATAGAGAGAAGGGGAAGAGAAGAGGTGGGCAGAGGAGAAGGAGAACCTCTTTGGCTGTTTTTCTGTTGTGTTCTCAGTGTGCCCTCAAGTATATTTCAACTGATATTAAATAGCTAGGTCGTGTGTATTGTCTCCCAATTAAATAGGACACTGGATTTCATGTGATCTAACGGGCTGTCTTGGTTTTCCTGTACATATTTGGTTTGAAACCTCAATCTGTAGTAAGCACTAACACAGTGATCAGGATGAATTTTGACTGAGGTTATCAGGTTCGTAACTTCCCAAGTCTCTCTTCTGTCTATTAGAAATCAAATATGTTTAACCTGAATAGATCTTACTTAAGGTGACAGCGCTTTCACTAGGATTGGGATGTTAAGGAGTTGAAAAATTATTTTAAAAGACACTAGTTATTGTTGTAGTTATAATACGGTGTATTTTATCTCCCTCAATTATTTAAAATAGGGCTTAGCTGAAGAATACTTTTGACAGAATTTGAGATCAAATCCTGTCTTGTTTGCTTGTGCAGATATGTTACCCTTGGACCTTTTGAGGCTACCCCACTGTAAGGTATTTGTGAAAGGGAGAGAAACCTTCACAGGGCCACAGGTTTCCCTTCCAGCCAAAGGGGAGATAGGGGTGGATGGAATATGAATCAAGTCTTTAACTGTATCCCATTGTGACATCGAAAGTGACAGAGTAAAAGTTGAGCATGTGTTAGGTTTGTTACTTTGGGCTGCTGTGCAGCCCCACAGGCAAATAGAGGACTGTAATGGTGTTCAGTCCTGAGTCAAGGAAAGGCTGGTGTTGGGATTCTTAAAATGTGGTGAGTGTTAAAAATAGGTTTCAGCTGATAGTATGTTATTGTCTCCTCTGCGGGTCAAGGATCCATCTTTTTTCTGTCTCTTTATAGAATTTAACACTGTGGTATTGTGGTCCGTGGTTAGAACCCCCACATATAATGGTAATACAGATTATAAATAGCAATAACCTACATGTAACCTGTGTCAAGTAAAATACTGCTTTCTGTTCTCTGGAAATAGCTAATTCATTTCTAGAATTTTATAGGCTCCAAACTAAGATGTCTGTGTCTTTGTGCAATAATCCTGAATTTTTAGGTGGTGAAACTGACTGATGTGGACCTATGTAGGACATAGTTCATCTTTCACTGAAAGAAGAGATTTCTTTTCATGATAAGATCTATTGACTGATCTGTTTCTTGAAAATGCTGTTATCTGAAATAGTATGCGTGCTTCTCCCAGTGATCAGTTTCTGAGTATCCCCTCCAGTAAATTTTCATTTGCACTTAAAAACATCTTTCTTATTTTAAATAATTGTAAAATAACTTAGTTTAAGAAACATTGCGAAATTTTTCTTTCCATGCAGAAATTGTTTCACTTTTTGGAGCAGAATATGTAACACCACAGGACATTTTGTAATCTTTTCAGATATACCTGGCTTTTCATTAAAGCAAATGAAATACCATTTTCTCTAGTTTTGGAGTTTCCATGTAATGAAAAAAAACTGCTGTACAGATGAGCTGGCCAGGTGGAATGAAAATAGTTATCATAATATTATTTGCAGGAAAGAATTAGAACAAAGACTAATTGCACAACTTCCTTGCTCAGCCTGAACACAACTGTAGGCAAATATGTAAGTTATGGTAACTACTTCATATCTGCTTAACTTCTTGCAAAATAGCTTGTAATTAAATACAGAAGTAATTGACAAAATGGTGGAGTTCCAAGGCATTTTAATATGTTTAGAGGGAAGGAGTTGGAGCTGGCAGAATTTGATAGCTGTTCAGAACACGCATCCCGGGATTCTATGGTTAATCTCACCACTTAACCCTAGAGCTACTGCACTGAGGATCAGAAAAGATTGGTGCTTTTAGCAATGCTTATGTAAAGAAAAGGATTATATAACTAAACAAATTCTGTGTTTTGTGCTTTGGAGCTCACAATATACAATGTTTTCTCTGGTATGTATGCTAGAAAGTAATTCAGTAGTAATTCACTGTTTCTTGTGGGTGTGGCTTATTTGCTTGTGAGTTATTTGGGTATTTTTCTTTTTACATTTCATAATTACCTTGTAAGAAGGTCAAAGACATAGAAACTTAATTATCAAAATACTTGTAGTTGCTGTTTTCCATATTTCATCGGATGCATTTGGATATGTTTTGTCTGAGCAATGAGATGGACAAAAAATGGATGCTTTAGGGAGTGAGTAATGAGCAATTTCACTTAAAAGTCAGTGAATGTTGTATTGTTTGAATTAAATTACTGAATATTTTTATTTTTATGTGAACACAGTCATATTGAGTGGGCAAATTTGTATTTGTTTCCAACTTTGATTCTTTCATATTATAATAATTTGCTTTATTGCTTTTGAGGAGGAATGTTGGAAGCATGTCAGTTAATAGCAGGATTGCAGTAAGTCTTAAAGAAAGTGGAATAGGGGTCATCTGAAAAAAATTTAATTTACTGAAAACCTGAAAAGAAAATCAGTTTCTGAAACATGACCTTTTTCTCAGAAA
>JANZLP010000045.1:14296052-14309796 GCA_026930925.1 Chelictinia riocourii | reverse complement strand
CAAGCCCTTCACGTCCCATGGTGGATGCGCACTTTGTCCATGGCTCAGCCTGCCATGGGGAGGGGGCCAGCCCCGCCACGTCTGCGGAACGGGCTGTTGATAACCTCCAAAATCCTGTCGCGATATCACCAGGCTTGTCATGTTGACAGTCACCTGCCTGCAGCCGGACTTTCTCTGCTGGGAGCTCAGTTGAGGTTTGGGAAAATTGAGTATTTGGGGAGGAGAGGGGGCTGTGAAGGCAGTGGTGGTCTTTGGGGGAAGAAAGGGCTGGTCTGGTTATTGAATCCTGTTTGGTCTGGAGACAAGAGCATCCCGAGTCACATCCCTCTTTCTATCAATCCATCACATGTGTCTTCACACCCAAACCAAAGCTGATGGACTCCAGCAGGATGGGCTGTTTTTTCATGACCTGCCAGAGAGCAACTCAGGTAAGAGTCTTGAAGGGTTTAGCCAAATAAATAAAAGCTCAGAAGAGATCTGGGTGCAAATCCCCACCACCACCCCGCTTTGCCTGGCTTTGGCTTTCCCACTGCGGACGTGTCACCGGCATGGGAATAGCACCGGGGCTGAGGTCCGGCTCTGCCAGCAGCTCCTCACCTTCGATCAACAGGGGACCTGTCGATGTTTGTCCTACAGTTGGGTTTCTTCTTACCCAAGAAGGTGGAAGGTGAAGGTGGATGGGGACTGGTGGGGAAGTGGCAGGTTTGAAGGATAAAACCAGCCAGTCCTGGGGGATATCCACCACCCAGGTGTCAAGATTTGGGAGGAAATATGGGAGAAAAGGGAATACCCAGATTTTGGAGCCTGTTTGTGCAGGTTTTTTTGGCAGAGTGAGCTGAGAAAGCACGGAGGAGCTCTGCCACCAGGCCTAGGAAGGAGGGAGAGCAGGAAGCAAAAGCTTCCAGAGGTTGTCCTCGGCAGGGCGGGAGGAGGGACAGTCATGCGGAGAGGGACCCCGGAGGGTGGAGGAATTTGGGAGCAGTGCAGGCATGTGGCTCGGCTCAACATCAGGAGGAGAAGCAAGACCAAGGAAGAAGCTGGACTGCCCATCCAGGGAGAGAGAAAACAGCATGAGCAGCCCGACGTGTTGGATGTCTCTTCCAAGGAAAAGGGAACCTCAGGAAAATGAGGAAGCACAACTGACGCTTTCACATTGCCCAGTGGCTGGTGCTGCCCGCAGGGCCACGGCAGCAGGTACGGAGCACGCCCATGGCTCTCGCTGGGGACAGGAGGCAGCTCTGCTGGCTTCCAGAAGTATTGGGAAGTAGCGTGTGTATTTGCCCTGTTTCTGAGACAGAAACAAAGGGACAGACCTTTGATCTCGCTCGATGCACCGTGTGTCCATGCGTGAGCTGGGGGGGTTTATTAAGCTGCAGCCTTTGCCAGTGGCTTTGGTGTGGGCAGATGCGGAGGAAACCATGTGATTAAAAAAAAAAAGAACATTCAAGCCTGTACTACTGTGAAATAGTTCATAACGGTACTAACCAAGATGTTAAATCCTAAATTTTAACCCCCAATGGCATTGCGCTGTCTTGGGCTCGTCGGAAGTTTTTCCGTCTCGGATTTATCCCTTGGGTGAGAGTGGGTGTCAGCCACCACCGTTTCTCTTCTCTCACACTGAAGGTTGGATGGGCAAGACCTTCACACGAGCACCCATGCGTGGGCGGCGCTTCCCAAACCCAGTGTTGGAGGCTTCCCAGTGGAGGTGGGTGTCAGGGTCCCACCCAAATCGGGGAGAAGCACAAAGGGTGCAGAAGCAAATGGGAAGCAGGGTGAAATGCAGCACACCTTCCTCTAACGGGATCAAGCGTTATTCCGCATCTCCCAGCACGAGCTGGCTGCTTAAAAATAGGAAAAATGATGCCATCGATCTGGACTGCGGTAAGGATGGGGAAGGTGTCCAAAGGGAAGTGGTGAAATAGGATGGAGAACAACAGACGATGAGCCCTGTGTGGTGCGTGAGGCTCTGGCTGTGGGTGAAGGAGCTGTGCCAAAGGGGGAACCGTCGGGCTGGGGGGGGCTGGAGCACTTTGAGGACTTACGGAGACGCAGGAGATGGGTCTGCTCTGCCTCTGCCGTGGGAGGGAGCGAAGAGGCAAGGGACAATGCAAAGCTGGGGGATCCAGGTTCGGAGCCCCACCGTCTGGTTGAGTGCCGAGAGAGGAGAGGGGATGATGTTTGGTGGGAAGCCCGAGGCAGGGAGCACACAGAGGGGGTGACGGGAATTGGGGATGGGCCTGCCCAGAAAAGAGGTGAACTGAGGCTGATGGGTTTGGGAATGGCTAACGATGTCCAGGCAATTCCCTACAGCCCCCTCCGTCCACGCTGGGGGCAGGGATGAGCTCTGGGGTAGGTGGGCTGGGATGTGCTCCAGCTCCATCCCTCCTTTGCTGCCTCCACCGACATCCAGTGGCTCCGAGCCCAGGGCAGAGCCCAGAACGGAGCTGGAGCACCGAACGGGTGGGAAAGCTCCGCTGGGGCATCACGTCAACCCTCTGCGTGACGGCAGGAGCCGGCAGGGCTATGGGCAGCCCCTCGGCTCCTCCAGCCACCGGATCCTCTTGTCCTGGCCTCCTCTCACCTTGCGCATGTCTGCGGCGGTGGCCTCCAGGATGTCCTGCTTCTTCTCATCCAAGAAGCATCCCAAAGCCTCCAGCTGAGCCACGCGGTACTCCATGGGCCGTGTCTTCCCTGAGAGCCAGGCTGCCCGCAGCCGGCTCACCAGCCCCGCGTAGGGGTTCCCATAATAATTTTCATTTTCCATAGATAATTTAGGAGGTGATGGTAAGTGGCTGGAAAACTTACTTTCCAGCCCCGTTTTACCTTTTCTATGATAGATTATATAAACACAAAAATACATTTTACATAATTTTCCCTATAATTTCACTTTGATGTTAACTGTGATACTTTGAAAGAATTACTCTACTTTTGAAAAGACATAATTGTTACACAGAAGTTACTCATGCTTCAGACATATATACATGAAACACTGAAATATTTATATTACATACTATAAATACTGAAATATATATATTTGTGTATATATTAAAAAATACCAAAACACTTATAGTGGAATACCTATTTTGTTGTATCTCCTAGTGAGTTTTACATCAGGGTATTGCTCATGCATCCCGGCAGTCAGTGGCTTGGTATTGTATATATAAAATAAACAAGCTGGGATTAATTGCAAGATCAAGTTCCTCTTTCTGTTTCTGAGTGTTTAAATTGCTATGGTGACGGAGAGAAGAAAGGAGCAAGCAGTATTTATAGTTTATCACTTCGTAATTTATTTCTGCTTCATGGAAGTAACTTGTAAATTTAGTTACATGCATTTCCAGTCTCTTATTTTATTCTTATTTAAGATATAGGGATAGTTCTTACTTTCTTAGAAAATATCCAGTTTTCCTCAGTAAAAGCATTTACTGTTTCCTGTTTAATTAGTGATATAAACTTAATCTTAATTGAAAGATCATTTGTTCAGTAGTCTGTTGTACTTAATGATTACTTCCAACAGGCCTTTCACATTTTAATACATGTGATTTATTAGTTATTTTAGGCAAGCTTATGTCTCAAAAGTGAATGTTTTAAGTGATCTGTAAGAAGCAGATGGTGGTTTCAGGCTGAATTAATTCCTGTTTAAGAAAACCAAACTCTTTAATAGCACAGAATGTTTTAAGTTCTTTAGAAGTATTTGCTAGGACACCAAAGACTGCATTCTCTTCCTGAAATATGACAACTTTCCTCTTATTCTTTCTATTTTAACTCAGAAGGGAGGAGCATGGATGTATTAATTGTTATTAGCATTTACTCTGTCTTGGTGACAAACGTGCAGGCTCTTGGTTTTGTGTTTGGTTTTTTTTCCTAGATGCAGGGAACGCTTGTCTAAACCAAAACCTCTTTAAAATCATCATGTAAGTAAATAGATAAACAGAAATATATGGAAAAAGGGCAAATGAAATTTGTTGTAAACTTTAATTCTCTTTGAGTTCTTGGCCGTGTGGAAATCTGTGCCAACCATTTTAATTATTATAATTTCATAATGCTTAGAATTGCTTGTAAGTTGATTTATTTTAATTTGAAAAGCAGCCTGTTGTCTTCTTTTTATGCTTACTGATTATTGCAAGATGTGAAGACTTCATGCTGAGCTTAGAATTTGAGTGATAATAGCATGAGGTAATTTGTATATTTGGTATTAGTTTGTTTACATAATGGTGAAAGCCGTGAACACACCAGAAGAGGTAGCTGTTTTGTATATTTGTGCTTGAAAACACAGAATCTGAAACATAGGGGAATGATCATTCATTATGCTGTGAGATGTAGCTTTGGAAATTGTAGTTTTGTCTTTGTGTGCATTTTAAGTGGTGGACTGATGAAAAAGAGCCTTTGTCTTTGCTGCAGGTAAGTTCTATGTTTCTTATAACATTAAAAGAGTATTTTCTTTTGTTATTTAAATGTTATACTCTCCTCTTAGCTCAGGACCACCCCCCCCCCAATTATGTTCCTCTTGGTTTTACACGTTTCATTTTAAAGTTCTTTTCTTCTCATTTCTTTCATATGCTGAAGTGAAAAAAACAGCAGTTAGTGTCCTAACTGAAGTGAGGGGTAACTAACTGCTTGCTTTGTTCTGCAGCTTGCAAATATTCCAGTAGAGTATTTGATGAATCTGAGCTTTTTCTTCAGTTCAGCTGTAGATTCTACAGCACTGTCTGTGACTCACAAAGCTATTAAGCATTGACATATTACAGTGGCACACTGTGTAGCTTATAATTGTCATCTATACGTGACTGGTAAGACATGGGGTTTATATTTTGTCAGCTGCAAAGCTGAAGTCTGTGCTTAAATCCCTCCACTATTACTTTTCATTGACCTGTTTTTATTTACCTGTTCATTTACTTTGGTTGTGAAGCCTTTTCTTGGCTTACATAGAAGACAAGATTTGACTACAGTCTTGCCAAAAAGCTTATCTGAGTTCTTTAGAAAGGAAATGTGGGTCTTTTCTGATGATCACTGATTGAAAGTAAGTTAGGTGTAAATCATAGTTAACTTCAAATCACTTGAAAGACAGAAGACTGAAAAAAAAATAGTTGTCTTTCTGTGGCAGCGATGAAACAGACGTGGATTATTGTGCTTATCAGTTATTATGTCTGTATTTCAGAAAGTGTTGAAATATTGGAAGCGGTTTAAAACAGTGTCATAGGAGATCTTCCCAACAGTGAAACTTGATGCTCACTGTATTATCAGAGATGTCTAAGACATGACTTGATCACACTAAGTACTTCCATGAGGAGGAAACTGCTGATTCCAGTAGACTTCTTAGTCTGTCAGACAAAAGAAAGATACATTCCTCTGTCTAGAAGGGAAAGCTGCCTTGAATTGGATATAATGCACCATTTCTTAAATGCCAATGATTAGTAGGAAATCCTGCCTTGAGGTGTGACAGCTTCTTTATCACTTGAAGAGTCATAATTGGTCTTAGATTTACAGCATGTATGCTGTAATTTGCCTAGTTTGCCCAGGATTCTGTTATGCAGTAGTCAAACTAGATTGTCATTACAGCTACATGTGAATTTAAAATCCATACTTCCTTCAACTCTTACACTGATTTATATATTAAGACCTTGTAAAGAAAATACCAAGATAATTGTTTTTAACATTCATTAGTAATTTGTAATTTTTGAGGTTGAAGTGGGGGAACGAGAGCTTGCTTAATAATACACTATAAGTAAACTGATCGAAAGCTTTAAACTGGTTGAGTCGCACTAATGCAGTCCAAAGAAGCCATTTCTTCTGATTGGTTATGGTTTGCGTTCAACACAGAAGACAAAAATCTCATCAACAAAATGTGACCTCCCTTATATTTAATTCCAGTGTCTTATATCTGTTGAAGTTGGTGATAAAAAATGTTGTAACTGCTTTCCATATTTCCTTAAACCTTCAGTGCCAATGCATTCAAAGATCAGAGAAACTGTATTTCTTTACATACACTACAGTTCAAGTAGTGTTATACTACATTCAGATCAAGCCTATCGATTCAAACTCATTGGGGGCAGCTTAGCAGACTTGATATCTGCTTTATTCTTTTGGATCATGGTGGCTTAGACCTGGCTGACAGCCAAACTCCCATCCAGCTCCAGAACCGTCATCTCAAACTGAATGTGCAGCTGGAAAGTCTGTGTATATTTGTCAAAGCACAAATGCATGTGTTCGTAGGCATGCCTGTAGTAGGGAATGCATGGTGCATACACAAGGAAGACAAAAATTTTGAGCCTTCCTCCAAGGAAGCCAACCTTGCAAAGACTGCTTTTCCTGATGCTACTTATTTCATCACTGAGATCATCCATGCCATAATATAGCTAATAGCATGGAATTAATATTAACACTCTTAACATGGTGCCCACTTAATGTTCTATGTTTTTTACAGAGATTGTCATTTCAGCACTGAGTGGAATTTGTTGTTGATGTCTATTTTTTTAGATACAGAGGTAACGTGATGTAACTGGGCACTGAAATGAAAGCTTATATGGGATAAAATAAATCCCTGCTAATGTCAGCTCCCTTGTGCTATTTTCTGTTCCAAATATAGCAGTTTTATTTATATTTACCTAATTGAATGCTGTAGTTGCATTTTTGTCTGTTTTAATACTGTTCAGAATAGAAATCTGAAGTAAATTTTATTTGAATATAGTTGTAACTATTTTGATTTTTCAGTAGAGCTCAAATAGACAGCAGAAATCTCTAGAATGTAAACTCAAAAGAGGAAGGAAGGGAGAATACAATTGCATTTTTTACCCGATATGGGTTTTTTGTTTTGTTATGGATATTTACAGTTAGTTTCAGTTCATTATAGTACCTCTCCAGCTAGTGAGGCAGAACAGCTGTGGTTTATCCAAAATCTCTCTGAATTATTAAGCTGCTGTTATGAAAATGTTCCTGCTGAGGTGAGTTTTGAAACATTACTGAATAGGAAAATTGCACCAATTTGCTAGAGGTATCATTTTCTCATCATTATCTTAGAAATGTTTGTTATAAACCTACGTTTTTCCAAGGATGATTGACCCATCCTGCCATAGTGTGCATTGATTTCCAGGTGGAATAGTAGTCAGTGATGTGAATTACTGGAGCTCCTGGAGCTCATTGTTCCTGTTGGGGGGTGGGGGTGGGTGGGTAAGAGGAGGCAGAAGGAAAACGGGAAAATACGACTGCAAAACCGTGCTCTGTGACTCAGTTTTGCTTTGAAAATGAATGCTATGTCACAGTGATCTGTTTCTCACACATGCTGTCATTGCTGTCATTCAGCAGTGAACAGATTCTCACCACCTTATAATAAGGATTTCAAAACTGATTACGTTACAGACTACTTCAGGGTTAATTGAAATAATCTTTCACTTGTCACATTCATGGGGTTGTGGTATATGCAAAGGTGTGGCTATTTGTTTATTTGTGTAGGGGGAGGGGCACAGCAAGATTTCCAAACTATTACAGAAAAGAGGGACCTCAGTCTAAAGTTTTGAGAACTTTTGTTTTCAGTAGAAGGAGCAGAGTGGGGGCTCTTGTTGCAGGGAGCTGACTTATATTAGGTCCAGAGATTCTCCCCAACCCTCTTAATGGGCAGTCACAAATGCCACACTGCATGGAAACAGCCTCAATTCAGAAAAGCTCTTCAACAAGTGATGAAATCTGTTGGTAAAGCATTAAGCATTTTATGATATAGAAAACCTTGGGAAAAAATGGAAAAACTTAGTGATTGCTGTAATCAAAACTTTTACAGTCTTAGCTGTAATGAAACACTTCACTGAAGCTAAATTTTTACTAAGGAAAGTGCCTCGCAGTAAAGAGTTAAATAAAAAGAATGTCATGCATGTGTATGTGATTCTAAATCCAGAAGTGTTACATTTCCTTTGTTGGCCTTAGTTTCTGCTGAATATACAGGATATATATGGTGAAGACTAAACCCTTCTGTATTGGTCTGAAGCGTTTTAACAGAAGTGTAGCATGCTTGGTTGAAAAGACTGGAAGTTTTAACAGATCAAAGCATATCAATATATTGTTCTTACTGGATATTTTTCTGTTTACCTGTTTTTGAGTTGTTTTTACCAGCTTCATTAACAGAAATTATATCTGAAATTGGGCTTTCTTTAAACTGTAGTATGTGGAGTAGTGGTACGTGGTAGAATTCTGTCTGGAGCACTTGCAACAAAAGTGTTTGGTTTTTTCCCCCTGCCTTCTGCCCAAAAGTATTAGTTGGCATTTATTAGTGGTGGCTTGTCTTAATGGCTCTTGCTGGGGAAAAAGTGGATAGGAAACTGTTGAAACGTGCCATCTTTCTCCTCTCGTGTTAACAATTCTCTTGCTGGTGCTGTAAGAAATGGAATCTAATATTGTCAAAGGGTGTAGACTGAATATTGAATATTCAGAGAAATGCAAGTATAACGAGATACTTCTGCTGGAATTGCTTTATTTTTCCTGTGCTTTTTGAGATACTCCCCATCCTCAACCCAGCTATTCAACAGCAAAGTCCTTTAGTGGCTATGCTGAAATTTACTCTTTTCCCTTGCAACTGTGGTGAGTCTCAGGGAATTAATGCTTCATGGGAGGGCTTATGCTGGCTTTCTCCAGAGGTACGCAATAGAAGGAGGTATTTGGGAGAGCCTGCGTTTCTTGAAGTCACCTACAAGTCCCTTTGCTCAAGGGAAGCAGATGAGGCATCAGTTCTGCCATTTGTTCACTTCCAATTAACAGTTCTGTGCTGTTCCCCATAGAGCCTGTGAAAAGAAAAGGTGTGGCTTCACCAGCCTCAGCCAGGAAATTAGGAGAAAGCTTTGTTTAGAATATGTGACAATAAACATTGTCAGTTGTCATTGTTCACAGCTCTGTAATCTCTATGGGAAGATATTACCTCAAGGAGGTTAATACAAAGTTGTGACATCTTTTTTTTTTTTTTTTTTTGCTCTTTATTTTGTTTTTCTTTTCCTAAATTCACAGTACTAATGCAACATTTTTTTCTTTTTTTTTTTTTTTTAATTTTCTTTCCCAATTTCTTTATAATTAAGGGTAGTTACTTCGTAACACCAAAAAGATGTATCCTAAAAATAACATACATGTCTTCTATGTATTGTAAAAGCATAAAAAAATAAAGTAGGAGAAGATGATAGATCTTCATGTCTAGAATAACAAGTATATAATGGATTTGATACAATGGCAAATCAAATTGCTGGAAAAACAAAGGCAGTTTTGACCATAATTGAAACAGCCATTTTTTTTGTACTATCTGTTTTGGGTTTTTTTAAGAATAGTTGTTTGAACATTTGACAGCTGTAATATTGCCTTATATAGGTTTTGTTCATATTATTTAGTACAGGCTGTCTGTTTTCTTGGTATATGTAGACTACAGCTGTATTTTGACAGGAGCATTGAGTAGCTATGCACTGGTGGTATACAATTCTGTTTCTATTGGCCTTTCTCTTTTAAGAGAAATTGAAATCTTTATTGCTCTTCTTACTTACATGCTCTATTTTTTTATCAGCTGTGAGATAGAATTGAAGGGGTTTTTTATTGTAGCAGATCAACCTTGAAAACTTTTATTAAGGGATTTCAATTTTGCTCATAAGAGGTCTTATAAAAAGCTTACACTATTGGGCAGCTAGGCTACCGTCAGCGAAACCCGTCTTTGGGGAACGGACACCTTCCCCTTAGTGGGGAAAAGCAAAAAAGTTGGGTTCACCACTCACTCTGACCAAGCACTTTCAATCTGTCCATTACCAGGCTGGTTTTAGCTGCTCTCTGTTTATTGTAACGCACGAAAAAAATGGACTATTGTCTTTCACTGGCATTACTCTACGAAAGAAAAACACACGGAGGTAGCAGTATGCTAAATCAGAGCCAAGCAGCAGTAAATCATCGCCCTGTTGCGCCCCAGGGAAAGGGTCTGCTAAGAGGCAGCAAGCTGAGCCTCACCTGGCTTCCTTGAATCCCTCCAAAACCTCGTCCTGTTCTTCCAAAGGCTCCCCATTTCGTCTGGAGAAATGAACCAGAGAGAATAAACAACCTTAAACGCTCCCACATGTAAACACGCCTCCATAACAATGAAAATGGAATATTCCCAGCAATCAAAGTCCTTGACTTTCTCCTCATTTGGCTGGTGGGAAAACAGACAGGCGACGAAAGGAGAGCAGAATACAGACCCTTGGGCTTCTGGTTTCCTACAGCCCTGCCCGGCGCATCCTTTCCAGCCCCGGCAGAGCGGTATCGCCTGTGCCTGCCTGCTGGGGCCGGCACTCATCACGCAAGGAAGGGGCTGTGCGGGCGCAGAGGGAAGGATTAGCTCCTGCTCTGGCCATTTTATGAACCAAGTAGAGTTTAGACAGGAAAGTTACTTACTCCTATTACTACACCTGCTTTTGGGGGGGAATGGAGGGGTGCGCGTGCTCTTTCGCTTCACTTTATATCGTGTAGGCACGTGTTAGTCTCAAACAAATACAACAACGCGTAAATTAAGCAGGCAGAGCCATCTCCTTCAAAGGACATTTAGGTACAGTCCTCTGGGTACGACTAAACGCGGCGAGACTGTTCACTGGACTCTGGATAAAAAAGCCCTGCTTTACAGGGTTTCGATGCTGGCAGATCGGTCCAGCTTCAGCAGTGCTTTTCTCCCTGAAACGGCAGATCCCTGTCATTCCTGACACCAGGCAGGACACCAGAGCAAACAATCAGATGTCTGCAGTGAACGGCATCTCTCCCGAGCCAAAAAAACATCCCACGGACTTAACATAATAAGTTATTGTCTTCGTAAAAAGCAGCAGACGCACTGATCGCTCTCATTAAGGAGGCAGGACAATTTTCTCCTATAAAACTTCAGCCTTCCTAAATGTTGTGGCTGGTCCAAAGGGAGAAGTGGAGTAGTTCAGTAGCCAGAGGACAAATTCACAGCTCCCCCATATGCTGTTGCCCAACTGGGGGGGAAATGAAAGGGGAGGGGGCAGTTTGCCGTGCTGAATTCCTCTTGTTCTTGTCTTCCTTTTGGGAGCACTGCTCTCACCGCTGGGCAGTGGATCCCCTCCATTTGGCCTGCCAGGAGTCCAGTGAGGGTGTGCATGGCTCAGGATCGCAATCGGAGGATGTGTCAGGAGGCTTCAAGGACATGGGAGGACAGGGACCGAAGGTATTGTGGAGAAAGGGAAGCCAGGGCTTGGCAAATTGGGGGAGCACGTGGCTCAGTCCATAAGAAACCAGCCTTTACTGGGTCTGCTGCTTGTAGAACACTCTTCTTGCTGTGGTTATCTAGATGATACAAACCTATTGCTCTTTAGGTCTTTTTTTCTAACATAAAGAATCTTGGTTCTTTCCTTCTTCAAAAAAAAGAATATTTGTTCTCTGCAGCAGGTTTTGATTCATGGGTGATGAATGAGTCCCACTGAATGTGTCAGAATAACCAAGATCACATTTGGCTTTGTTTTTTCCAAGAGTTTAATTTTAGAAGAGTGGCCTCTTTCATGCTCATTTCTGTCTTTCATACATGCAGTATTACTCCACTGTGGCTATCGGAGGTGCCAATGATGAGCTTAAGGATATTTAATCCTTCTTGCTCAGAAGCCAACAAGGAGGAAATGTTTTAAGGAAATAAAGAAAATACAATTTTATTTCGCTTCTTCATGCTGCTTACAGTAAAATGTAAAGCCTTCAGGATAAATTTTAATACTGAGAAATAAATAAACATTTGCATCACAAAGGGCAACTTTTATTACGAAGCTATGCTACTGACTACAATTAGGCTCCTCTTTATATAAGTTTAAAGAAATTGTATAAGTGTATGTAGAAGACTTGGCACTAAGAATTATTTTCTGCTTCATTAAGATTTTCTTTTAAATGTTATATCCCTTAGATTTCTCTTGAGGAGCACTTGAATCGATTATGTTGGCCAGTACGCAAAGTAATACGCCTCTTCTCTTGCGGTGTCTATGTAGCCATAGTCCAAAAATACTAAAGGTAGTGAGCCAAGCTGTATGAACTGGTAGGCAGATGAGATGCTTTTGCTTGCTTTGCCATCAGTCTAGCTTTTGCTATTTTCCTAGAAGTTTCTGTTGTCAGTGGAGAAAAAAAAAAATAATTCAGCTGACCAGACTTAGGCGTCTGCATTAGGGGGAGTTGACTGGCTCTCTGGACTCCATTGGTTGTGTTAATTAGATTTCTACTGACAAGAATGAGACCTTAAGCACCTATCTCATAGTTATGCAAATGGATGTATCTTAATATCAAATGGACTCTACCCTAGGACCTCGATTAATTTCTCCACCTGTAGGAGTGTAGTCGAATTTGTGTATTATCTCAACTGCTGTGGAGTATCTGTGCCATCTGTATGGGACTGGTGTGCTGAAGAGCCTTGCCCTCCTGGTCCGGGGTTGGGAGGCCAGATGAGTTCACAGCAATACCTAAACTGATACTAGATGCCCATGTTTAGGGAGATTAATCCTCTCCTGTGTGTCTACACCTGTGCTGGGCACAAGGTTCCCAAAATCTGGAACCAAAAAATTGTCTTACGTGCCATAACGGTAGCTCTTACTGTTCACCACAGCACAGGTACGGGAGCAGAAAGCAGCCAGATAGTTGGATGCAAGAGAAGGGAGGAAGCAGACCAGAACATGCTTGTGAACCATAAGTAATGCAACATACACGTGCTCTGGTATTTTAAGAGCTTTGGGGCTTGGGGCATAGTTTTGAACAGTCTGAGTTTTCATTTGAAGTAAAAATGCCAACATTTACTTGAAATGTGCATGCTGTGTATTATAGGAACGTGCCTGCTTTGTTAGGCATTTGCTCTCTAGACTTTGGGACAGTGAAGTAGTGAGTAATGTGAAAACTTTATCTGTTGACTATGAGACTTAACACGTACTGCACGGACTGTAGCACGGACTGTAGCTTGAGCAGCTGTACAGCTTGTTATTCATCTCCCTTAACAGTGGAGAGGACTGCTCACTGCTGCAGTTCATCACCAGCAGGGACAAGAAAATCCATGACCTGTTTTCTGGTTAGCTAATGCGAAATCCAGTTTGTTGGCATTTCTTCTTAAATAAATATGGTCTTTGATTATTCTGTTACTAAGATGCAATGTTTGAAACAATCATACAGAGAAAAATTTTTACTTTTCTCAGGTCGCTGTACCAGACAGATGCAGCCTTCTTACACCAAGATGTTTTACCTTGGCACTTGTATCCTTCAGTTCTATAAAGAAATGGAATCAATGGCTGCGTGAGATGCAACGCATGCGAAACAGAAAATAGCTAAAATGAATACATGCCTTCAGTTATACTGGCATAGTGAAGAGCAAGATCATTCCCACAGCAACTTTGTCAGCAGACTGTTAAGTGATGTTTTTTTGAATCTTCTCCATGTAGATAAGTCCATTGCTATCACCAGAGCTTAATTACTTGCTATGCAACTGTATGGCCCATTTTAACTGCTATGCTAAATGCACTATTTCAAAAGTCTTAGACTACAGATTTCTGGATGTTGCTACCCTGGGAGAAGTGCCCCAAACTCTTTCCTGTATCAGTAGATACACACCACATTATGCTCACCCACTTTTCAATTTACTCCAGAAAGGGCTTGTTAAGAGGCCACTAGTAGCATCTCCCTCCTTTCCTATAGGGACTATCCTGTGAAGAGTGATTACTGATCACTCCTTAGGGGAAGACCATTTCAGGCCTTCAACACATAGGCCTGGAAGTATGAGCTGTTACCTACCATCTCA
>JANZLP010000045.1:14076178-14087623 GCA_026930925.1 Chelictinia riocourii | reverse complement strand
TCAAATATCACGCAGAGTGGCTTGGCAACTACATCAGCCAATTCCCTCAGGACTCTGGGATGCATCTGTAATCTGAGTGTTTAGACAAAAGAATTACTACTAACAATGATCCAAGGAGTTCTCTTTTATTGCTAACAATTTTTATAATCCCTTCTTGATCTATTGAGTGACAGCTTCACTTACAGGGAACAACTTGTTGACAGCCTCAGCTTCTATTATTCTCTTTGGATGTGCAATCCACTGCCTTGCTCTATTTTTAAAAAAAGCTACTTGAACCCATCAAACATGAGTCTCACTTCAAACAAAGAATGAAATGGCCTATAAGAAGGGAAATTTCCTTAATTCATCACTGTTTTATAGTCCACTGAAGAAAAAAATTTCTGTTTTTTTTTCCCCCAGAGTTCATAAATATAAGGCTTCCTCTGCAAACGCTTTTAAACTGAGGTTTCATTTTTTGAAGGCTTTCTGTGAAGCTGTTACTAGAAATATCAGGGCATTTTCATATAGATTTCAAAGTGCTATACAGGGAAACCCATTATGATTGGCTTTGTTTATGTTATAGATAGGGAATCTGAGGCACAGAAAGGTGTTCTGCTTTTGAGTGTAAAAGATCTTGCTATATTAACTTTTCAAAGCATAGTGCTTATTCTTATCTGGAAATTTTTCTAGCCATGATTTAATTTCTTAAGAAGCCAATTTTAGAAACATTTTGTGTTTTGTAAGGTAGTGCCAGGTACTCTACAGAGTCGCAAAAGCTATAGTTTAAGTTTCAACCTAATAATTCTTTTCTGCTCACCAGGACAATATGTGTGTCACAGAACTTTCTGTCCTCTCCCCTTTTCTGATTGATCATCAATAAGGCTGTTTATACTTTCTTCCATTTTATCACCTCTTTATTCCCATTATCCTAATTCAATCTATATTTTAGATTTCTTTTCAATTATAATTAGGTAGTTAACAAATCTCCAAGGTCACACATTGTTTATGACACAGGGACTGTTTATTTTGGTTAGGCTTGCTTTGAAGGGTCTTTTCACCTTGTCTTTTCAACATACAAAGTAAATGATTGAAGGGACATTACTAGAATGTAGGGACCTTTGAAGCATTTGTTCATTGTATCTTAAGCATGCTCATTAATTAAAAAAAAATAAAATATCATGAACTAGAGAACACAGTCAGAATGTTTTGTGGTCACAGTCTCCTAACAGTTCTGTCTAAACCTTGTGATTTTGACGAGCTTAGATCTAGAATACTTTAAATATCCTTAATTGACTTTGCAGTATCTAAAGGCTAAAACTTTTGTGATCTTCAATTTCTCGTGCTTAACCTCACTACTGAATGTGGACAACTGAGGTCATTATTTAGTATATTAAGATCAACAAAACCATGTAAACAAAACCAAATTTTCTTGTTTGAGAATGCAAGTGATCTTTGACTTGCATAATTGCAGGTTTTTATAAACTCAAGTTTAATGATGGTAAATATCCCAAAGATCTACTGAATGCTATATTAATAAATTTATGTTACCATTGATTATGCTGTTTATTAAAATTCACCAATCCATTATGTTACAATCCCATTTGTCCTATATACTATAGTTGCTTGTGGCTTAAGTCAGCTGACATTGAAATAATATTAGTGATTTAAGGAAACTGACAGAGATAGCATATGCTTATCTGATTTAGGGAGATTGTCTGGCTAGAGTTTAAGGTATTGGTTTTATGTTACAAAGTTCTAAACATCTATGATAATGTTTCTAGTTGTGATCATTAAAATTGGATGGTAAGAGATTATTAGTAGGATACATTCTAGAATTAAGAACTTGCAATGTTTCTGTGAATCAAAAAGAACCTGGATGTTCTATTGTCCTCCTGCAGAGAACAGAAAGAATTTTTGGTTTTGTTTTTGTAAACTTTGAAAGAGACTAGTGGCTTTCTATGTTGGATAAACTGGGGACTGAAGAGAGGTTTATATAACTCTGCTTTGGCAGAATAAATTGATTTGTATTTGCTTTTATTGCTTTTGCACTTGGAAAAGATGATTAATTGTGGTATTGTACTGAAAAATCATGACATGTTTTAGTTGTTATTTCTAAACATTATGAGACACCTAGAAACCTGGAGAGAGGCCAGAGACTGCAATTTTAGTTAAGTTGTACAGTATACACTGTACAAAAATCCCCAGCAATCTCAAAAAAAAAAATCAGAAGTTCACAGAGTCTTTCCTACATTTGCTTTTTTTAAGGAAATTTCAAATTGCAGATGTTCTGGAAAAATGAATAAAACGAGTGACTTAGATTGGCTAATACATCAGTTAGTTGCCTTCATCTCAATCTTCTGAAGAAAGAGACAATACCATGATTTTTGATAGCTGACTTCGATAGTGTGTGGTTATTTCATCAGCTTGAAGCACTGGTTTATTATGAACCACTTGAATCATAAATGACAATTTGTGTTTATCGTTTCATTGCTGAAAAGCAACTAGACAATGTGTGGTCTGCCAAGCTTGCATATGTCACAGAGCTCCATGCATAATGCAATTAGGTGGAGAATCAGGAAAATCCATAAATTGCTACTTGGTTGTTCTGTTTGAATTTGCAGAATAACCTGCCCTAGTATCTACGGTTTGGGGCTTTTCTTTAAGCATCTTTAAGCAAGTGGTTTTGAAGAAAAGCTGTAAAAGACTGAACCAGAGGTAAACCAAAAATTAGTGTATTCCATTTTGTGAAAGCAGCTGTGAGCAAAGCCATGAACTGTACGCATTTGCTCTTCTCTTCTTGTCATAGGATTTCCCTGAAATCACCTAACTACTAACATATTTAACATCTCCTCATGTAGTCCAGTAAACATCATTACTAAGGAGAAGGTGCCAGGCTTTACACTGAACTGCCAGTGCAAGGTCTCAGCACTTGCCTTCACTTGCCTTGGCCTGCGCTGGTTGGGGCTTGGTTTAATGTTGTGCAATGGTCAGCAACTGCTTCCTGACCTGGTTTAGCTCGAGCCCTGGGAATATTTAGGTTAAGGCATCTGTCTCATTCAAAAGATGAGAAAGGAGAATTCCCTCACTGTACTAAAAGATTAAATGTCTTCTGACAGCTACTGACATAAACATTTCCATACATTTTAGTTGGTGCTGATTAAATATTTTAAGGAGATTTAGGGAGTTTTTAATAAATTACATTTGGTCTTATTTGAAAATATAATGCAGTTTCTATAGCATCCAAATCAGAAGATAATTATGTACATGCGCTGTGTCTAGATTATTTTTGAATCTACAACAAGCAAGTGGTTAGGTGGAGTCTGGATTGAGACCTTTTTATGCCAAGTTTTATATGACTTTGCTCTCAAACCATATAAATCATCACACCTCCACAGATTACAGTGGTTTAGACTACCATGTATGTGCATGTATTGCTTTTCTTGTAACATAATGACATATGTTTGCTGATACTAGCATGGATATCATTGTGTAGGAATGACTGAGAAATTCAGATGGAATAAGTGTTTCATCCTGTTACTGAGACCATATCCTAGTACTGGATTATATATTGTCCTTTGTGACTGTATGGTCCAATTGTTTGCCTAAAAATTTGGGCAGATATCTACCATGAGAGCGTGATTTTTTTAAGAAATTTAGTCTTCTTGCATTATCAGAACTTTTGCAACAATTCACTTGGATAAAAAGATGAAGGAATTAGACCTTTTCTCTGAATCTTTTTATTTCAGGCAGTTGACTGGTAAGACTTGATTCAAACTTGTTATCTGAGAATCAGTGGAAGAGAAGGAGTCTTCTGAAAAGTAATCCAAAGCTCTGCCACAGGATCTCATCAGTGAAAAACAGAGATTACAATGCTCTTCTGTTTTCTCTGATGTGGTATGCATTGTTCAATCATATGTAATCTCTATTCCAATGAAGTAAACATACGAATACAAATAGCCTGATTTCCTGTTTCAAATCACTGCAATTTGCTCAGTATAATTCTTGCTGAGTGAGGTCACAAATTACCAACTGATTTTAAAATAATTATTCTGACTTTCCTATTAGGTTTGATAATTATATTTGTATCTTTATTCCATTTTTCTCTTGTCAGAAGTGCTTGTTTGAATAAAAAGAGAGAGTCTGTGGCATTGATGATTGTTATTTGGTGTAATTTACAAAAGAGAACCTCGGGAAGTCTGCAACACAAAATCAGGAAATTAGCAAAGCACCAGAGCGGAGAGCAACAGATCAGTCATGTTAAGCAGGTTTAAAATGTGGGGACAAGTACAGGTAGGAAAGAAAACCAATTAATCTAAATTTAAAAAAGAGATCAAAAGACAGGTTCAACTAACTTCAAAATCGATGGATCCAAAGAAAGCTCTGAAGTATTCTGTGATATGCAACAGGCAAGCTACTTTCTAAGAGCCAAGTTTAACAAAAGTTATATGGTAACTTTTTCAAATTCAGGTACACACAGCAGATTAACAGAATGATGCCTCTTCTTTCAAAGTCTATGGGTGTTTTTATTTTAGACATGGGTTTCTTTTGGAATCAAATGTATCTATATTTTCCTCATAATGAAGATGAAAATTTCATTAAGCAATTATATAATTTTCTCTTTATTTTCTCCCCCAAAATATATTAGATATTACCCTGGTATCTGTCTGATAACTGCATCAGTTTTGTTTCTCCCTTTTTGTAACTGTTAACTTTTGTGGGATGGTCATTCGTATACTTCCTTATCCATATCACCCTACAGTATCCTTCTGCATTAGATTTATACCTTGTAATTTAATATCAAGCTAGACATCTGGCCACCAATATCTATCCATTGTTCTGCCTTAACCAAAGAACAGTTACTCGCAGTAGAAGTCTTTTGATTTTTACAAATGTTCTTACGAAGCAGTCCATATGCTACTGTCCTGCTGAAAGACAACTTGATGGATCCTGTTCTGTGTCTTTTGATACAAATCCACAAAGAAAAACTATTACCAAATAGTAGTTTGGAATATTTAAGCAACTGGCTTTTCTTGACCTTCCTCAGTTTCTCATATGTCATATCTTGCTTGATTGCTTGCCTGAAAAAGAATGCATCTTTTTCATAGTACTGCATACTTTTTTTCACATACCCATAAAACCACTGTTGCTTTTGGTTCTGCTGTCCCATAAAACATATTCACTACCTGAGTTCCATATTTTGCTTTAACTTCTTTGAAAGACAAATCTGGAATTTTTCTTCTATTTTCATCTCATGGATTTGACCAAATTCTGATTTCACAAACTCTTTTTAAAAAATTCTACTATACTCAAGTTACTTCAACACAATTACTTCTAATTCACTATCCATGTGGAAAAATACAACTCATTTTCTACCAACCTTATTTTTTACTTATCACTGTGCTCAGAACTCTAGAGTTTATTTTCCCATTTCATTTTACCATTTTATCATTTCAGATGTA
Source organism: Chelictinia riocourii (assembly GCA_026930925.1). Classification (NCBI taxonomy): domain Eukaryota; kingdom Metazoa; phylum Chordata; class Aves; order Accipitriformes; family Accipitridae; genus Chelictinia; species Chelictinia riocourii. The sequence goes on along the minus strand of JANZLP010000045.1, from coordinate 14,082,185 downwards.
TTTTATTCCCCAGTGTTCCATTATTCTTTTCATATGTATGTATTTGTTTACAAAAATTCTGCCATAACTTCTCTAGTTATGTGGTTTCTCTGGCCTAAGGTTTTTTTTCTACCACTTATTCTATGTCTCATTTAATCAGTATTTAAAGATCTATTTTCAGGAGTGAGAGATCTTTTAAAACACCAAATTTTTTGGAAGGACTGAAAAGTATGTGATTTTATATCTTCAGTTTTGGCATTGAAATCTCTTTAGACTTAACTGAGTTTCCTTGTAGCTAAGATAACTTTAAACTAACCTATGCAATTCCTTAGGTGACCGGTCAGCAAATGTTATCTTAACCCAGCAAATACTAACAACTCAAACATACCTTTATGACTTCCAACTGATTACTTCAGTTGTATTTTATCTACCCATTCAATCTTCTGGCACAAAAATGCCACAACCTTTTTTCTTAATAAAAAAAACAAGTTGCCAGAAAGTTACCACAATGCTCTTTGTTTCTGCTGATCAATCCCCTAACTGATCTTTTCCTGATCAGTCCCCATCCTAATTTTTAAAGCATTCTAAGGAAGTAGTTCAAACTTTCTGTCTTAAGCATAACTAAGATTTTCTATGACTGTTTTTCCATCTCAATACCCAAGATGTTAGTAACAGAAATATTTTCATAAGAGCTGAAAGAAGATGCGTTAGATATAAGTTATTAGTCTGACACGCATGTTTATCAATAGATTACATAGGAACATAAGAACAGGAACCCACCACCCTTTGAAATTTATGATTTGGTCCTTAGAAGAAAGAAGAAAGAAGCTTGCAGCCTTGTTAGTAGTATCTTCCGAAGAGGTATTCATAAGAGAAGCTTTTAAAAAACACTTGGGTTTATGGTTGATTACATCAACAGTATAGCAAAACCAGTGATAACCGATGAATACATCTGCTTCATGACCATGAAGTAAACTTTCTTTGCCCTGTAATTATTGGGAGAATGGTGTCTTAGATTGTTTGAGGTGTTTATATATGTCTTGGTGTTTTCACTGACTAGAAACTGTAAAAATGGGTACAGCTATCCTACATGAAGGACACAACTTTACTAAATAATTCTGTGGGAATAAAATTAAGTTCTTAAGAGATATAGGATAATTACTTTTTAAGGTATGTTAAAAAAAGTCATTCAGAAAAAGACTAATAAGTGGTTTTGGTTCGTAACAATCTGTAGCACCGTGTAGGTTATTCTCGGTATGCCTGGCAGTACTGTAATTTCTGGAAAGAAGGTTAAACTGTATTAAAAGTAAAAGTGCAACCTGATCCTGGATACTGGGTTTGAAATTTGCCTTTAAAATAGTATGATCTATATAAGGAGACAAAGACATAATTTAAACTCCTACATGTGAGCACTGTTTCCAAGCCGCCTTTGAGAAAACTCTGGAAATTGTTGGTGTGAATGCCAAGGGGATTTTAGAGATTTCTGTTGGTAATGCTGTTGCAGTTTACCACCTCCTCTTGCGTAAGTTTACACAGTATAATGATACAACAGCTGCTATCAGCAGATTAGTGCAATCACTTTCAGTCGTGTTAGTTTCTATCCATAGCATGAGATTATAGAAATTTGCCAAACGTCTTTGTATTATTAACTTATGAGTTAAAATTGTTCTCACACTCGTCAGCACATGTTGCCAAGAACTTTTGAATCTTAGAGATTAACTAATGAGAATGCACAGGGAATGCTTTGAAACCTAGCCAGGGAAGAAAACTGGCACTGCACACTTCACCATGCAGTAGCCAGGAGGAGATGCACGTCCTTCTTACAGCTCAGACTCAACTCCCTTTTTCTTTTTTTCTTCATCTTTCAAGGAACTCATTGAGGTTGACAGTGAAGTGGTGTTTGAACTGGCTGCATACATCTTGCAGGTAAGCACCCACCTTCTCTCACTTCGTGCTTCCTCCTGTTGCATTAAATCTTTTGATTTGCCAAATCCAAAATGGCTATATGGAAGTGTAAGGGTTCCCCCAGTTGCGGGAGAAAGATGTCTTTACACAGTTTTCATCATTTATACCACTGCAAAATAGGTACAGAAGGCTCTCAAACCAGACCTCTCCACACATGGAGCACATTCCACTGCCCAACATTTTGCGTACATAAATGTATATTATGTTTGCACTGACACAGATATCCAAGACCCTGGGGTATGATGTAAAGGCAAAGAAAATCTATATGATGAATGCAATTTCCTAGGTGAAATCCATGTGCAATGAGTTCTTCTCCAGTGACTTTACTTGCATTTGTTTTCCCAATGGAGCTTGGCCCTCTAATGATCTCCAGAAGCTTCTACATATGCAACTGTCTGTATTCTCCAGTGTGGGTAGAACAGCTTAAAGACTTTCCAAAAAACTTCTCCAGAAAAAAAAAAAAAATTGTCTTTGAAAGTCCTGCTCTTTAGGAACAGGGAAAGGGTCATAAAGCAAATTGCCAGCAGCGTTCGGTTAATCTCTGGTTCCCAAGAAGGAATATATTCAGGGTAGTGGATGTGGTTTTTGTGAAAGATCTCTTTTTAGAAGCATGACTGTGGGAGCAGATCAGAGATAATTGTCAGGTGATCCTTTTGTACAGTGTAGTTTTAATATTTTCTCCCATCAGCCATGAAGCTGTAAGGAGCCATGTGAGCAGTCAAGCCATCTCATCATACTGCACTAATAAAGAAAAATGCATTGCACTTCTATAGCACTTTCCATGTTAAAGAAGCAATTAATGCATAGGGATTTGAATCTTCATTAAAATCATCTTGAGTAACAAAAATGGAGTGAAAATATCAGAATGGGGGACTCAATTAAAAGCACATTGCATATTGGCTGTTGGGGGAATACACATCAAACAACAGGCTCATTGTAAGAAGCAGCAATAGGGTTATGAATCTATTGTCTGCTCATCCTAATGAATAACTTGAGCACTTAGTAATTGTACAACCAGATCTAGATCTGCCACTATAACCCTTGTTGCTGTGATTGTTTCTCATCACAAACACAGGATGTTGCGTGTATTCCTGTAGTAGTTTGATGTGTAACTTAATGAAAACAGTCAAAACAAGCCACACCTCTGCTGTCTGTAACCAGAAATTACTACAAGCCATGTTTGTGACAGGATCCATGCAAAACAAGAGGGACCATACTGCATTTTGTTCTACTTCTCACTGCAGCATTTAGGTCAAAGAAATGAAGTATGGAGAATCTACCCTACAAAATTGTTTTTTCAATTCAGTATGCTCATCCCTGTGCAGGCCAGAGCATACCTTTTGGGTTTTGCTGTGTGTTGAACCATAATCACGATATGTTCGAGGGCTCCTTCTTCTGAACCAGAGGGAGAGCTTGTCTGCCCTTCAGTTCACTCAGAGGGAAATGGGAAATACAGTAAAGGACTGTCAGAACTCAAGTGATTTAGTCTGCAGCCTTATTTCAAATTGTTGTGTTACCAAAACAAACTAAAGTACCATCAAAGCTCTGAACTTTATCCCAGCCTCAGGACCGAAACACTACTGGACGTGGGCTGTCAGGTTTTGCGGGTGGATGGACGGATGTAAAGACAAGAGACCTGAATGCAAAACTCAGTCCTCTAGGCAGTGGAAACTCCTTCACTGCACGAATTGCATTCTTGTACTGTGCCTTCTGTGTAGCTGATGGCAAATGAGGTGCTTTAGTATGCATCATATGAAATGCATATTGCCTGTGGATAATGCAAAATGCATACTACATCTGTTGAGGAGGGGACTCACCAGATTTTGAGGGTTCACCAGATATGCAGTAAAGACTCAGGTACTAATCTAACTGCTGGAGTGGAACATTACCCAGCCCTTTAATACCAGGCTGTGATGGTAATAAATTGAAATATCTAGATATATAAGTAAGAGAGCTAAATACTCCTGCAGGCACCCAGCAAGGAGTTAGAGAAACCTGTGTCTTGTATCCCCTTGAAAGCTGACAGTGGGCTAGCTTTTTGAAAGTCTAGTTACTAGAAAATAACCAGAATACTTGTAAAAAGACTCAGGGGAGTTGCAGTCTCAGAGGCTGCAAAGTCACTGAGATTTCAGAGATCTTCTAGTAATGTAATGTAGCACCCACACTGACCCAAAATATTACTTATTTACTAGCATTATTTCCTGCAGCTTCTTGGGTATCCACTAGCAGAATGAGGAATCATCTGGCCCTGTTTTAGGCAAACCTTTTGTTTGTTAATCTGCCCAGCTCACTGCATGTATCATGGCACTTGACATTAGATACTGGTTCCAAAAAATACATGAGGAATCAATTACAACAGGAAATTGCTGCTAAATGAATTTTGCAAATGGAAAGTCTTGAACAGCCATTTTCTTAATTTTTTTCCCTATTTTTAATGATCTATTTTTAATTTTTCATCCTCATTTTACAGGAGGCAAAGGGAGATTTTTCAAGGTAGGTGAACTTAAAAGTTTTTGCCATTGTGTGCTTTGAGAATGAATCTGGTAAAATCACTGTGTGAGTGATGCGACTCAGTTGTAGCTGTGTAGTAATAGGAATGCATTCCTAACATAGATATCGCGTTTCCTGAAATCATTTCTTCACAAAACACAGCCTTTGACCAGAGCATGCCTTGCAAACAGCATTGTTTGTGACTTCGTTGTTGACGAATCTCTTTATATGCCTGTGAAGTTCAGGAAATAGACTAGTCTTTGGAAGGAAATTACTAAGGAAATGACTCTACAATCACTGCTATATCACAGATCCAGCTAGAAGCAACATTAAAATTCCATCACTAATTGATATTTCAGCTTGAATTTGGACAGAGTTCTCAAAATCACAATTTAGATGATTGCTTTTGTTGAACTTTCGCTATCCCTTGCGCCAAATCTTCAGACTTGCTGTAAGAAATCCAGAGAGGTGACTGCTCAGTGTTTCAGAAGACTGTTAATGAAATGCCTAAGAATTTTAATTTGACAGTATCTGTCAGTTACACTTTAGCAGCAACCAAAGGTCAGATGGCTGGCTGATGCCTCAACCAAGAAACATGAAAGTTCTTCATCTGAAGCTCAGGAGAACTGTCTATGCTAAAAATTTCACATACTCCATATATTATTTTCACTGACCTGAACTTGAGTTCAGCTGGAGGACCACAATATCCATTGAAGTTAGTTTCTGAGAAGAAAACAAGGTATGAATAGGCAGTGAGGTTGAATTGCTAGATGAGCCTTAAGAGGTGTCTTAATTTTGTCAGCATTGAGATACACTGAGAGAAGACTGTAATGATACTCTGTGCACCCATAGGAGGCTGTGAATAACAGGCAGGTTCCACCTTCTGGTGGACTGGGACTTCTAGCCAGCTAAAATTGAGACAAATCAGTGAAAAGGAACAATGCATTGCAAATATTGCCTGCCCATCATGGAATCAGAGATGACATAAGGTAACCCTTGCTAAAAGGAAGTTTAAGTTCTCCCTTATCATTTCTCAAAACCTTAATCAACTTGCAAAATCCTGACAGGCATCTGACCACAGAAACACAAGCCCAGTCTTGCTTCATTTCAGTTCTGCCCTATTTGGAATAACTCAGCTAGCGTTAGCACAGCAGTATAATATAACAAAACTCAATACCAGGATGTAGCTGTTGAAGTGAACTTGCAAAGAATAGCAACTATATAGACATTACATCAAGTCAGGAGCCTTTTAGGGAAGGCAGCTAGATACATGCAGTGTGAGGCTTTCTCACTATATATCAAGTCTTTCCTCTGCACAAGAGGAGTTCAGCTTCACAATAGAGCTGCACTTTCTATTGCACTGTGAAAATATTTGCCCTTTTTTATCTGTTACCCTAGTTTAACACTGTCAATAACCTATTTGTTGAATATAAGGGAGTAAGCTCTGTGTTGCTATTGAAACGTTCCACCTGAAAACTCTGATATCAAATGTGTGAGAAAGAAGAGGGAGGTTAAGCCCCACTTTGGAACAGGACAAAGCTTTCCGTTGAGTGTAGTGCCTCGGTTCATGGTT
>JANZLP010000045.1:13939811-13950370 GCA_026930925.1 Chelictinia riocourii | reverse complement strand
GTTATAATCAGTATTTATCTTTTTGTTGAAGTAAAAATGAAATACAGAACTTCATTGCATTGTAAGCACTTTTTAGTTCTAAGTCAGTGGTATTGCTAATCCTATATTATTAATTATTATGATTTTCTAAATAGAAATTACAACATATGTTTTCTGACATTTCCTGATCACACTTAATATTTTATAAGGTTGCATTTATACAGGTTTAATAATTTGTCATTAGATTTGTATGTATAAAAGTGTAACACACCAACAAGTTGCTAAGTTCTAAATGTTTGTTTTCACCATCTACTAATGTGTTCCTGATCTCATGTATGTGTAAAATGCAATCAATTTTTCTTGCACATACATGATGAAATCTACTGTTCTGCTTTTGTCTAGGAGGCCTGTGCCTTTTGAAAATGTATAATGGAGCTAAAAGCTGTGGTTTGGTGTCCATGCATATGTACTAATGAGTTTTACAACTTGCCTAAAAAACTGAGGTTCATGTCCCAGACACACAGATACAAAATAAATGAGTTTCCCTATATAGCACATCTCTTTCCGTAGTTGTTACATGTGTATGCATTATTAAGTCTTTTATGTAATAAACTAGAGAATAAAGTTTTGGGAAGAAATAGTTATAAGGAGGGAAGGACCACAATTCCTGGATGGAGGAAAGACTATATGTTCCTGCACTATATTCCTTTCCCAATATATTGCAATTGCAGAGTTTTCCCAGTGGAATGAGGGACTGTTTTATGAAAAGAAGTCATCATGGAGAGTAGTGAACGGTGATTCAACTGGAAGCTGATTAGGTACATTTCAGACAAAAGTTGGTTTTCTTCCAAAGCGTAAGTTTCTTTGCTGTTGCTGGAGGCAGCATGCTGGAGCTGATTGACCAAAAATCTTGTCTGTTATGGTAACTCCTTTGGATTTAGTTTATAATATTGAATAATAGTCTTGACACTTGTGTGAGACCAGTGTCAGTTTACAGTGATAATTTAAGTCATTAACAAATGACAGCTATTTCCTATCCACCATTTATATGAGCCCAGAACCCACATGCAACTTAAAGTTGGTTGAGATGACTAACTTTCTCTTAATATTTTTGCAATAACAAACAACTGGTTGTCCCATTTCAGCTTCAGGCTTTTTTCTTCAGATGTAGTTCTTGTCACTTTTGTGAGAAAAAAAGTAAAAAAGCACAAAAAAGGTAGACATGGAGCATGTGAGCTGTGTTGATGACTTCTATGGGACTGTTACCTTCCAAAGCAAATGCCTGTGTTTCTCCAAGAGGGTGAAGAAGGGGCCAAGTGAGTCTCCTCTTTCCAGCAGCCAGGCAGTTGCAGAGCCTTGCTGTACCATTTGCCAGTAAGATTCAAATTCCTACAAAATTAATGTGGCATGGGGACTATTGAGGTCACTTGCAAGCGAATGATTCCAGGATGGGAACTCAGCTGTTACAGAACAGCTGTTGCGAATCTGAAAACAGCTTAAAGGTGTCAGACCATTAAATTCCATAGCCTATTTGAGTGCCTTAGTTCAGTGAGCTAGCTTATACTCAGACAATACCTATTTCTGATGAACTCTGTCTTGGGTGTTACAAGCAAACCCACTCTTCCTGGAGTTCTGTACCATTTCCAGAACTAATTAGGCACTCCATCCTAGTAATACGATTACAGTGGCTCAGGATTAAGGGGAGAAGCATAGCTGAATCCCTATCAGAAAATCAGCCATAGCCATGACACACAGTACCATGGGATAACTGGGAGATGAGCTCAGCTGACTTTGAAATTGTGGCTCAGATGCCTTACTTCCAGTGATGATTTCAAAGAAAACTGGTCTCTGATGGTCACCCTGTAACAGTCTTCAAATATGAACAGCAGTCCAGCTTACTCAAAGTATAGCTTGATGTCATTGTGGATATACTGGGTACTTAGAGACTGTGTTGATTTTAGCAAACGTAAATGGATGTAAGAAGTACTTGTAGAGATAATCTGGAGTTATATTTAACCAGAGTAGAGATAATTAAGGTGTGGCTGTATTTATGCATATAAAGTTTATAAAAAGCTATGTATTGCTCAGTATGCAAGGCATTTAACCTGCACTGCTAGTGTTAGCTATTCTTCAGCTGTCCAGAGTCTGGCATTGCTTACTCTAGTACTGTCTGTTTGAGTAGCATCAACTGAAATAGAATTGCTGTGCTGGGTAGCTTTTATAATCGATTTGTGTGAGAAACAGGAAGGAACAAAAACTCTGCTTAACAAAAAAAACTTGCTTAATTTCATAAACAGAAGGGACAAAGTACTGGTTTTCATGCAAAAAATATTGTGGTATGTCAGCATGTTGGCACTGGTAGTGAATAAGTTAGTTAAAATATACATCCCAGAAATAGAAAATAAGCTAAGATATGGTATTTCAGACTGGGAACCTATCTTAGATTGTTAAAAAAGGGCACAAAATGATACCATGTAGTTAGAATTTTGGACTCTAATGAGAAGTGAATAAAAAATAATTGTGGACTCTTTCTGTAGGCAGCTGTTAAGCAAGTAAGTTTTTAAACAGTTATAAAAAATTTTGACTAGCAAAACAGCACACTGTAGTAATAAGAGCTGCAGTGTCAACCTAATGCATGAATAAATGTATAGATATGCTTTCATGGTATTTCTCAGGGTGGTCTTGCACTAACTGCCTTCATTAATGACCTTTCAAAGCTAAGTGATGGCATTATTACAGAAGTTAAATCATTTTCTAAACAGCACAATGGTAAGAAGAAGGAATTTTCAGTTTACGGGGTTTTATGTTGGAGGTGGATTTGGAACGCTGCTTTTTAAAGAGAGCATCAAACTGTACAAGTTCATGGATATGGTTGAGAAATCTCTGTAGAATTAAAAGCCCATTTCTACTGTGTCTGACTGCTTTCCAAGCAAGCATAAATATCATTTCATAATCAACCTTGCTGGAAGCAGGAAGCTTAAAGTTACTGGTGGAATTAGTTCTGTGATATTTGTATAGTATATTAGTGCTCCCAAGAAAGAAAATATTAACTAGAGAAAGTGGCCCAAATCTGTCTCCTGTGAGAACGTTTTATTTTCTAAAATGACAGCTGCAAGTAGCTTTTGTTTTTTTTCCTTCTTTGTTTGTTTTTGCTTTTTTTAAATCCCTTATGTAAAGTGAGAAACCTCCATGTTCTCCACTGCCTTTGGTTGAAGTATAGCACCAGCAATTTATGCAGCTGGCATTTGGCCTATCTTTAGTCCGTTGAGACAATGACATATTTTAAGTGGAAGTAACTAATGGCCCAGTAACATGGCCACATGGCCGCTGCATGGAGGAAATGTTACCTACTGACCTTGCAAAGCAACTGCAGTTTAACCAAGTTGGGACAAAGCATGGAGAGGGCCCAACGCTGATCATTGCTCAGCTTTGTACTTCCTGATAACAATTTCTGTCTCTCTTCCACTAAATGTACACAGAGATTCTGAAATATGAAACATGCTATTGGTTCTATAATAGCTGCAGTGCCACTAACAGCATCAAGCTATTAAACAGGGAGAGGGTGTTTTTTTCCTTGGATCTTGGGTATTGTTTTGAATTGGGATTTAGGGGATAGATCAGGTGAGGAGGAAGGACACGCGCTGGGCAGCGGCCGCTGGACGTGGTTCTGCGGGGACACGGAGCCTCTGCTGCTGCCCACAGCTTGGAGGAGGACAGGGCGAGGGCTGGGCCAGGCTCTCCTGGTGGCATGCCGGCTCTCAGGAGCCTCCGAGCTGGAGCTGCTGAGCTGGAGCCGCGCTTCCAGCTGCTGGCTCCCTGCCCGTCCTGCTGCACCGCTCAGCACCACGCTGCAGGAAGGGCAGGCTCCGGGAGCAGTGGCCTGGCGGTCTCCCTTGACGGCGCCTTGCTCTGTTTTCCTTTTCAGCAGGAGGGAGCAGCAGCAGGAGCAGGAAGAGGATGGGGCTGCCCTGGATGATAGAACGGCTTTGGTGGGCACCTGGCATCCAGCCAGGGTCAACCCATTACACACTGGTTAATATATTGAGTTATTTTTATCTATTTGTATAGTCTTCATTTCCTAAATATGGCATAAAAATGTGATTGAGAAATTGTCGCTTGGGAGCTTTCATATCACGCTCCTGAACACTATCCTTCTGCAAGATTACATTAAATAATTGTTTTATTTTTAGCAATAATGCTAACTGTAACACACACACACACCTTTTTTATCTTTCAAAAATAGCTTTAGCCTGACTAGGCAGGAAGAAACTTAGCAAAGTAACAAGTTGCACTGAACTTGCATGTAGATACCTGAAGAAAAAGGGATGCGATGGCACATTCCTCTTCCCGAGGAGTTGCCTATGTCTATGTTTCGAGCAATCTTTTAGCTCCCCTGAGTATTTCTCAGGATTCCTGAAGTTGAAAGAAACTGATGCATATCCACCACGTCTATGGCTATTTGCCAAGTCATGAAAAGAAGACTGGGTTTGTATCTCTTCCTGTATATACAGCTGCAGCAAAAATTACTGATTTTCAGCAAGTGTTTGAAGGTATAAAAGAAGTTGCATATAGATACAGACAATATCTCTCAAAAAAAAGTGCTTTGGTATAGTGGAAATAAGTTTCAGTCTGATCATGCTCTGACTACTACAGGTTCTGATGCCAAAAAAAAGAAAGGGGCAAATTAAAAACCACGTCTCAGCATATCAACAGAACAGAATAATTTTCTAGTATTTGTAAAATTGACATTCAGAAATTACCAGTGCATACTCAAATACGTATTAAAATGATTTGTAAGTTTCTTAAAAGTGATCTGTAGGCTACTCAGGGTCTCATATTGTTTTCTTAGTGAGACAAGTTTTATTTTAGTATCAATCTAACTGATAGGTTGATCAGACAACAATGAAATGCCTGATAACCTGGCATTGATATGGTTTGCCTGAGAATGTGTGTCTTGAATCTGTGTGATATAATATATGAATGTTTTATTATTTCTTTTTACCTGTAAGGCATTATAGAAGAGATCAGCAGATAATTTTTTGCAATCAAAATGGTAACAGTAGAGAAGATTAATTTCTATAGTTCTATTTTCAAGTATTCTGTGCATTCAGCAATTCAGTGTGCTGCTTCAAAAATAGTCTGTCACAAAAAAAACTTTTTTTCTTCATGTCTGAGGAAATATTAGATCAAATATGAAAACACAGCAAAGGAATAATTTTTATCTCTCAAATGAAAGTTTCAGTGGTGTATCTTCTATGTTCTACAGGAAGTAAACACCTCAACAAGCACACAAATCAAATAATTTTCTGGTTTTTATATCTTGTATGATACATTATTACATTGTAGAACAATTGTTTTTGTTATTCTCTCTAAAAGCTATAAAGGTTTGTGTTCAAGTTGTTTTCTATACCATTGTCTTGATAATAGGGTTTCTTTTATGCCCATCATATATGGTTTAAATCTCAGTGAACTTATCCATGAAGCTAATAGAAAATATATCCCTTAAGAAATACTGTACTGCATAAGCAGAAATAATCTGACTTCACTATCCTTTCACTGTTAAAAGCTAAAATTTTAATACTGATGTTGACCACTGCTTTCACCACTATAACACAGAACAGCTTCTTAATACACACAATATTAGTTTGATTAGCCATATAAGCAAATATGTATTTCCTTTCAGGCTGTTAATTTACTGAAATTTTTTTTTTGTGATTATTGAATGTTCAACTTAAACGTTTAAATATCACTGTTTGCTGAAGGGAATTACTTTGAAGAGTGATGCTGATCCTGACAAGAGCAGATGTCTACTTATATGCTCAACCAACCTCAATTAAAATTCACTTTCACTAATCAGCTGCTTACAAACAATAAAAGGACCAAAAGTTATTCACAGAAAAAGTTCCTCAATAACCTGTGAAGTGGTAGCAAAAATTATAAGGTACTAACAAGTCACAGACTGTAAAAGACAAAGTTCTCAAGTTTATCCAGATTAATGTTTCAGATAGCTTTTTTTTTTACTCTCCCTGCTTCTTCTCTTCTATCCTTTATGAAATGTCTTTAAGAAAGACACAGATGAAGATGGTTTGCTGATTAGCCACAAATAATTAAGAGGGTAATAAAAATATAAGTAAGTACATCCATTTCATCACTGTTTTAGTGACCATGTTTAAACTTGAAATAGCTTTTCAGTTCTAGGTTTTAAAAGAAATAATTCTTGAACTGCAGGCCCAAATCCAAGGAAATGTTTCAGCAAGTATTTTTAAATTATTTTTTGTTTATTTTAATTGTGCAACACTTTCTACTAGTCCTTGACTTACTGCTTTGTCTCAACCCTCTAAGCCAAATTTGGGATATTTCTACAATCCAACTGGCCATGATATAGACATCAGAATTGTTTACAATTTCAGAATTATTTGCAGCTGGGCTGATTCTAGCATCCTTTTTTTTATGTACCCTACTGAAATTCTGCCCACAAGAAAATCAAATTTTGCACTACCTGTACAAAGACTGTCCAGTGGTCAAGACTGCCACTATTGGACCTACTGTGAAAGGAGACACTCAGTATTAACAAATCTCACTGAGGTTGTCTTAAACACTTTTGTTCCCTTTTATGCATGTTTCAAAATGCTTAATTCTGCTTCTGTTCCTTAAATCGATATCAGGGCCCTGAGCACATCCCCGTCCTGGAGGTTTGGTGCACAGCTTCAAGCATTATCATTATCATTTACTTTCTATAACTATAATTGATGCAGTAAATACAAACGCATTGCTGCCACACTTCAAATGTAGCAAGTCAGAATAATTAAAAAATCTATAATCTAATTCCTTTCAACTGCTTATATAAGAAAAAATATAAAATTGCAATTAGTTTAGATGTAAAAACAGATACTTTTTTAAAGTATTTCCCTGCAATATCCTAAAATGAAATCCTATTTGCTTATAAGGAGTGTAATCAGGAAACTTTCGCACTACAAATGAAAGTCTCGGCTTTAACTTAGTTGCTTATTTTCAAAATGCCTAGTAGAGCAAGAATCGCATCTCACTTCCTCTGTGTGCCACAAAAGCAATTAACCTTGCAAAAAACTGTGCCCTTCTTCATCTGCTTGAAACACCAACCAAATTACCTCCTTCAAAATAGCAGAAGTTATTAAAAGCATTTTAGGATCTTCAAATGAGGAAGCCTCCAGTGTGTGCTATGTGGCATTCTTTGCTTTTTGCCTGAGATCCATGAAATCTTCCTGAATTCCTCTTGTATTCCAAGAAGCAGAAAATAGCTCAGGTATAACTTCCAAATCAACTCTCTGCCTCTTCAGCAGTGCTCAGCCTGTATTCACCGTGCACTTGGTGGCCATTTTGGACCATGACTTCTATTCTGCCTTAGGGACATCTACTCTCACACCAACCCACAATCACATTTATCAGGTTTCTGATAAGGTCATGAAATTGGCACCTTTGTCCATCTCCTTTCCTTGTGCTACCTTGCCAAATGTTCTCAGACCTTTGTAGAATAAACTGGTGGCCTGTCTCCTGTGCTTTAATAGGTCTGGCAGTTTGCTTATAAAAATTAAATGTCAGAGAAGCTTCTGTGCAGCATGACAGCTACAGAGGCATAACTGCCTCTTAGTACACTCCTGCCTTCAAAGCAAGATAGCAGGAAACTACACCAGCAGAAATGTTTTACCACAGTCTTGCTTTTTCTTGTGATGTAATGCACCTATCAGTGCAGCTGATGTGGAAAGTCTGTGTTTCTGAGGGAAATTAAGGGAAGACAGAGACCCAGGTGTGCTGGTGGATCAGCATGACAGAACAGTCTGCAGGACAGGGGAAGGTGCCCTAGGCTGGTGACAACTGACACCAGTATATTTTTGTTACAATCCCTTTTTGTAGAAATAACATCTTTTCAATTATCCTAGGTAATGCAAACAGGAAGTTTGAACTGATGGAGAGAACTGCCAGATATACAAGAGGGACCAGTTAAATGCTTGTAGTAATGCTACTGTGAAATGCCAGACTCAGGAAACTGAAAAAGTTCTTAAGGAAATACCTGGGCATGTCAGTTGGCCTTTTAGAAGCAACTCACAACAGTAGAACCTGTTAATTATATCCAAGGGTGTGTTAAGACAACAGATATTTTGCCCTCGATATCCAAGAACATTTTAATGATTTTAGCTTAAAATAGCAAGTATCTGGGACAACTAACATTCCCAGGAATATTTTCTACGCTAATTATTGAGGCCCAGGTATTGCCAGAGCTATCAAGCTATCAATGTTTATTTATTTATTTTAGCACACATACTAGGAGTTCATTTTTCTCCCTCATCAGAGGCCAATAGTTTTAATGATGTTCTGGTCCACAAGGTAGTCTTTGTATAGAAAAAACCCTTCTACTTAGGCACGCACTCTGATTAATTTCTACAAAAAAATAACAAACCTGAACAAACCTGTCTTCTAGAGCAATGTCATGTTCTAGGATGAAAACAGGGTCTCCTATCCTCTGCTGGTATCTGTAGATGCAGAATTCTGAGCCAGGATCAGTATCTGAGGCAAAACCCACCAGACCTGGCTGGGGACTTGATTTAATACAAAACTACAGAAATGGACAGGAGATATGAGAGGGGCACAAATAGGAGCAAATTATATAGGTTCTTTTTTGCTCAACTCTCATGGCCATTGTTTACCTAGATTGATGTACATGTATTTTACGCTGTAACACAGATTAGCCTGCAGAACTCTCAGACCAGATTACCAGGCATTATGAAAAAAGAGCTATTGCACAGATAAGCACAGTAGCCATTATTCCTTTAAATATACCTCTCAAAAATGAGATTTCATCATAAGTTTAGCAGGTGTGAAGATACTTCTTCTGCAGGCACATTATTCTACACTCATGTTCAATGAGATTCATTGGACATTTCTAAAAATCAGAATATATACCTCTCCAACACACTGCTACTCTGTTGGGTATTGTTAATATTTAGATGGCTCCCACCACAGCAGTATTATAGCACCTGGCAAACATTAATCACAGCACCCTGTGTAACTGTAAACACATTGCAGCTAAGGAAATTAAGCACAAGAAGCCCTCATCCAAACAGGAAATCCACACTGGAGTAGCAAATTGATCCAGCATATCTCAAACCTTCAGCTAGTTCTCAGACATTGGATTATATACACTGTTGCATTGAAGCATAAAGAAGTTTGGCAGAAAATAAACCCCCTTGCATTCCAGCTTGTCCTGAGGTATCAGAGGGGCTGGGGCCAGCTAGGCTTAGATTCTGAGTGATGTCCAGCTCAGCACTTTTGGTCACGTTCAATATATTGAACTATCACAATTACAGATGCACTAACAGTCCACTGTGCTTTCAATTTAGTCACATTCAACAAACTATCACAGCCAGATTAATGAACAGTACAGTTTGTTAAAGCAACAGGAGTACAAGTTCTTTTGGATTGTCAGTGATAAATACACTGTCTGCAAAGCATGTGCAAATAATAATACAGTCAACTACAAGCACATTAAATTATGAAAGTAAAAGAGCTCTAAAGAATTCTAAGTTTCTCAGGAAAGCACTTGGTACAGCTGAGTGTTCAAATCTCACCCAATAGGCATCCCAATGGAGGTGGGAATAGAGGTTCAAACTGTCAACTGATCCCAAAAGTCAGCCATGTCCTTCTGACTTGTCTATGATGATATCTTCCCTAAGATTCCCCCTATCTTTGGGCCTTTTTATATTATTTTTCTGTTTAGGTGGAACTTGAGTGACTCTAGTCATGCGTACCTTTATTTTGATTGGTATAAAGTTCTCTCACTTTGCTTTTAGACGTATATGCTGGAAAAAATTCAGTGCATGCTTAGTGGGGGATGGTCACACCTTGGAGGTGGGTAACTTTGAGGATGGAAGTGTGTTTTGGTATTATAATGATATTATAACGAGCAAAGTTCACCCAAAGGACATGATGTTGAATGTCAGTACCCCAGGATGGGGCACTTCTATTTATCTCATAAGTAGGACAGTAGATTGACAGAATCTCCATTATTTTACCTCTTTGCTTCAGTGGATTCAGTGCAGGGACCTACCATTCTTGTTCCTGTTGTTCCAGTTCCCTGTCCCTGTGATATCACAGAGCCTGGCCACGGTGTCTCCATTCCTCTCCACTCTGTTTTGCTTCTCAGAATCAGCATACCAAGCTCCCCTGGTGTTGCTAACATCTAAGGTTTGCAGGTTATGTTGCTTCGGGAATTATTATGGAACAGATTTTGTGTATATCCACCACATTCCACCCTAGAGGTTTACCTTCCCTTAAAGAGGGAGACATATCAATAAGTCACCTCCAGCAATTATTCCACCTATACCTCCTAAGCTCTCACATAAACTGTGATATTTGATTCATATTTTTCAATATTGATGAAAACAATTTCTTTAACTTCATATGCAACAAGAATACATTACAATACTCTTATATGTAAAGCAAACAATAGGCTTCTAGAGAAAAATGTGGTCACCGGCTGCTCTTGCATCTGCGGTCACCGCTGCAGTCCTGGACATGGTGATTCCCTTCTTCTGAAAACTTTGACT
>JANZLP010000045.1:13352410-13363082 GCA_026930925.1 Chelictinia riocourii | reverse complement strand
ATTTTCATCTGTTGACTTAAAGTAGACAAAAAAAGCCCCTTCTAATCACAGTAGATCTGTGAATCAACAGTTAGAAGCCTGCTGTTACCATTTGCAGGGTGCTTGCGAGGTTGTACAGGTACACACAATAATTAAGCATAGAGCTAGACATTTGAACAAGAAGTATAGGAAGTGGTTGAGGTGATTTAGTGCTGCACTGGGCCACTTCTAAAAATTCATATTCTTTTTTGTTTGCTTTTCCCATTTTTACCATTATTTGAGAAACCAACCAAAAGATTAAACCATACACTGGTATTTATCCCAAGGGCTTGTCTACCCAGACCGCAGACTTGTTCCTCCCAGGCAGAGGCGATGTAGGCTGACCACGTCCTGTCTTCTTCCAAGGCCCAGGCACTGAGGTGCGAGATACCTGGCTGTGGACTTGAACATATAACGTGCCACAAACATAATTTCTGAGTATCATACTTTTAACAATCACACATTTCTGCTCAAAATATCCTCAATGT
Organism: Chelictinia riocourii; assembly: GCA_026930925.1. Lineage (NCBI taxonomy): Eukaryota > Metazoa > Chordata > Aves > Accipitriformes > Accipitridae > Chelictinia > Chelictinia riocourii. The sequence continues at coordinate 13,362,576 of JANZLP010000045.1, read as the reverse complement.
GCACTTCAGGCATCTTGAATTTTTCATATATAGTCATATGTAGAGACATGCACAAGAAGACAGAATAGTGAAATTTCCTTAATAGCTTCCTAGCTGAGGTGTAAAATGGAAGTTTCCATGTGACAACCTAATATATTTTTTTAAAACTACATAAATTTTAGGAGGATCAGTCTGAAAAATAGCTATGTAATTTTCCCTTGTTATGCAGTCATGACAAAATTTTACAACGTTTGACTTAGTTACATTCAGCTGTTTGTCTTGATTCTAAAAGCTTGTGCAAGTGCCAGGTAAAATCAGTTTATCCTGAAAGATGTTTCCTGCAGCCACAGGAGAATTCCATAATAGCTGCACAGTAGTTTATAGAAAATAAGTATGGAAAGTATTCAATAGTTGACATGGTGATTTCAAATCCAGTAGATAAAGACACAATAATTGCGGTATCAAGTGCAAATACAAAGGAGACTCCATAATACCCTCCAAGTGCCACCTGAGACTGAGCAGTAGATGGTCATGCTAAGAGGAAATCTGAAGTTTAGAGGCAGAAAAAGGTGTGTAAAATGGTGTGCTCTGTAAGAAGAGTACATCCACAGGTTTTGCACAATTCACCTTTCTGCAGCCTCCCAACTTTCTCATCTATGAACAAAGAGGTCTTATTTCTGTACAGCAAAAGTGCCATGGTACAGCCTTGTGGGTAGGACAGTACCTGCTTGCCTCATTGTACCAAAGAAAAACACAAAATGCCAATGCCTGAGCAGCAGATGTTACTTCACAGCTGCTGCTGAGCACTTGGTTCAGCATGCTAGAATTTAATGACATTACAAAGCCATTCTTGAAATCACTAATGCACGTGAGAGAATGTCTTTAATATATCAGTTATGCAATATTTGATCAGGCCCATCTTACTTATGTTTAATCTCACATCTTTTTTTTGTAACTTTTGCAAGTACCACACTAGTAAATACATATTTCAAGAGAAATCAGAGCTGATACTGTTACCATCTCTTCTCAACTAGTTAAAATACACATATTGAGAACAGAGAAATTTGGAAAAAAGCAGCTATAAAATGCAGTTCAGAATTGAATTAGTCATACTTGAGGCCTGATGATGATTAACCCTGGCAGGCAGTACTACACGATGAGACTGGAGTTGCTGCAAATTACTCTGGTCACATATCACAGTTGCTAAATGAGAATTTTCCAGTCCTTGATAATAAGGAAATCCACAGTGCAGAGTAAACATGGATTCCTAATAGCTTCTGCAGCTATGAAAGAGCCTGGCATGTGGAAAGTGGTGCACTCTGTCAACATTAATATCCCTAAAGCAGTGTGGAGAACGAGTACAGCAGAATATTCCATTGGCTTCTATCAGCACTAGTCATGGCTGAGCTCTACTTCTAATGAAGTTACATGTTTTGTTGGATATGTGTGTCTCTTACAGCCACCATCCACACAGAGGCCCCAAGGTCATAGCAAAAAAAACCCACTGAAAACTACAATATTGACTGCATAAGGAGCTGTACAGAAATAAAGGAAATTGTTCTTCCTAAAGCTTCTGCGTTTTCACTCCTTCCCTCCCATGTCCTTCTCTTTCTGCTAGAGTTTAAAGAAAAAAAAATGATACATGTGGTTGGAGGCATTATATCTTTAGGTTTATCCAGTGAGCATAGATCCTCATTCATAGACACAGTCCATATCAAGAAAACTGTCCAGAACGGGGACTGCAATATACTTGTCAGTGATGACATGCTTGCAACCAATGACATAAATAATACAATTATCTCATTTTCTGCCTCTACTGTGTTTATCAATAGCCTCATGTTTTTGTGGCTTAGCCAACAGAGCTCTCTAGAGACTATTTATATCTTTCTTCTGTAAGACCCCAACATAATGGATGAGATGCTTTCAGGATTTTTTTCCACTTGTACTTCTGTAGAAATGTATGGGCTTGGTAAGAACAGATTGTATGAATGAAGTCAAAGGAAGACAAACATCAGTCATATGTCTCCACTAGCAGGTATCACTGTGGCAGTAGGAGACTAAAATAGTAAATCTCAAAAGTCAAGAGGCCGTTCATTTCATCCTCTGTTCTGAAATAATTCCATTTTCATTTCACATTGGCAACTTGCAGAGCTATAAAGAGTGTAAGATTTTGGTTTTATTCACCACCTTATAATATGCCATTGGTAAACTGTGCTTTAGAGAAAATCTGCCACATAGATTGGTGACTAATGATTTGTACTCCATCTCTTAAAACAGAGCTGGTTTTATGAAGCAACATCCTTTTAAATTCCCTTGTGCTGCCTAACACTTGTCCCTGGTAAAGTAGAAATGCATCTTAGATCGCTTAGGAGGAAACAATTTTTCTACACTGTTTTCTCATTGAAGCACACTTTCATCATGTTTTGTGCATGTAATTATGTGTCCATATTGTTGGCATTCCAAAACAGTTTCATGCAACCTGATGAAGTCCCAGTACTGCCGTCATGTCTTCCCTTTGGTCCAGTAGGGTTGCATCCCTTCGTATAGTGAGGCATAAGTTTTCCATCTTGATCCTCTCTCATGTATTATTCTGCTGTGGATCAGAGGACAGCCTTTGCCTTTGCTTGAGAGTTAGTATCTTTTTTTTTTTTTTTTTCTGTAAAGGTGCACTTTAGTCATCATATCATGTGCTTTTCTTTCTATTAAAGGTAAAATAATAGATTCCAATATCTCTTCACTCTCCTAAATGAAACCAAGCAGCATCAAAGATTTGAATGGTTTTGTTTAGTTCACTGTAGTTTCACATAATTTCTATTTTCAGTAGACCAGGAGTCTCCTGGAAGCTATTCTGCTTTCACTGATGTGGGACGATGTACTCCAAGGGAGAGAAGAGGAACTACAGACAAAGAGGTAGTGAAACAATAAATAACGCAGGAATATCCATATGGAAAATTCGTAACATAGCTGAGGCAAGATTTGTGTTGGTTTTAAGACACTGTAATGATACAGACCAAACGAAGAGTTACATGTCATATCATCAGATGAGACAGCATCCTTCTTTTTCATTAAGGAGATTGGTACTCCGAGAAATTGAAATAATATCAAGCTTTGTAAGATAAGCTGTATCTACTATTTATGTTTAAATAGATAATGGACATAAGTTTACTAGTCCGTGACAGGCTCTGTCAAAGTTGACCAGAGTGGGTGATCAGGACAGAGAAGAATAGCAAATGTGACTGGGGAAAGGCTTTTTTTTTTGAGAACCAGAGCATTGCACAAAGAAAACACCTCAGTCATTTCAAAACCAATACAAAGAACATCAGTATTTCACCATTGTATTTGTTCAGAAAAAGCAAAAACACTCCTGTTAGTGTGTTAGACATCCTAAGGGCAGTCTCTAATTTCTGTAACAGTTGGTGATTGTAATTATATACAGATTGCTTTATTAATGCTTTGGAAGAGGAAATGGCAGCAGGCATACAACCTTTGAAGTAACACAAAGTATCGCTGAAAAGTATACACAGAAAAATGGAGTATATCAATCAGTATCTTAAGAATATTTCTAGATCTAGAACTATAAATGCTCTCCAAACAGGCTTCGGGGATTTTATTCAATCATAAAGTAAGTACATTTATATTAACCAACATCTACAGACCATAGATTGTTAACATTTTCCATTGATTTTTATTAAAATATTGCACAAAACAATGGCAGCATAAGGGAGTACTGTATTTTAATTGTTAATATTTAAGTTTTTGCTCTAGGACATCCACCTTGTTAAATGGTGGCACAGGTTAGAACTGGTTACAGGATCTGAACTCAGATCCACTTACACCCCACCGACATGGTTATATTGCTACAATTCACTTAAGAGTCCGATTTCAAGAAAAGACTGCTTATTACAAAATAAAGGTTAAAAAAGTGCCAGGAGCCATATTGTGTGTTCCTTTTAAAGAATTTTGTGACATTTAAAGTCATCTTTCAATTTGAAAATAGGTAAAATACTTGCACAACAAGCCGTTCTTTACATCGCTGTAATTTAAAAGGAAATAAGAAAGGCTTTTTTATTTCCAGTATATTTTGAATTTTGTATTTAATCAGCTCAGCAGCTCCACTGTTCTTTTAACATTACCCCCCTCCTTCCATTATTTGCTTTAGTAGTTACAGCACCAGCTGTACCAAAATCAGGAAAGAGTAAAAAGGGCTTAGCTACAGTTGATGGTATGAATATCCCCTCCCTTCTGAAAGACTATTTTTAAGAGCAACAGGGAACAGAATAATGCTTTTAAATTTAGGCTATTTTATTTGAAGGAGACCTGTAATGGAAAATTGTATTAGTATTAGAAAATGCAAGTTGACAGTATCCCTGTAATAACTTCGGGGACTTTTTTATTATAGCAAAGACAATGCTCTAGGTATGCTAAATATGCTAGCCTTTAGATGACCAGAAGGGAGGAAACCCAGTTGAAAACTTCTGGCCTGGAAGAAAGGTAAAATGCAAAACTTAAGTGTCCCTTTTTATTCCTCTTACAGAAAGATGTGGGATAAGTGAACATTTCCCTGACGCTGGAATTCCACCATTGCTTGTGACAGAATGCATTACAAAAAGTGATCTGGAACACGCGGGGTAACTTTTCGCATGTTATTAAGACATTAAAAAATTAGCTCCATTTATATAAAAGGGAAAGTGTACTTACAACAAACAAGGCTAGCATTAGGAAACCATTAACTCTCCTACTGTACTGTACATCAGCTGCTGTTATTCTAGATACCTAAGTATCTTTAGGATACAACTGAATTTCCAGATTGACCCACAAATGAACAGCAATAAAAGTGCATTTCTTCTTGAAGGTGAAGCACTGTATAAAATAGAATAAGGGCTACTTTTGGCAGGGTTACTATGCAAATCAATTTTGAGAAATCCAGGACGACTTGCAAGCTCCTTAGGTAGTTAACAACCCAAGGAGATAGGTACAACAGTTTTTCTGGAATGGGAAACAAAGCAAAGGAATTAAATTATACTGACCCTGCATCTCTGATCCCTCTGCTGTGCTCATCAGCCCTGGCTTAACAGAGGCTGTTTTTAATTTAGCACGATTTAAATTTTGCTCAGGAGGTTTTATAATGAAAGCATTATTCTTGGGTGCATCTTAAATCAATCTGAATTACTGAAACAACTATTCAAAATTAATTCAAAATCAGCTCTCCAATTCATGCAGAAACATTTTTCTCAAGAGGCCAACAGCTACCCATCCTCTCTCTTGTCCTTGACTAAAACACCAATACAACACATATTAGCTTTGCCAGCACCCTTTCTTTCTTCTGCAGGAGGTTTTGACCCCCAGGACCCTCCATCTCAGTAAGACAAGCACTGCTGAAACCCGCGGAGGAGCACAGTGCTGGTTCCCTTCGTTAGCATTTGTGTCCCCGCCTTGGTTTTTAGCTAACTTGCTGGGCAATACCCACCAGTTTTACATCCATATAGATACATTTTAATTATTATAAATCTCGTCACTCTGTTCCCAGCATATTGGTATTATTCACTTTTACATAGCATTTGGTTGCGGATGGGGCAGCCTCATGTTTCGCTGCTCATCTGCACACATCACAAACAGGGCTGTGGTACGAGACCCCTCTCACGCCACGAAACCCCACGTCATTTTTGCCCAGAGCCCATATTTTTCTAAGCTTTTTAGAGCTGTTTTCATTTCACCTGACAACAGCAGTATGTTTCAGACTCTCGGGCAGCGCCTGCGACCTGCAACATAGGCAGCAAATTGTAGTTGTGAAAACCGAAGTGTCCCATCTACCTGCACCATCCTGGGGCACGGAGAGGTTCCCAAGGGTCCTGCAGCTGGGCTCCCCGCCACGCCCCTGCCTGGGGGATGCCGGAGCGGAGCACGGGCACCCGGAGCAGGTGGTGCCAGCACCCCCATCCCCACCACAGCTGGGAGCAGACTGGAGCAGAGAAGGGGGAAAATCCTGCAGTATATCTTGGAGGGAATCGTCACTGAGATCTCTGGGCCATTTCTGTGGAGAAACCAGCAGTACTGAGGACCAAGGAGCACAGGTTGTTGATGGATTTTTGTTCTGGTTTGAGCTTAGGGTGTGCTGTGTGATTTTCTGTTGCCTAATGAAGGCTGAGCTCCCACAGCTCAGCGCCCTCGGGGCCCCTGTCGGCGCTGGTTCCTACTAAGGGGGTACTGAACCAAGAGCGGGAGGCGTAGGAAGGGAAGAGAAGCGAAGGGTGGCCTGGGGGAGGCTCCTTAATTGCACTTACAATAAATGGTAGCCGTTAACTTGCTGCAGGTGGTCTCTAGTTGCACCCAGGTGGGTGAGTTGGGCAGCTGAGGTCCCCAGCAGCACCCACAGGGGGTTGGGGGACCTGGCACAGGGAAGCGGTTTCAGCCTGAAGCAGTTGGTACTGAGGAAACCATCAGGATCTGAGGTTCCCCAAGCAGGATTCAACAGTTTGGTTTAGGCTCCCGGTTTCTGGGAATCCCATCCTAGCAGCACAGAGCGCAGCTTCGCTTGCCGTGGTGTTATCCCAGGAGAGGTTGAAACAGCAAATGAAGCCTCCTGGCATCAGCGCGTAACCATGAGCTCAGATCTGAGTGGTCCAGCATCCCACGTGGGACCTGGTTTAAAACAAAACAAACCAAAATAGCAAGAAATGAAGCGATTGCTGTGGTCTTCCCAGACCCTGGTGCCATCTCCCATCACTACAAAAACAGCGATGTGGCGTTAAAATCCTGGCCATCGCTTCACTTTTAATGCACCTTTAAACCTTCCCCATCTCCGAGTTTTCATAGGCATGCTTAATTCTCCAGCAGTTGCCAAGTACATATATTTCTAATTTAACAAATCATCTTTCACCAGACCCTGGCAGCCATTCATTTAATAAATCCTCATTGGCCAGGCTCTGCTTTCATCAGCTTGGAAATTTCTGTTCAAAATCTTTTGCCTTTCGTTAAATCTGGGCTGGTGTTTATTAACGCCAGCGAGGGCCCTCAGCCTGTTGCTCTGAGACGTGCTGGTTACACTGGAGCACTCTTGAAAAGTCTTACCGAAACGAGCCGGGGGCTCCTGAAGTAATAGGAGCCAACTGAAAAACACCAGTTCAATTCCTCCAAGGAATGAAGGGGTGTTCCTCTAAGGAGCTGACAGCCCAGCTGAATTGCCGCTACACCAATGCGGGCAGCACGGGCCGCAAACAGGAGATCATGCACTGGTGGAGTTGGCAATCCTGAGGGATATGGGTCAGGCAAAGAGTAAAGTCAGGACCCTGAATTTTAGGAAAGCAAAATTCCAGCTGTTCAAGGAGTTAGTCAATGGGACCCCCTGGGAAACTGCCCTCAGGGCCAAGGGAGCAGAACAGAGCTGGCAGATCTTTAAGGATGCTTTCCATAAAGTGCAAGAGCTCTCGATCCCTACGGCGTTTTAGCCACACGATCAGGAATTTAACGAATTCCTTCCCCACCTCAGACCTTCCTAAGGCTGTTTCCAGGAGGGGGAGAATGCTGCAGTGCTGTGGCATACGCAGCCCTGCTCCCCGCAGCACAGGCTCGCTCGTCTCTGAGGGATCCCGCTGACCTCTTAGTGCCGTCGGTCAGATCCACGCCGCAAGGTCCTGCAGAAGACCCAGCTGCCTGGCACGCTCTGTGGGCCATGTGTGCTAAGCCCTTCCTCTGGCAGTGGAAACAACGCGTTGCTCACCATTTGCTGGCTTGTCATAGATTTCCTGTGTGAGCCGGTGTGGCTTGGAAAGTTTTACCAGTGCAACTATTTTGGTTAGGATTTGGAAAAAAAAAAAAAAACCCAACCAAAACAACCCAAACCCAGCAAACCCCAACCAATGACCCAACTCAAAAAACCCCACCCAAAGACCCCAATATCATTCCTAGCGCGAATTCCAGCGTGCCAGCACAAAAGTAGCTGCTACTGGTAAAGCTAGTTTGGAACTGTAATACCTGGCTGTGAGCATGTGCAGTCTGGTGCGACCACGCGTCTCAGACAAATTTGGGCTGTCTTGCACAACTGCAGCTTCCCTCCGAAGGGTGAGCTCTTCATCTCTCTGCCTCCAAACCCTGGCCAAAACCCAGGGATGGATCATATCCTTCCTCTCGGGAGCTGTCTGTCTGATCTGTTGGGATCGACTGCCCAGCTCAGAACCTTCAGGAGTGGTCTGCTTGCTCCTGGGGTACCTGCCGAGCTTGGAGACCCTCCACGAAGGAGAACTGCTTGATGTGGGACCTGCTCTGTCTGATGTCTGCACACTCTGAGTCACAAAGCACCACAGCCATTGCCCGTGGGGTCAGGGCGGGCGGAGGGAGAGGTTTCCTTGACATCAGCCTTGAGTTCATCTCTCTCTGGGTCAATGAGAGAAACCAACCATTGTTTTGGGGCTTTTATCGTGACTCTGAAAAATCTTATCTTCTATCACCACTGTAACATCCTGCTCAGGAAATCTTTTCACTAGAGAGAGACCTGGGTTGTTTGGAAGAGAATAACTAGCAGGCAAAAAATTGACATGGCTTGAGTCAGAACTGGGTTCCCTGCAGGCAGCCTTGCTTGTACTTGCTTTTTGATCACTCAACGGGACGCTTCTGGCTGGAGGTAAAGGCTGGAGAGCGGAGCTGTGCCCTTCTGCCGGTGGTCCTGAGCCAGCACGTACCCTTCGGGGGGAGCTGTGCCGTGCTGGGCTCCCAAGGGGGGGGGAAGGCGGAGGTTGGGACCCCTCGCAGGGAGGGTGAATCAGCAGCAAATTTATATGCTCGGGGGTGTCAAGCGATGCCTGTTGGGACAGATGCCACGGGAGAGGAGGTGGGGTTTGCAGAAAACCCTGCCCGCACGCGTGTGCCTGGTGTTTGCTCAATACCTGTGTGTATTTTGCAACAAAAAGGCTGTGTATCTGTGTGATGCTCTGTGCGTCACGCAAGGTACCGTCTCAGTTCCCAGGTGATGGTTGTGCCTGATCTTGGAAAAGAACATAGCGGTGTAGGGAAAGGGTCTTGCTAAAGCCTTTCTTCCCTCGAACTGCCTTGCTGGTGCAGGAGCCCTGTGGGGACCAGAGGGGATGGGTCTGCCATTGGCTCTGAGGGATCAAAAAATGAAGATGTTCATTTTGAGTGCAGTGGGAATCGTTTAGGGCATAGAATTATGAATTAGTTCATAATTCAAGATTGTTTCATACTCCCCCCACTTTGGTTTCTTCACTTATGTGAGGGAGGAGAGAAAGGTTTTTCCATGCAGAGGTGGGGTCTGGAAGGTGCAGCGGTGGGATGCTGAGGGCATATCCCTTTTGGGAATGTGAAGCAATGTAGGGCTCTTCATGTTGTGTCCAGAGCCCTGAGGGGAGGCACAGAACTGCTCTGGGATACCCTGTGGGCTGACCCCAAGGCTGGAGGGAATCAGATGAGCTCCCATTTCTTATGAGCTCGATATTGGGATACATTGGGAAGTCCTTGCACAGAGCCTGTGCTGTCTATCCTGGCCACTGAGCTCTGAGGTCTAACATGGTTGAGAGTGATGAAATGAGAGTGAAATGGGATTGCTAGAGAAAATTAAAAACACCTTAGCCTTGGAAAGAGGAGGCATATGATCTTAGGACAGCCACGGTGTCCGATTCCATCTCCTAGTCCCAATGATACCCACAGATTTGGGTAATGTGGTGCATGGCAGGGGTGGAAGTTATCCCATGCCGGCTCTTTGGGATGCTGGGTGGACCCACAGATCCACTCCAGGGATTGCTGTGGCCAGGAGGAGGAAGGCTTCCTGACATCTACCCCTGGCCTGGGGGACTCAGTGCTTGGTCAGGCTGGCTAGTGCAAGCCCCTGCATGCCCGGGGGTACAGCTCAGACCCTGCTGGTGCCTCCACCCCCAGCCCCACCTACATACACTGAGGACTGGGGGCCAAAATTAACCCTTCTCGGCCTGGATCAAGCTTCTTTCAACCACCCCCACCTTCTCCCCTTTCTCAATCCCACTCCCCCTACCCCCAACTCCATCCTGAACCAGCCCCGCACCTTGCCTGGCCAAGCTACCATTTCTAAAGCCCTTGAACCACCAAAAAAAAAAAAAAAAAAAAATTAAAAATCTCCTTTATGCACCTCTTCTCCGCAGGCAAAGCTGCGGAGGCTGCTCCCTGCCAGCAGAGATTCTCCCCCCCCCCCCCGCCACCTTCTC